>BQMF02000070.1:600000-1151217 GCA_027922465.2 Turritopsis dohrnii | reverse complement strand
AATCTCTTTAAGCAACCAGTTTCGGGCTAAAGCTTCAGTAGGTTTGTCACTACGCATTGAAATGCAGAGAGCGAGCTCTAAGGAAAGGAACACATCGTGGGGGTTTCGCGACCTCCCAAGGGGTCCCAACGGTTGGGACCCCTCTTCAAGTTCTGCTCTAGTGAGTTGCTCACGCTTCATAGTGTCTGGAACAGATGTATCTATGTGCTTCAACCCTAAGAACTTACCAAATTTTGCTCTGTGAATGAAGGGTTGGTTTTGTCCATCAAAAAGTACTTCGACTGCTGCTAATCCGTTGAATAAAGATAAGGTCATTTTTCTTATAGAAACAACTTCCAACTTGCACACGTACGTCAAGTAAGTGGGAGACATTTACTTGAAGTAATGCCTGGTACAGTCAACCTCATAGCCTACGATCTCTCCGGTTTCAACATCAGTCTCCTCACCTGCTGGAGATGTATAAATTTGTCTTTTGACAAACGCTTTTTTCGAGAGATTACAAAAAAGTCTATTCAGTGCACATTCGTGACACTCGGGGAACTCTGTCTGCACTCCTATAGAGCGCTGGTTCCGCTTGTACCTTATTTCACCACTCAAGACCCTCGTAAGTTCATTTCGGTTCATCGTAGAATAGCCTCGAAGACCTTCTTCTTTCGCTTTCAGCCTTAGTTGTTTCAGTGTTGCCATTTTCTTCAAAGTTACAACATTAACTTTGAAGTCTCTACTCATCGTCATCACTGAGAAGGCTCTCACGCATATCTGTTTCATGGTACTTGCACTCTTTCAGATGGACTTGGAGGTAGTGGTTGTGATGGGTCTGTGTGTACACGCTTCCGATCTTCAACACACCAGTGGCCTTGCAGGATTTGTTGAACGGCGGTGAATCGTTTATAAACTTTGTTTTGATGTTACCATCCCAGGAGATGAGCTTTGGGTTGATCCAGCCTGCAGTACTTATCATAGTACCTGTCAAGGTCTTGAAGAGAAGCTCTTGCACATAATCAGCAATCGCGTTGTAGGCATCACACCAAGCTTTATCATCCAACACGTTGAATCCCATCTTCCAGGCAGATGTCTCGTTATACCTCGATACCCCTGAAGAGTGGCAATTCTTTGGGGTCTTGATCAAGAGAGGAACAATTTTACTCGCTTCCTTCTCATACCCGATGTAGTACCTCAGGTCGTTCTTGTTTGCTACGATAGGTTCTGCTATAGTGATCTTTGACATGTCGATAGTGTAAATGTCGGTAAGTTCTGCACTAGAGTTAAAGTCATTCCGTGAAACTTCGATTTGTCCAAAACGCAACATCTTTATTATATGCAACAAAAACTCCAACTTTGAAATATTTATGAGACTACCACTTTTTTACGTATTCTGGAGGTACTTCCGTAGCCTCAGGAATAACCATAAGTTCTTCACGTACAAAAGATCTCTTCGGGCCATCTTCTAGGTAGTACAAAACACGCTGACCTTGGTATTGCAATATCTTATCGACCCGATACGTTTTCCGACTCCAGTTGTTGTCTGTTGCGCGTCGTTTTATGCCGTCATGTTCCTCACCCGGCGCTAGCAAATAGCGGTATAATCCCGCTTCAGGTAAAGTTTCTTTCTCCGGGTAAAACCCAACTTTTTACGGAACTTCCTCCAGTTTAATCGCCTCTGAGGGTTTCATGCCGGTTCTGGTAAGAACATTGTTGTTCAGTTGACTCACACTTTTCTGGTAGTGTTTTACCCAAGTGGTACTGTTTTTCTCTGGATCTTCCAACTCCTGCGCATCTTGTATAGGGAAAAGTTTCTCCGCGAGGAGTTTGTTAAAGTTTTCCACAAAGGCTTGCTTTCTGTGGTTATGCTTTGTTGTAGTTCTCACCACCTCGACATCGTGCTTCTGGAAGACCTCGGCTGTTTTCGACTTGAACTCTGATCCGTTATCTACATAGAGCTTCTCAGGCCACTTTAGTGGACCCTTTTTGTAAATGTCAGCAAACATTTCTGCAACGTCGCTCGCCTTCTTCGTTCTCAGAGGTCTACTCGCTTTATACCCTGAAGCAATATCGATCACATTCAAAGCGTACTTGTACGTATTCTGATAGACTTTGTCATGAGGAAGATACAAAAGATCGGCCTGGTGGATCTTGTTCACCTTGGTCACGTAAAAGTGAGGATAGTTGATGTGCTTAGGCCTTGGTAGATGTATCTGATATAAAGCTTGATGATTTAGCCACTTCAACACTTGTTCCTTAGTAACTCCAGCAGCCTTCTGAAGCTCTTGAATGGCTTTCTTCCCTTTCCACAGATTCTCTGGTTTGTAGTAGATGTCACGCAACGTTTCAGTCATTTATTACATACGGTAGAGCAGAAATCCAACAATACCTAGAGTTCCAGCGATCGCTACCAATTCACCAGTCTTTTGAGCTTCAGAAGGGTTATAAAAATCCGTTAATTCAGGCCTAGGGGGTAAAGGTGGGAGACGCTGTTGTGTTGCCTCGTAGTACTCGTGCATACCTCGATCAAGATCAGAGATGTACGCAGAGGCGTTATTTTCTTGTCGAAGTCTGTTGTTGATAAAGTCAAGGCGTATCGCGCGCTCTCGATCCCATTCCATTTGTGCTTGTCTCGTTTTTTCGGCTGCCATAGCACGTTCTTCTCGATCTGCTGCTGCTTCCTCATCACCAGAGAGAGCCCTCTCTGCATAGTTGCCAAACGTGAATAGTGCTGCACTTACTGCCCCTCCTATTAAGATGCTAACCATTTATCTAAACCGAAATTTTATCCTTGTACCACCCTTGCTTGAGTGCGTAATCATCTTACAAAATTGCCATCTCAAGGTATAGTCCAAGCTTTCCCACATCAGCTAAATCTAGCTTTGCAGATGGAGCTCCTACACTGAAGAATTTTTTTCCAGCGTACGCGTACAAGCTGGTGTAGCCTAGTAAACGTGCCGCCTGCCACATGCTATCCATGAATTCTTTCTCCATTTATATTAAGCAAAAATGATCTTGTTTTTGTGCTTGCACCTTTGAGCCAGTGTCAGCGGAAGGCTTAGTAGAAGATCGTGTGTAGAAGTAGCAGACTAACAACCCCACAGCTAAAACAGCTATTGCACCACCAGCTCCTCCAATCATATACGTCTTAGTAGGTACTTGTGTAGGTACTTGCGTAGGTACTTGACTAGGTACTTGCGTAGGTACTTGCGTAGGTACTTCTAAGTTCTTTTTATTCTTTCGGTTCCACTCTGCTAGCTTCTTCCCGCTCGCGACTCTCCCAGGGTCCTTCAATTTTACTATCTTCTTCTCGTCTTCGCTCATTTATTTGACGATCTTCAGCGATTTTTGCGTACTTAATCCAATCAAGATTGCTAAAAATGATCGCAAACAGCGCCAAAGGACCGAGAAAAGTTTTACAATTTGAGTAGATAGTAGACCCTATCACATCCATAGGTGAAACGCCAGGTATAGATGCCGCCATATAACTCGTGATGGAATTAGTGATGAGTGGATTTCCGTTGATCTCCTTCATCATCTTTGAAACATCTCTCACACCTACCAAATTAGATATCAGAGCGTTGAAATCAGGCGTTTCTTGCTGGAACTCGTTCCCCTCCGTGTATGTTTTGTATAGCTTTTCGATGGTCTTGTCTTGCAACTTATTCACTCTTTCAACTGTCCAAGGTTTTTTACCGCCAAGATGTTGACCACTTTGTACAGCACGTATAAGTTCTGCTCTTTTCTGCGCTTCTGCTGGAGTACCAACTACGTCAATAGATCCATCGATATTCATGACTAGATTTATTATATGACGACACTTCCAGAAAACAAACATCCAAAGTCCTGTCGGAACGCAGAAACAGATGAGTAGTATTACTTCGTACATTTTCTTTCATGTGGCGGTGATGAGCTACATGAAACGAATATTATATTACACCACCTTCTTCCATTCGTTGCATAATTTAACAACATCAACATGACCATTGACAGCTGCTCTCCACATTGCCTGGTTAAAATCCGTCGCACCCCATTCCTTACAGAGTTTAACAATTTCGATGTGACCATTTTCAGCTGCATTCCACATTGCCTCATCAAAATGAATCGCACCCCACTCCTTAAGCAGTCGAACTATCTTGATGTAACCATTGGAAGCTGCTCTCCACATTGCCCAGTTAAAATCAGTCGCACCCCATTCCTTAAGCAGTCGAACTATCTCGATGTAACCATTGGAAGCTGCTCTCCACATTGCCCGGTTAAAATCAGTCGCACCCCACTCCTTACAGAGTTTAACAATTTCGATGTGACTATTTTCAGCTGCTCTACATAGAGCCTCATTAAAATCCGTCGCACCCCATTCCTTACAGAGTTTAACAATTTCGATGTCACCATTGAGAGCTGCTAAAGACATTGGGTTGTTTAATTTAGTCTCACACCATTCCTTGCACAGCTTCACAATCTTAGTGTCAACATTGGCATCTATTATTTCCCTCCACTTCATCAAACGTTCGATCTCCCACTTCTCCAAACTATTTTTAAAAGCATCTACGATTTGCTGATCCATCTCCTTTTGTAATTTGTTTTACCCCAACCATGAACTTATTATTATTGAAAACAAAACTCCCTTAGGAGAACCCCCTAGGGTTTTTGTTGTTGATGATGATGTTGTTGTTGCGATACCCTAGAGGGTTTTTAATTCATTGTCACCCTGGCTTCTCGAATCCACCAGCTCTGAGCTCTACCCCTAGATCTTAGACTATTTGTGTGTGACTACTTACGAGCTCCGACTACTACGCACGTAATGGCCGTTCATGTTCTGCTCGAGTGTATTACATTTAGTCACAGTTTTTCCCGACAACTTTTGGCACATTTTGTGGTGAATACCGGGAGCGGACGGCACCATCCAGTTCCAATCTAGCCGCTCCACTAGACCTTCCCTTTCCGGCAGACTCTGTCGCCTGTTCACCACAATTTCAAATTATTCCGCTCTTAAGTTTTATACCATTCATTTAGACTTCAATGTCTGCTTGTGGTGTCTCTCGGAAAAATTCGATAATTTTAGAAAACTCTATTTTAGAGAACCCTTAGGTTTTTGTACCGACAGCCACATGTGATAGTAGTTAAGCTTCATCCTAACACCTTCAAGCCCTGACGTTTATATCCCGACAGCCACATGTGATAGTAGTTTAGGTTCATGCTAACACCTTCAAGCCCTGACGTTTATGTTGAATTTCGATCGATTTGACGGTAACCTGAATGTCTCTGTGGACCAGTGAAACCTGACAGTGATTAATCACCCAGACCGAAGTCTACCCAAACCGCGATATATCCAACGCAACTGCGGGGAAGTGCGCACTCATGCAAGTTTTTCAACCAGGACATGAGAGACCGAGTGGGGATCGAACTAGCGATCTCAAGATTACAAGTTTTACGTTGTAACCACCACACTACACATCACATTAATAAAACATGATTTCAGCTTATTTATGATAGCTTAAAATCACTCAAGCGTACAATTTCACCTCATTTGCGTCATGAGATCATGAGAAAAAACTTCTCATGAATTACTCACTATTCAGCATGAATCTTATGAATTTATGAATCCTCGAGCACGCGTTGTGATCAAATCTGTCTGTATGATGCGTTTATCATCGTCTCTGTTCAAAGCAATCTTGTTCACTTTTTGTGTATACATTTGATGCTTCTTATTTTGAAGCACTACCATTTCTCTATATAGATTTCCTCCATCTTCTAGACACTTCTTATAATCTTCGAATGTAATTGATTTTTTAACCACACACTTTTTCATGCCTTTGCATCGCTTGTCTTCCTTCTCGAGCGTCTTGTATGCATAGAGTTTAGCTCGTAAAGCCACAAACTCCGTCATGATCTTACCACCAAGTTCGTCCTTCATCAGACCAATAACCTTCTCATTCTTTAATGTGTATAATCTGTCTTTCTCCGAATAATTACTCGTGTCAAATCTCTTTTCTACATCTTCAGCTATATCTCGATAGAAATCTTCCGTCTTGATGTGGTACACGAAGCTGTCAGTGTCCATATAGCAGAGTTGCAGCTTACTGCCATATTTCGGCTGCATGTAGTCATAGTGGAATTCATACATTAACATCTTACTCATATCAAGTATAGCCTGACCTATGTATACAGGCTTCATCATCTTGATACTTGTCTTACCCTTCTCCACACCCATCAAGTTTGCGCTAAAGCGAACTCCACTTTTAAAGTTAGGTTTCATGACGTACCCCTTATACTTCTTTTCGCTCGTAACTAACTTCATATTGCGATGGTTCCGTATATTCTCCATCGTCTTACCAAACACGCTATTGTTCATAAGCTTGAAAAAGTCTTTTTCGAAGTCGTTCTTTGATTCCTTTCTCAGTCTTGTGTTTAAGTTTATGTAAGGCTTGAGCCAGGCAACCTGATGATACCTGATGACTCGGTGGACTTTCTTCAGAACTAAGCCATGAGTCAACGCTTGATGTAGCGCTCTTATATCTATGACATACTCATGCTTGTTGTGGAGATTTGGTACGAGTTTTTCCACCTTTGCAAGCGTCATTCTCTCAGGTAGAAATGGTAAACTATTATGAGCATCATGTAGCCTCTTTGGATACTCGATATCCACCTCCAGCAAATAGCCATACTCATTCTTCTTAACTAACTTCGCAATACCTTCAGGTGTGAACTTCTCAACATTTTTTATCCATCTAAATCCATGTGTTGGCAAGTCTGATGCCATAGCCCAACCGTAAAGGTTGTTTGCGTCAAGGTACATTACATATGAGGATTCCTCCTTCGGATCATATTGATCATCCATATACTTATTGTTTGCTTTTACATAGCGATGTACAGCTTGTGTTATACCTCCTCGTATACCTCTCTCGAACATTAACAGCATGTCTATGTCTGTGAGCAGTTCTAACTCTATTCGGGTATACTTCAAGGCTGCTTTCCACGCCAAACCGGGTGCTGTGTAGAAATGGAGTGGATCCAATTGGTAGTGATGCAAGCATGTATCCCGAAACGTTTCAAACACATCTGCTAACAGTAGAACGTCCGTTGCCAAGTACACATCGTGGTAATCTCCAAGTGTTGTCACGTCTCCTTTTGGAGACACTCTTCTCCACACCTGTTGTGCATGTTCGTAGACTGTGTCACTTATACCACACATGTTCAGCTTGCTGTAAAAGGCTTCTTTTGGAGGTAGCTCTCTCTCAGCAAACTTTTCCCAACTATCCATATACTCATATGGATATACACCTTTGCGGCGCATCAACTGAAAGATGCTATCTTCCTTGTAAAACCATCGAAGATTTCTACACTGCTCATCGCTAAGATTAGAGGACAATTTATCCAAACTTGATGCCATGAATCTACAGCTGTCAATGAATCTCAGCTCGATCTTTTTGTACACTTGTGCACCGTCAGAGTTGAAAACACCAGCAAGTGGTATTGCTATTTTGACATGGAAGGATATATACTTTTCCCTATTTTCCGCGATGCATCCTATATCTTCCATGTTGTACTTTTCCCCAAGTTCTCTAATGAAGAAGTGTGCATCATAGCCACTTAAGTTGTGAAAGATGATAGGGATATGACGTGGGATCTTGTATCTTAGGTTGCAATTGTTATGTGCAGCACCTCGATATAAACCTGTATAGTGACAGTGATCTCTGACTTTGCGATTTTGAGGATCGGAAAATGGCTGCATACATATGTGACAAGTTTCTGCATCCCAATGATCACGCTTCTGAACATCCGTCAGTTCCATCATCGACTGCTCTGGAAATGTCGCATACAACCGCTTAACTTCATCTTCCAGATGATCCACAAACTTCTTTACACAATCTTCACCTCTGTATACTTTTAGAGGATCTTGGACATCTCCATACGCAAACTTGCTGTACGTACACCATCCTGAAGGTATGTGCTTCGATAGTGTTTTTGTGTTCTTCTCTCTCCCATCTTCCTTCATAGGTACTAAAAGACTCTCGAAATCTGCATAGATAGCAAAAGGTACTCTGAACTGCATCTCTCCATTGTTATAATACAACCATTTTTCCTTCTCTCCAGGCATCTCCACTCTAACTTGTTCATTGCCAGAGCAGTAGACATAGTGCTTGTCTCGCGACTCTACATTATGAAAACCAACTAGACAGTTGATGCAAAAGTGCTGTGCACCTTTATGATTTGTGTTTTCTTGAGCCAACAACCTTGATAGATTCTTGATGGCTGTATAGTGCTTCTTCTCTCCATCACAAACCATCAACAGATTGACTTGCTTCTTTGCGCTTATGTTACGATTAGATTCTCGTGTGGTGTTGATCCTCCTGTTTGTAGACTTTTCTTCGATATATAGTACGTTCACCCCAATGTTAGGATTATTCTTCTTGAACTTTCCTATCTTGTCTATTGCTACAGGAAATTCTAAACCATCCCAGTTGTACTTATTCTCATACTTTTTTAGGTTAGATATCCGTTCTGAATGACTAGTGATCTCTTCATGATGTAGTGCTGCTATTACAGCCCACTTGAAGCATTCTTCATCATCGTTTTTAGGGTTGATGATTGCCTTTTTCGACGCTATCCAGGATGGTAGTTTGATGTATGAAGATCCTCTCATCAGCTGCAGCTTGTGAAAGTCTACGTCCAGGTGCATGATGTGATCGATGGTGAAGCCGCTTTCTGGTAATGCAGGATGCTCTACTTGGGTTTTGATATATGCAAACATCTCATCCAATATCTCTTTCATGTCACTACCTTGGAACACTCTCATCATCAAGCTGTTAAAAACTTTGTCTATCCTTATATATCCATATTTATCTCCTTTTGTAACATCTTCTCCTTCTAGATCATCATCTTCAAGTTGAATTAAAAGCTTCTCTCGCTTCTTCCACATGATCAATAGAGAAAGTTGTACTTTAGCAGACCCCATGTCCTCAACCTGCTCTTCCATTAATTTCTCCACATTTGCTCTCACTAGTGTGAAGTATCCATCAACATCAGCTTTTGCTATACCAGCTATACGAAAGCTTCGGAAAGTTTTATGTAGTGCATGCTTATGCTTCATAGGTATAAAATCATCACTCATACTTGTGTTGTTGGTGTCTTCCATCGGCATGCTCGCCTCCTCTTCTGTCATGGCTTCGCGTTCAACAGCTGAAATCAGTGGTGACTGTCCATATCCTAGTCTCTCCTTAGTCTTGTTATATAAAGAAGTAATAGACTCGCGAATCTTCTGCAATCGATCTGCGAGTGCATCACGAGTTGTCGTTACAGGCGCTGAAACAGCGTTGTATAATTTAGATACTGCGTTTCTGAAATAACTCAACATCCTTTATTATATAAACTTTTTCAACTTGGAAATTTTTTACGAGTGGACAGAACTGAGTCAGGGGATTTCCTGACTCATTTGATGAATTTTTTACGAGTGGACAGAACTGAGTCAGGGGATTTCCCTGACTCATTTGATGAATTTTTACGAGGAGGGGAATTCAACCGTGACCGATGAAACTGCTGACGTCAGCATTCATTTGGGGGTGGTTTTGATTGATGACTTCGATGATGTGCTGACGTCAACACTTTTCGACGATAATGCTGACGTCAACATTTTTCGACCGTTTTCGACGATAGTGCTGACGTCAACACTTTTCAACAATAATGCTGACGTCAACATTTTTCGACGCATGCGCAGAAGGGGTGGGCACTTTGTCATTTTTAACGATTTTTTTCTGGGACTATGAGAGTTTTGACCGTTGTCCTACAATCCGCAATTATCTATCTCTAATTAAGCGTCTTTTATGGAGGCCTGGAGGGAGTTATAAAAAATGTAAACAAATCGGGTGGGAAAACTTCAACTTTTTGAACGCAAATTTATAAAGATTTTGAATGGAAAATTCATAATTAATAAATGAATATGGAAACACGTGTCCCGAGAAAAACTAAAAGCACTTCGGGTTGAATTAAAGGTAGTTTAAACTCCCTAAAGAGGCCTTCCTTTTATGACGGTTCAAAACTGAGGTGCAAAACCATGCGTCTTTTACAATGTTATAGAGTTTTTTGAGTTGTCAAACATTTATTTTTGGGTGCTCAAAAGGTTCAGAAATTGGCAGTAAAAGTTTAGTTATCTAGCCATTTTTTATCGTAACGTTATCCCAGATCAAACTTCAACAATTTTTCGTTAACATAATAAGTACATTTTCAATTCACGAGAATGCTGTGAAGAAACTCTGATTTGTGGATACACAATAACTGGAAAAATATTTTATTATGTTTGTGACAACATCGAGAGGTTCAATAATGCATTTAAGCTCAACTTTAACGAAGATTTATCCAACATTCATCCTACAATGTACTGTAAAAATTATAGTTACAGTCTTAGTCATTTCGAATCAAGGGGCTCAAATATAAAATCAACATTGGACTGTACACACTAACACTGATTGCCCTACATGTGGAAGACTTGAAAAACAAGCCAGAGGTGGCCGCCCAGCCAAGAAAACTAAAATTGGACGACCGAAAATAATGAGAAAAACTAATAATATCATAGACAATAAGGAAATTCTCAATTTGACTCCATCGAAAACAATTCCATCAGAAATTGAAGAAATGGTTTCACACGTGGCAAAAATAGAAATCAAACAATCTACTTTACCAAATCATACTTTTCAACTGCAAAGCAAAAGACCTCAGGTAAAACGCTGTCTTAAATCATCAACACAAAATTATGCACACAATTTTAACTATCATATTTTTTATAGCCATTGACTATAACACCAATCAGTATGCCAAGGAAAGAATAGCACTTCCACTTGTCAAAGAACTATACAAAGAAAGAACAAGGCAGTTAAAAATATAACTGGCTTGTTGGCAAGTGGATCCAAAGAAGCATTTAATGCACAAACTGCAGCTATGTTAAAAAGCATTGAGATGGACGAGAGAAAAAAGATTTTATGTGACATCACTTCAAGTGTCACTATTCCTGCTTCTCATATGGCTGCTATGAAGTCAACCTTGAATCTTCCCTGGAACCAAATGAGAAACATCTCAAGATGGTTAAAAACATTTAATATAAAAATGGCATCTGAAAAAGAAACACGAGCTACTTCAAAAGATTGGACAGGGGAAGGTTTACAGGTTGAATTGGCCCCACTTACAAAAAGGAATCAAAATTCACATAAGATTGAAATTCAACTGAAACCGTGGGCCTATCTTTATAATGTAGTAGCTCATATCCTTCAAAGATTTTCAAACTTAAAACTCTACAACCAAATAATACATCATAGTTTCATACCAACTGATGAAATGCATATAAAGATTGGGGGAGATCATGGAGACAACAGCTTCAAAATGTGCTATCAAGTAGCCAATGTAAAAAATCCAAATAAAAAAAGAGAACACAAGATTTTTCACCACTTCAGGATCTATTTGCCAAGCAGAAAAAAATGGCTACAGCCACAAATCCTTTTATAATGTTGATGCATCTATAAACAGCTCCATGACATAATATTTGATGCCTAAAAAACGCCAGGTCATACGTGTGCATTAAGGGGCTGTTTATATGAGAGGCGGGACGGGACGACAAACGGGATCCCGCCTCCATTGAAGTTTTCATAAAAAATTTATCTCGTGTTTATATGAAAAAAAACTATCCCGGGACAAAAAACGTCCCATCCCGGTTAGTTTCTTCATGGAAAGGCGGGATGAAGTCATCACGGTTTTCGACCCGTCCCGGCAAACGTCCCGTCCCGCCTCTCATATGAACAGCCCCAAAGGCCTTCAAAGATCTAGTTAAAAAAGGCAATTATTTCTTCAAATTCATTTTTGGTTTCATGAAATTATAATTGAAAAAATTTTTTTTTGAAGAATTGTGTTTTTTTGTACATGTGCTAAAAACGTTACACAGCTCACGCATGTATAATTCTTTTGTCTTTTCATAAACTAGCAAGTACTTTTCACTATTATGAATTCAATAGACTGAGAATAAGCATGGTTTGACAAGTTTTGCAATACAACTAGCTAATAGTTTAATGAATAATGTAACCATCCCAGTAAACAGGGGCGGATCTAGGATTTTTTAAGGGTTAGGCAAATTTTTTTTGTTAAACACACATACGGGCGCAATCGATGAAATTTACGCCAATTTACGCCCAATCTAATACATACTTTTCGAAGTGTAAAAATTATTAACTCGAATTGATTCGTCCTAACGTAAAGGGGTGTTATAATGCAAGCCTGTATTGTTGCACTAATGGAATAAGGGAAATAAACAAAAGAAAACTAATTGAGTATGAATGGAATGTATTGAACTACGTTATGTAGGCCAAAATAATATTTTCTGCCAGGTTGGAGGTTAAGTAAATAACCAATAAATTACTTCATCTGTTATCTTCTTCATTTTCTTGATTGCTTGTACATGAACAGGAAGCATCCACCAAACGAAAACATACTTGTAATGAATCAAATAAATAAATTTTCAATCACCTATCATGATAGATTGGAGCACTCAGATAAATACATGATATATACTTTATGATATTTTACTTCATATACATACATACAAGCTCCTTGATCATATCCAGCAGCAAAATAAAAACAGATTTCTGCACTATACGTTCATGAAATCAAATAGTATACCCTACCCTAAAAATGATCCATGGTTAAATAATTATGTCAACCACAATATAGTAAAAGATGGTGCTTACAGAAATCCCTGAGACAAGTCCAAGAACCTATATATATAAAACTACACAACAACAGATAAATTATGTACTGCTTCCTCTCCAATAAGAGCTACAACATTTTTTCCAGAATTTAATGTAGCATAGGAAACAAAGAAGTCAAACTAAAACATTATGTAATTACCTTTTTCAAAAGAAGACATAACGTAGGTGGTTTTTATAAAATGAAAGAATAACTCCAAAGATGTTAAAGTGTTTCTGCATCCAAAATGATATTTCGAGGGATGATAGAATGCACAAAGTTGTTTCAGAAGTCTTATAGTTTTTGGAAATTCTGTTTCCTTGGGCAGATATTTTGATTTAAAAATCATGAAATGATACAATAGATAATTATGTAATAAGATTTTTATTCTTTCTTTATGTGTATAAACTCTCAATATATTATAACTTCATTTTCTTATCACTCACTCAGAGTGAAAGCCCTTTCTCTCTATAGTAAATTAGAAAGATATAGTATTAATGATAACTTGCGATGAGAAAGTTAACCTATATACTATCTTATTATACAGTGGCGGATCTAGAGGTATGTCGAAATTTGTTTAGGAGAGTGTTAGCAATCTAACCATAAAGGAAAAGCGTCCAAATAATCCCATTGGAAATATAAATTGAATTCACAAATTATGTTAATGCTCTCATACACAAATTTCGACATACCTCTAGATCCACCACTGTTACATATCATAAAATATCTGCATTGCATAAAGTGAATGTAAGATTTTAAAAAATAAATACATATCTCAGAAACTGGGAGTAAGTAATACAAACAAGAGGCTTTTTGATCTCTATCATATTGGTTCATATCATTTTGGACACAGGATCCTTTTAAAGTTCTTTAATTCAAAACCAGACAGTCATCTCGAACCAAGAAAAATTATATACTGAACTGTACAAATAAGTTACCAGGTTGAGATACTGGTGCTAAAAAAACCATGCAGCTGCCTACGCAAAACAACTCAGAAAAATAACAATGACTTTGTGTATTATAAACTCAGTCATTCAAACGTAACTCCATAACATTTTTACAGATGTATTTTTGGTTAACAGAAACAGATACCAAAAATATTTATATACATCATTAATCAATAAAGAAAAGGCTTCGGTTCAGTTGACACAAGCAAACGTATTATACATAGCTGAGCTAATAATTAACTGTCGTCATACTTATGGTCAACGAATTATGGTGCTAATGATCCATGCTAATCATTTATATTACATAAAATAAAACACTTGCTTTAAAGCAGCCACAATCTTTTCATTTCGCATAAGCAAAAGAAGAGACATGACTCGAAAAAAATGCTTTTCCTAGATTTTGAAGTCTGTTTTCAACAGATGTATTAAGTGAATTCAAAATTTCCTAATTAATACTTCATTATTGCTATCAAAAGCTGCAACGATGTTTTCTAGCGAATCCATGTTGAACTGGGTCTAATTCGAAGGTCTTCCACGTCGTTTTGTGCAGATTTGGTGACCATTCATTCAATAAAAGTGTGTAAACCCATGGTTGTACCTTAGGCAAATTTTCTTCTGGTTCATTCAATAAAGTGTTAACCCATGGTTGTACCTTAGGCAAATTTTCTTCCAGTTCATTCATTAAAGTGTGTAAACCCGGGGCTCCTTAGGCAAATTTTCTTCGCCTAGGTGAGCGTTAGGCACTAGTCTGTGTTGTCAATGTAACTATGAGAAGTCGTTTTCCGGGCAGAATCAATACCTATAAACTCAAGCTGTAAAAAACATTAATTTGTAACATCATGGCGCGCGCCGCGCCTCGCCGGAGAATAATCCTATTTGCGAAAAAGAAAGGATATCGGATTGATGCGGGAATCTCTTGATATTTTCGATTATTTTCTGATTATTGTAATACAATACCTTTTTCAATTTGTGAAAAACATTATTTAACTGATTTTGGGTTAGGCATTTGCCTAAGTTGCCTAACCCTGGATCCGCCCCTGAGTAAACACAAAAACGTCTTTAAGTGGTCTTTAAGACGTCTTTACAGATACTAAAAGGACGTCTTTAATACGTCTCTCCTTGGTTGAAATGTGTAACGCTTTGAAACGATTTTCAAAACGTCTTTGAGACGTCTTTAAGACGAGTGTAAATGTCGACTTTAAAACGTCTTTAAGACGTCTTTCAAGATAGAAAAAAGACATCTTTAATACCTACTTAGTTGAAATCTTCAGCGCTTTGAGACGAGTTTCAAAGCCGTCTTCGAAACGTCTTCTAGACGAGCACAAAAGCCGACTTTAAAATGACTGAAAATGTTTTTTTAAGACGTCTTTCAAGATGACACAAGGACGTTTTTAATAAGATTTTACTTGGTTTCAAAACGTCTTCAATGCAGCTTCCAGAGGAGATGAGACGGAAGCTTATGTAAATACAAAAATTTAGTTTTGGTGTTAAACGCAAGCAGAATGTCAGACAATTATTAGTTGCTCAGTTTATTCTGCAACAATGTTTTCAAAAAATATCTACACAAAACTTTAACCTTTTAAAATTTACAATAAACGTATCTGCATAAAAAATTTCTCCTTTTAAAATATCACTTGTTGTATTACCACTCAAAAGTGGGTTATCATGACGATCACGTCTTCACTTCATAATCGAAATCAGCTTATTCCTTTTGTCAGAATTCTTGTTGCTGTACATGTATAAATATAAAACAAGATTCGCAAAAATGCCACTATATATTTCCCCAAAACTGCCGTTTTAAAAACTATATACTGTGTTTACATTGATAACCGTAAGAAAAAATATATCATATCGCTATACAGCTACATTGATACAATTACCAGCAAAATAAACATTATTGACAAGTCAGCCTGATACTCAGATAAAAACGTTGTCCTTACTAATCAGGGTGGAATTGAATTTGATAACCAGAAGAAGAACTTATTTTGAACTTATTATAAACTGAAGATGGTCAAATGACAAAGTTTCACTTACAATTCTTGCTGAGGATTTAAAAAGTGAATGAAAAATTACTAGGGCTATTGCTACGTATTGTACGACAATCTTCAGTTAAAAAGATTTTTAGCGAAACTCTGAGTACTGAAAAACTGTAGTTTTTTCTTCAATACTCTGCTCTATTTCAACAAATATTGAGCACTTTTTTCGATTAGAAGAACTATTACTTCGATTATGGCTATTGCTAAAAATTTTATGACCGAAATGCGACTAATATTTCGCCTTAACTGAATAGTTTTTTACAGAATATTAAAAACTGTCTCAAATTGATTGTCAATGCCATCATAATAAACATATAATCTTTATTCTTGCAGAAGCTTGACAAGTTTCCTATCTCTTGTACCATAAAATCATGGAAGACAATGTAATACAACGGAACAGTTCCTTTTTGTAGCTCGAGTTACTTCTTACAACATTATACAAAAAAAGAAGGGCTTAGAATGTCAATTTATAAAATTAAATTCAAGTATTCCGAATAAACATCTCTGATACAAAAAATATGTTCTCGCAAATTATTTCTTCAGAATAAGAACTTCTAAACATACTGTCAATAAGATGAATGACCTTCCTAATTAATCCCAAATTAAAAAATAAATAAACAGTTTGTGGTACTGTAGTGAAAATACACATCAATCACCAAATCACCATACGTATTAGCTGAAGGCAGATGTTGGTTTTCTGGCATGAATTACAACACAGAATGTGTAGTGCTTTTAATTTACAGACTGTTATGTTGGAATGTGTTTGATTTATATATGTTCGTGATAAGAAGGTAAATAAGAAGAAGTTGTTCATAATTAGGAAAATTGACAGGATAGGCCGATGAAAATTTTATAATAGTACCGAATCTCCGACCGGCAGGATCTCGGTGATTACAATAATGCAAAATGGTGTATTTGATATGTTCTCCGGCTATGTATGGCCCAGAACAAAATTAATGAATAATGAATAATGAAAAAATGCAGCAAGACATTTTCAAGAGATACGTGATGCGAAACTAATTCAAAATTTCCATCGGCCTAATTTTTACAAAATAAAACATATAGATTATTATATACAGTGTATCAAAACAAGATATGTGATCATGAAATTCATCCATAGTAAATTATGTTTCTGCTATTAGATTAACCTACTGTTCAGGAAGCACACTTGACCAGATTCCTTCAAGTTTATTATGAATCTCATCTCTATCCTCTGCTAAGAATTAAAACAGTTACGTAATTCGTTTCCTGAACTTCTTGTTGTATATGACATCATGTTTTTACTTGCAGCTTTTGTTATTATATACTCTTTGAATTAACATAACTGGGCTCTACATTATCAAATCATGATGTATATAAAGTAAAAATGAGTCTTCAGCCTGGCTTTTAATAATGATGAACTTTCACCTTTGCTCTAAAGTCAAAGCTTCAATCCTTTATTGTTCCCAGAAATTAATTGCCAACCATCGTAACACAGTTGTTACCATCAACAAAAACAAAACATCGGTAACATTTGATATAAATTTTTTTCTAATTTTCACACGTTCATTCAAAATATACACCGAACATTTTAGGACAACACGGAACTAAAAACATTTATTTCCATCATTTAATGCTTTACATCTTGAATGATCGTAAAAGCTAGCAGAAAACAAACATCTTCCACTGGCACTACATCTGCACTGCACTGTCTGAAAAAAACATGGCGTACTGCTTCGCTGAAGACTAGCCTCTATTCTTATCTACCTTAGCTAGGCCAAAGTTTAATACTGAGTCGCGGCTATAAAAGTGAACAGAGAAGAAGGAGAAGGAGAAGGAGAAGGAAAATGTCGATTTTAACATATATTTCGTCCTACGGGGAAATATATAATAGTACAGTTGAATGATTTTAAAAAGTCAAAATCGACCAATCATAAAATGTAAGATAAAGAGTTAAAAAATTCACGTGTTACAGGCGGTTTCAAAAGAACAAACTGCATATATTCCATTATAATGGACTCTACCTTTGTAGGCCCGGGGGAGCGATGTGATCGATATGTAGCTAAGATAAAAATGTGTACACTTTGTTAAAAAGATCTTTTTTTTATATAACTGTCATTAACTGCATATATTTTAATAGTTATTATTAATAGAGATATTTTTATATTTCGTGTTATGACAGTATTTCCGAAAATTAACTTAATCTATCTAATTGCTTGTTGAGTAAAAATTCGCCATATTAGTTATTGATAAATGTTAATATATTTTTAAGTAAAAGCTTTTCGGCTTACGCCATCTTCAGTACAATAAATTGCTTGTGTTTTGCATTCATTTCAATTTTGATATCATCAGTAAAATATTACAAATTTGTATACCTTGGCGTTGAAATGTCGTTGTGTTAGTGTAAACAAAAATCAAGACTATTTATTTCTCGTATCTATTAGTATTTATAAATGTTTATATCTACACTGTATATATATACATATATATTGAGTTCCATGAAGAAGATGAAAATTATTTAATCTACCGTTTAAATGTCGTTGTGTTAGTGTATATAAAAATCAAGACTATTTATTTCTCATATCTATTAGTATTTATAAATGTTTATATCTACACTGTATGTATATACATATATATTGAGTTCCATGAAAAAGATGAAAATTATTTAATCTATTGTTTACTTTCTTGTCCTACAATCCCATTCAAATTCGGTGTGTTGTTCACACAGGTTTGAGATTTTAAAGACGGATTCCGTGCGTTTAAATACGTTTGAGATATATTTTAAATGTGTTTCAAATGAATTGTTTAAAATTTTAAATAGGTTTTAAATACTTTTCAAATATATCTCGATTATATTTAAAATACGTTTCAAATATGTTTCAGATGCGGATTCAATACGTTACAAATACGTTTTAAATGCATTTATGCTTTTACTCTGTCAAGAAATAAATGCATTTAAAACACATTTTAAATATATTTAAATTACTAAATCAAATGCGTTTAAAATGTATTTAGATTCTGTGAGGGATAAAGCAACGTGACGAAAAAATATCTCTTATCTTTCTTTTACCACTCGAATTAACATTGAGATCGAGTTCTTAAATCCCTGAACGTCGTCACATATGTAGAAAGTAAAGGAAGATAAGTTATTCGCTTTCTGTAATTCTGTTTGCTTTAACAAATTTTGTCTATACCGTGTCTAAGTTTTTCGGAAAAAAGACGTATAAGACGTTAATTCAGACGACATTTGAAAAACATTTTATGAAAGGTACGTCAAAGACGTATTTGAGAGGTTCCGTTAAAGACGTTTAGTGAAAGTCGTTTTTTAAAAGACCTCTTCAAAACGTCTTTGAGATGTATTGTGAAAGACGTTTTTTAGAAGACCTCTTCAGGACGTCTTAAAGACGTTTTGTAAGAGACGTTTTTTGAAAGACCTATCAAAGACGTCAAAGTCTTAAAGACGTCCGTGGCAGTTTTAGACGTCTTAAAGACGTCTGTTTACTGGGATGTGACATAGTGTAGCTTTGGCGGTATTTCAAAACAAACTTAGAATATGCAAACCAAATAAATCGAAACTTAAACGACTGAAAATCTGAACAAAACTGTCTTTGCTTTTGTTATTTCTCATGTCACATTGATGCTAAAACACCTTTTGAAAAGGCTTAACAAGTAATATCCAGAGAGTATTTGCTACAAACAAAATAAATGTGTGAACTGCAACCTTGGATACGTACTTTGTAATGAAAATAAGATTTGTTAAAGAAATTGATAGAGCCAAATAAATAAAAAAAAACTTTTTCAAAAAGAAATTAAAGTGAAAAATCCATTAGAAATCTGCATTCAAGCTTTGATTCAAAACAAAAAAAATAGCCAATAAGTTTGGATAAAAAAAAATAAGAACAAAATATAAAGAGGTTTTATTGATCATAATCACACCAGGTTGGGATAGTTTAACTAGAAAAACACGAAGAACGACAATTTGCATATACGGCTTTCTTGTATACACAGAAATCCAATTATATGTCGGAAAGATCCGTCAAAAATCATTGCATTAAATAATATTTATTGAATGAAAGATTTAGAGCTAAAACATATACAAAAATTAAATGCATGGTTGGTAAAATTTCAGACTCCAAGCTGTGCATCAAAATCCTTGCCGTTCACTAAAACAACACAAAAGTAACATGAAAAGTTTCTAACCAATTTTAACATATGAACTTCTTAAGTAACATAGTATAATATAGTAATAAATTAGGAAAAAGATCCCACCTACAGTAGCATGCTTTGAAACGGGAAAAAACAATGTCAGCTAATGAACGTATACAACCGTGTAACAGCAACACGAAACCTTGCATGATGATGATGAAGAGGAACAAAATCAAAAACTGACTTTACCTATCTCGTGAAATTACTCGCTTACACTCGCTGCGGGGGCAATTTATTTCTGGTGTTTTATGATTAGACCCTATTTACACTAATTAAACTTTTTAACAGTTTGTTGCACAATCTTAAAATTTATACATGCAATCATTGGTGACCGAAACAGGGTACGATAGGTCAGTATGGATTTTAAACAAGGGAAATCTATCAGGAAAAGGAAGCTTTCAAAACAATCTAACATCTAATATTTGACAACACCATTGTATGATTGGAAAAAACGATTATGGCGAAAAACGTTTGCTGAAATGGCTATATCAGTCCTACGATTTAGAGTCTGCGAGACTCCACAAAAAACTCAATTTAAATTCTAATGAAAGAACACTGCTTTTTTAATTTTCGAAGGTTTTAAATTTCAAACATTTAAAGCGTTTTCTATGATATTTTATCACTTAATTCATGAGGGAATGGGTATTAATTAAATAGGTCTACATAAAATTGGGACTTTAAGTTACTTATTGTACTGAATGTACTTTGGTACTTGAAGATAGATATTTTTTCTTGTTTGTAACAATTCAGACCTAACTTATACGTTTGTAAGCTATCTACACTGTCTTGTACATTCAGACTTTCCAGTTCAAAATCCAGTTCAAAAAGGCAGTTATCTGTTTGAATTCAGTTTCGGTTTCATGAATTTATAATTAAAACCATATATATTAGTTTATTCGCGTTTTTTTTCTACATAAGCTCTTATAAAAAAGCTCTTATAAAAAACATACCGTATTTCCTATATTAACCGCCCGTGCGCTTATTAATTTTTTTCTCGAAATTTAGGAGGGGGCAGTTATTAAATTGTTTTGAAACTCCATACAACAAAATTATGAAAGGTGCAAAAATAAAATTTCTTCTATGCTTTTATCTTTCGATGTTTACTTAGAAACACTATGTACATAACAGAAAAAATCTCAAATATAATATTTGAATATTAGTTAGTCTATTTCTATGTCTTTGTCCTCTTCTCGAATCGAGTCAATGATAAGATTTGGATCGTCTTCGACGCCAGTCCCGTAGATATTTATATATTTCCCCATAGGGCGAAATATATGTTAAAACCGGCAGTTTCCTTCATCATCTTCTCCGTTCACTTTTATAGCCGCGGTTCATTATTAAACTTTGCCCTAGCTAAGGCAGTAAGAATAGAGGCTAGTCTTCAGCGAAGTAGTACGCCATGTTTTTCTTTCAGACAGTGCAGTGCAGATGCAGGTGGAAGATGTTTGTTTTCTGCTAGCTTTTACTATCATTCAAGATATAAAGCATTAAATGATGGAAATAAATGTTTTTAGTTCGGTGTTGTCCTAAAATGTTCTGTATATTTTTTGAATGAACGTGTGAAAACTAGAAAAAATGTTATATCAAATGTTACCGATGTTTTGTTTTTGTCAATGGTAATTAATTTCTGGGAACAATAAAGGATTGAAGCTGTGACTTTGGAGCAAAGGCGAAAATTCATCATTATTAAAAGGCAGGCTGAAGACTCATTTTTATGTTATATACATCATGATTTGATAAATGTAGAGCCCAATAATTGAATATAATACATACACAGCCATTATAATGGAAACCCTTTATATATGGGAGAACAGTCAGTTATATTGATTCAAAGAGTATGTATAACAAAAGCTGCAAGTAAAAACATGATGTCATACACAACAAGAAGTTCAGGAAACGAATTACGTAACAGTGTTTTAATTCTTAGCAGAGGATAGAGATGAGATTCATAATAAACGCGAGGGAATCTGGTCAAGTGTGCTTCCTGGATAGTAGGTTGATCTAATAACAGAAACATAATTCACTATGGATGAATTTCATGATCACATATCTTGTTTTGATACACTGTATATAATAATCTATATGTTTTATTAAGATTTCCATGGAATGGATAATCTTATTCATTTCGGCGGCGTATCTATTTCTCTATCTATCTATCTGGGTAATGCTCTAGCCTGTGATTTTCATATCTCCGCTGTGATATGTAAAATGTTGACAGGCTAAAGCTGAACCGAAAGCATGTAAAAACAATATGGTGGCGCGTGGAAGGTCGTGCTTGTGTTTTATGCTTGGTACTTTTATCTGGAAATGTTGGAAAAGTTCACGTACAGATCGTTTCATAATTAAAGAACTGCATGTGACTTGTAAAGAGACAGGACTATCGTTTGTATAACAAAATATACGTGATTTACAGTCGAATTTTGAGAATTTTATATACAGTTGTTGATAATAACAAGAAGGAATATCATAACATTGATATAACACTGTATGTAGACTCATTTATCTGATGTATTTAATCGATGGTTATGAAATGTATACATTGACATATGAAACAAATAAATTGAGAAGACAAGATATTGAATGAAGATATATCATGGATTAAGATATTTTCACAAGAGAATTCCCAGTCTTCTTACATGCTGCATGTATTGCTTGGCTGACTACAACATATCTGTCAAAAGCCTCCAATACTGATTTTAATTATGTTGTGCAGTCTTTGAAAAAAGAAGCGATGTAATCTTGAAGAGAGTTTGTGTCAGTATGATCCAGACATTATTTAAACAGTAAATTGATACACTTTGAAGCAGTTACGAGATGTCGATTGGTTTACAGTCTACAAAACAATAAACATTAACGAGACCATACCAAATTCATGAGATCATTTTTAATAACTACCGTAATGCTTCGATTAGACGCTCGGGGCGTTTATTAAATTTTTTGAATTTTTAGGGGGCGTCTATTCGAGGGAGGCGTTTAAAAGAGGGGGGTGTCTATTGAATTTTTGTGAAACTCTTCTTTTTCGTAAATATAAACTAAATTATAAACATCGATAAAAAATATACAAAATTAAACTTGAAGAATGGGAAATCGGACTTGTTGTTCCTGCAAAACTTATCTTTACGACGAAAAATAAAAGTTATTCTGAAGTTTTAGAAAAGGAACTTTTGAAAAGAAAGACAAAGTTTCCAACTGTTAGTTTAAAATTTAAAAAGAAAGGCGTCTATCGCAAATTTCCATATTTTTATACAAAATGAAAACATTGAAGCTGAAACAATGCAATGTAGTAGTTCTACATGCCTTAATTAGTGTGTCTCTAATAAACGCCCCTCTCTATTCGAGGGGCGTCTATTGGAGGGGGCGTCTAATAGAGGGGGGCGTTTATTTAAAAATCTTCTGAAAAGGGGGGGGGGGGGTGTGTGTGTGTGTGGGGGGGGGGGGGGGGGGGGGGAGCGTTTAAAAGAAGCATTACAGCATTAATCGAAGCATTACAGTATGCACTGGTAATAGAAAATAAAATTAAGTGACGTCTTTGCCCATGGCTGAATAAGTCATTTAAAAGCAAAATGAACAATGACGATGCAGTATATTAAGGAAAGTCAACAAGAGTAAAGGTCACACCTATCCTGCCTTATTCTGTTTCTTGCAAACAAAGCAAACCTCTGTGGCTGTGTGAAAACTTCCACGGAAGAACATAATGATCAAAAAGTTATTACGTAATTGCCCAGTGAATTTGAAATTTTACTTCTGTTGACTATAATTGAATAGTTCTTGACGATTTTTATTTTTTTAATTTTTATGTAAATTAAGCAATTTTACATTGTATATATTTATTCTTACTCTGCATATTTGTTATTGTACTTAACAGGACTTATATATATAGAGAGAGAGAGAGAGAGAAAGCAGCATGCATACATAATGAAGTGTATAATCCCTTAGAAAAAAGTTTATTTTTGACAATGAAAAGTAATCACAATAACATCTTTTATCGAATTAAAATTACAAGCATGTCATGCTTAAGTTACGGAAATCTTTTAACAACTTAGTTGTTTCTTGTTTTGTAAAAATTAGGCCGATGGAAATTTTAAATTAGTTTCGCATCACGTATCTCTTGAAAATGTCTTGCTGCATTTTTTCACTGTTCATTATTCATTAATTTTGTTCTGGGCCATACATAGCCGGAGAGCACATCAAATACACCATTTTGCATTATTGTAATCACCGAGATCCTGCCAGTCGGAGATTCGGTACTAATATAAAATTTTCATCGGCCTATCCTGTCAATTTTCCTAATTATGAACAACCTCTTCTTATTTACCTTCTTATCACGAACATATATAAATCAAATCACATTCCAACATAACAGTCTGTAAATTAAAAGCACTACACATCCTGTGTTGTCAATCAAGCCAGAAAACAAACATCTGCTTTCAGCTAATATGTATGGTGATTCGGTGATTGATGTATATTTTCACTACAGTAGCAAAATCAGTTTATTTATTTTTTAATTTGGGATTAATCAGGAAGGTCATTCATCACATTGACAGTATGTTTAGAAGTTCTTATTCTGAAGAAATAATTTGTGAGAACATATTTTTTTTGTATCAGAGATGTTTATTCAGAATTTGCGAGAACATATTTTTTTGTATCAGAGATGTTTATTCGGAATACTTGAATTTAATTTTATAAATTGACATTTTACGCCCTTCTTTCTTTGAAAATAACCTTGTCATTTGACCATCTTCATTTTATAATAAGTTCAAAATAAGTTCTTCTTCTGGTTATCAAATTCAATTCCATCCTGATTAGTAAGGACAACATTTTTTATTTGAGTATCAGGCTGACTTGTCAATAATGTTTATTTTGCTGGTATTTGTATCATTGTAGCTGTATAGCGAAATGATACATTTTTTCTTATGGTTATCAATGTAAACAGTAATTTTTTGGGGAAATATATAGTGGCATTTTTGCGAATCTTGTTTAAATATTGTATTCACAAATAATTTCAAAAATAATTCCAGTAATAATTAATAATAAGTAATAATTAATTACATTTTTACCTTATTTTTTCAAAAACCACTTTTTCATTTTTAACCAAAAATATACTAGTCCAAAGAACTTGAAAATGGCTTTCCAATCATGTAAAAATTATTTTGAAATTCGGTATTTTCATTTAAAAAAAAAGCGCTGAAATTTCCGTTTGCAACATACCAACATTCTGAAACATCCATTTTTTTTTCAAAAATAATTCCAGTAATAATTAATAATAAGTAATAATTAATTACATTTTTTCAAGACATTTTCCTTATTTTTTCAAAACCACTTTATTCAAGCCACTCTTTGGAATGGAAAGTTATTATGAGAGTACCTGCTAGCCAATTTAAAGGGAAAATTGCCGACATTATTAGACATTATATAAAAACAGTGTGACACTGTTACAATATTTCATCTCTTTTACCAACTGTCGTTTTATCTGTTTAGTTTGTGTTTCCATTCATGCTTTCAATCAATATTTTGTATATAAAAATATATAACAACATCTTTTTTAGATTTGTACATCTTTAGCACGGATGATGGTAATACACAAAACTATGTTGCTTGAAAGATAACTTGTCACGTGATGGGAAATTATTGATTATCATATCATACATACAGGAAACATTTCGATATCTAAATCCACCAAAACATCTTGATGTCTTAGGCAAAAAATGTTGGCTTTGTTTTCTCTTCTGCATTGTTAACCGCCAAATTACATCCGCTTATCTACCTTCTGCAAATCCACTATTTTTTGTTGCTCACATGAGTTACCGTCAATGTGAACACAATGTTAAGATTTTACTAAAATGAATTCAGTGTGAAAGATTATAGGGTTGTTTACGTTGAAATAAACAAGTTATTCTATAATATTAAATTGGAAAATAGGCAAAGGCGGCAAACACATTTAATTGCTTAAGCTAAATTCCATATATCAGAGCTAAATAGAAAGACAATTTGAAAATCTCATAGTAATAAAAGAATACAAGATCATAGCGCCTTCTTCCCGCGTTTTTGTGATGAGAGTATTTGAAAAGATAAAGCGCTGTTCATTTTGTAGTTTCTTCCAGAAACCCTATATTCCATCCTTGACCATGAAACAAAAACTTCCTTTGTGTGAAACAATTAACTTCTACCCTAGTTTACACACAACGTTAATCGAACGTTGGTTAATGGTCGCTCAACATCACAATCAAACACGACCATGAACCGACGTCAAGAAAACTAATTATGACCTGAAAAAAAACATTTCAAAATCCTACAATAGTTGAAAGCTTATATCGTGAATGGAGTGTTATAACCTATAATTTTGTATTTAGGATATTAAACGCATTTATACAACAACGTTGGATTGACGTTGCGTGTTAACTGGGCATAATCCAAGATTAGGAAAGGAACGAAAAACGATGGCTCGTGAACTGTGCACTACAAACAAAGTTTAAAACGATGTTTTAAAAAGCAAGCAAAAATTATATTGCATTTGCTCTTTCATTTCGTCATTTCGTTCTTTTCCATCTTAACCTATATTAGTCAAATACGTTAAACCATGTCAAGACGACGTAATGTAATGACGTAATGGTTATCTCTGAACTCGTGCGAGAGGTCATAGTTCAATTCCCATTAATGGCGATTCAGTTTTTGTTATTGTCTTTCGTCATTAATGATTATTTGAACATGCAACAACGTCAATGCAACGTTTTTTCGGTCATTTGTCGGTTGAAAAGCGTCCATGGAATGTTTTTTTTTTGGTTTTTGTTAATCCTCATTTGGACGTCAAAATCCGACGTTGTTTTGCTGTTTCCATTTCGACCATTAAACAACCGTCAAGCGATGATGTAATACGACTTCGAAACAATGTTGATAAACATCTTTGTGTTTACTGGGACGGAATAAGTATAAATGTCGCACTAAATAATAATAAAAAAAAGCAAGGAATTTACCTGTTTCATCATTGAGGAATAATGGTGCTTTTGGAATTGCCGAATTGATAAAATCTCTAACTGAAGTTATCATTAACTTCTTTGTACATGAAAATGCAGCTGGTGATTGTTTGCAGTTTTCTGTTTAACATGTGATGTTTGGAAAAAATTCCACTGTTGATATTCTGCGTCTGTTAATAAGTATTGAGCTTGTTATTACTCTAAGAACCCATGTTTATGATTCTCTTTTCTCAAACTAGCCAATTCCTTGTTAATTGCAGTTTTTACGTTTAGGTTATCTTCTTTCAGTTCTACGCAACTTTCTTTATACGAAAGCTTTTTGTCAACTAAATTATCAAGTTTCTTGCCATCAATAATACTGATAACACGTCCTTTGTTTACTTTTGCTACTTTGAAAAAAGAGAATATAATAACTGTTGAATAATTGACATGCTTATGATACTCTTAGGATTTATTCAAACTCGTCATACACGAGTGTTACAAATGTTGCAGCCTTTGTGACTGTACATGCATTAAGTTACTCTGTTACTTGAAACTTCTTTTGAAGACTTTTGACAATTCTCAGAACAACCTCCTTCCCAAAATCGAATTTCTTAGTACTTTTGGCTGAATGTCTCTATTTTGGGGATGATGTAAGTGAGTCAATACTGGTGTAATTTTATCATCGTTAAAAAGGTAAAGTTCAGTTCATGGAAATTAATGGGAAATTTTATCTTTTGTGCTGGTTCAAACATAATATCTAAAATAATTTGCTAAATGTTAAGTTGTTATTTCATAATGGCCCACAAATGGTGAAAACGATAAAAACCGGAACCGGAAAAGTGCCTCTGACATTTTGATAGCGTTCTGCTAAAAATGAAAATAGTTTTGTGTTAATGTTACACCTGCAAAAACGTTTGTGCAGACTTGAGGCTGAAATACACTATCATTTTTGAATGATCATTTTTCAATGATACATACCAATGAATTTTGGCGCGAATACACTATCATTGAAAATTACAAACATGGACTCTGGGGAAGAAACAGTAGCTGCTGTCGTTGTTTACAGTTTAGCAAAAACGAGAGTTGAATGTAGAAAACGAAAAAGAAAATGTGCATGGGTGAAGCCATGGCTAAATAGACGAAATGAACTTGGCATCTATAATGCTCTCATGCATGAACTGCGTGTGGAGGAAATCAAGGAGTTTACGAGATTTTTAAGAATGCCACCGAATATTTTCGATGAGCTGCTTCATCTCGTAGACGTTGACATTACGAAAAAAACAACCCATTTACGAGATCCAATTCAGTTGCTTCTTGCGCCTTCATTTTCGCGTGTAAAAGTCTTCAAAATGTTGTTTTCGTTTATGTTAGCGTCTTAATCACATCGCGTGGAACGAACACGTACGCGAAAACAATAGATTCGATTCAAAACAATAGAAAAAAAATGACATTGAAAAATGAGATTGTAAAAAATGACATTTTTTTCTGAATTGAAAAGTGATTATTGAAAAATGTATTTCAGCCTATATATCTGGCATTATTTGGTCTACCATTTAAGTTTTGAGATCATTCTGTCTGACAGACAGACAACCAGTAAATCTGCTGTTAACATAGATTGACAAACATATTGACTTGGATTGAACCGAAATAGCAGCTAAAAGAATAACTTAAGAATAGCCTGTCCACGGTCAGATATCACTATTTCGCATAAAGAAAACGTTCATAAAATCATCAGAGTACTCTTTTGTGCTTAACTGTAGTAGGCGTGGAATAAGCAGAGGGGGTGGGTATTTTACTAAATTTTCAAAAAGTGAGGGGGTCATAATAAACTGATTGGAGGGAAATACCCATAAAATTGGGCGGGTGAAAATAAAATGGAGGTGTGGGGTGGGATATCTGAGAAATGAAAAGAAAAAGTGAAAATAATACTACAGAAGAAGTTCAGAATGAAAAGAACGCTTTTGACATATTTAACGAGTGACACGTACTTGATGTTTGTGTTCAATACTTGATAATTGTTCTTTATTTTTTTCTTAAAAAAGTTTTCTCGTGCTTTAACAGTTTTCTATTTCTTGTGAAATCGAAAAAAGCCTGATATGAGGGGGTTGATGATAAAATTGAGGGGTAGGTCTTACTTTTATGTTTTGGTAAAATGAGGGGGTCATTCTAAAATGATTTTCGGGGTGAAAAATCTTTAAAAAATGCAATATCACCCCCTACTACAATTAAGCACAAAAGAGTAGAGTATTAAGTCACTTGGAGATTTGACATAAGCTTTAAAGGTACCGTTACTGTCAATTTTCCTAATTTCTTACACAAATCAAATACAACTGTTTTTAGATGAAAAGCGCCAGGAATGCATACTGCCACTCAAACTAAGACATTTTTGCTTTAGGTATAAGTCTAGATGTATATGTTCATGACCAACGGAATTAGGGTTTTGTAACCAATATATTTGGTATCAATACAACATATGCATTGGTTCTCGACGGTATACATTGAGTTTTTACTTCTTTGAGAAAAGATAGATAAGTTAACAAAGGATACGTGCAGATCGTATGTCAACAAATATATCTTAAAGGTATTAAGAATTTTCTATAGTTTTTGTGCTTGTTTTATGATTTCACGAATTTCTAGATGTCGAGTGTTTCTTCCAGGGGTTTTTAAATCATGTCGAAATAACGGGGGTCGAGATAGAAATACCGAGGTAAAGGGGGAAATTTATGTAGAAAACATAAGGCTTTCGCCGGAGTTTTTACAGCATGTCGAGATAACGGGGTGTTGAGATTACGAGAGGTCAAGATAACGCGGCTGACTGCATGTATGTTGTACTTTAAGTATCTTTGGAGCAAGTTCACTACGTAGTTGCAAGTGTTTGGGCACAGACATCTATAAGTATATTTCCAGGTTATCACACACAATTTTTCATAGCATCCAAATAATCCGGATTGTGATGCTCTCAAAGAAAATTACAGGCAGGAATAAGCAATCCGTATTGCTAGAAGTAACCTGGGTGGGCAAAGAATTTTTGCCACATAGGGGTGTATATTTTGCTGGTGAACACTTCCTCAATAAGGATCGTTTCCGCAGTGATACATGATACATGATATTGTAATAGGTAGTGGTTCTTTTACTCAAACCCTTTTACGTGAACGTTTTGTTCATTAAAATCTCGCTGTGAATAATTACTGCTTGTGTATAAATAAACAACAAACATCACAATCATGTCTCTTTCGCCTAATATCAAGGCTCGCCAGCATGCCTAGGCGCACACATCGCCGGACATCGACAGACACACGTACGGGTTTAGGAGCAATTGAATGCTGCGCCAGTGACCCTACAAAAACAAACTACAGACACACGAAAGGGTTTACGAGCAATTGAGCAATTATCTACTTGATATCGCCCTGTTATCCCTATTTTTGAAATCAAAAAATTTTGATATTTTTTATGAGCGATAACAGCGCGCTTTACTCACTTCTGCAATCTTCAAAGGGATCCGCCAAAAATGTACTCAAAGTGAGTATTTTTCATTTTCAATCTCATGTTATAAGTAGATTCATAGTAGAATCTGATGTCATTAGAAGGAGGTGTGTTGAAGAATCAAAACAAAAAAATCGAAATGGTAGACAAAATCAAAAAGTTGACATTAAAGGAATAGGAATAACTTACTATTCAAGTTCAAAGTTACCCTTGCTTATTTGATAAAAGCGATAAAATGTTTTTTTTAATTCTCGGAAATAAACGGTGGTAGTCTCCTAATTCCTTTCGATTCCGAAAAACCTCTCTTGTCTGAAATTTCTTGTTATATTTTTTTGTTTTCCTAAGTTTCTCGCTTCAGGTGCTTCTTCGAAGCAGAAGCAACAACAACAATTTTTCATTAATTGCTGCCATTTTACTTTTTCTCTTACTTCTTCACGTGCGTTTGGTAATAAAAGCTAACTTTATTTCTAGTGAGAACGTCGACGAAAAATCGAAATACCTGTAGGAAAACGAGATAAGAAATCATGTGCACTGTGGTTAGCGCGCCGTTATCGCCTAGTGAGAACCAAGCTTTAGAGTGCATTCATAAATATGTAACAAAAGCTCACGCATTATAAAAATTTGAAGTGTCGTGAGATAAATCTTCTTATTATATGGTGGCAGTTATGATGCACACTTGTGCTTACGTCAAGTCTATCAAAACATTATCAGGCATATAATCGCCTTGAAATCACTTTACTACCATAATAAACAAAAATGTTTGTACTAAGCAGCTATTACATGGGAAAGCTGAGCAAATTTTCAAATTTATTTCGGATAATCTATTTATATCAATGTGTGTTGAATTCCCAGAGAGGAAAACCGTTCGACGGGGCGGATTTAGGATTTTTTTTTGACTAGTGTAAATGTCAACTTAACTTACTTAGTCGTATTGGGGGCGTTTGGAGCCCCCCAAATAGTCCAGAGCCCTTTGTGCATTAATGTAATGTGTAACAGGCACAAACACTATTGCATTCTCCCATGTGGTTATGGTACATTGACAGTATATACTGAAAAGTTCATACTGATGCTAATGTTTCTCCTTCATTCCAAAACTGATTATTAGGTAGTGGTTAAATGGTTTTCGAATGGATAGTTTTATGTTTCAACGTAGGTACAAGTCAAAAGGAAGTGCAACAATCTATAATACAAAAACAGTTACAAAGAAGCAGATCTAGAACAAAATACATAGCTATTTAAAAAGTAATTCACTTTTAGTTTCTTCTCTTAACTTAAAATCACACTAAAAACGTTTTGTAAACAAAAAGCTAGAAAACCTATTCTTACCAGTAAAGAACAATACAAAGTTATTTAACTTATTATATATCGTTTTGAAATATTTCACAATAACATTTAAAGGTTCTACATACATGCATACATGCATACATACATGCTATCTTTCAGCATAAACGTGGAATAAAAAAGAGTGAAGACTAAAGCGTGGTACTCACCAGGCGTTTAAGTGCGTTCATCCTATTGAGTATATTGCGTACGCACTTAAACGCCTAGTGAGTACGGTTCGCGAACGTGCTTATGTTGAGTATAAACGTGCTTATGTTGAGTATAAACGCCGATTTTAGGCGAACGCTCGTATCAAAAAATTTTGATATTGCGTTCGCAAGATGAAAGGCAGCCGAAACTAAACAAGAAAAAAATGCTCAGAAAAAAAAATTATCCTCAGGTACATAGTGAAAAACTTTTTTTTTTCAAGATAAAAACGTGTTAGTTGACAAAATATTTTTATCACGATGTCAGTTAAAAAGAATATTTCTCTTAGTGAAGAAGAAATACTTTGCGAAAGGGTCAAATTGTACCCTGTCCTTTATGACAAGACCCACAAAGGGTATAAGGAACGAGATGCAGTCAACAATCTCTTTCTTTTTCTACTTTTTCGCTTCATATTCTTCTTCTTTTTATTCAATAAAAGCAGAAATAAAAAGTCCTCATAATCTTCAAGATCTGAATCCATCTTTCCCATTTATTTCATGAAATCATTCAGAAAAACTTAAAAAAATATTGAAAAGTTCAAGACGTTTATGCAAAAAAAGAAAGCATACTCACTAGGCGTTTTAAGTGCGTACGCAATATACTCAAGGATAAACGCACTTAAACGCCTGGTGAGTACCACGCTTAACTGTAAATAAGAACTTGGAAGTAAACATAAAAATTTAACTATATTAATTTTGTACATACATGTTATTGGATTAAACTTCCCAAAACAAGAAATACAATGCAAGATGTCTATTGAACAACCAGTCTCCAGTTTTCGCATCTCTCCTTCCAGCTTTGCAGCATTGTCACGCTGCCATAATGAAACTGGATTTCTGTTTGCTTTCGTTAGAGGGTATACAGTTATCTTGATCGGCATACCGTACACTTTTCCATTTACACCAGTCAGACACATCTCAAAACGTCCCCTAGAACTCCGCATCGTTACACCACTCAATTGGTGTAAAAAGCAATGCCGGTAACCGACCTTCTGAACGTGTATTTTCCGACGTCGCAAGTGGGCCAAATATAATTATTAAAGTAAAATTATCGACCGAAAAAATTTCCGTGAAGGCGAAAATATCGCAGCACCGCAAGTTGAAAACAATGTTTCACAGTTAGGAAAGAAAAAAGGAGTGTCAGATTGAAAGCTGAGTTACTCAGATAAGACAATGAGTATGCATGTAATTCAATCTAAATGTTATGAATTTATATATATGAATTCAATATATATGTCTATTCTATCTTCCAAACCAGAATTCCTAAATCACAAGCACAGAAAGGAAAACATAGATTTTGAGCATGCAAACAAAATATAGCTATATACATACAAAATCAATAAACGTAGCTAAAAACAGAAATTTGTGCTATAGTTTGATTAACAATGTGTGCATTGCCATCTTTTTAATTTACAAATATTACAAACAAAGCATTATCTGAAGTTAAATTTAATGAAAAAAATATAAAGATTTATACAGAAACTTAAAAAACATTTAACATTTAATTACGCATACACCCCCAGGGCATTATGAAAGCATAACTGACACAATACGAAACTGCCAATAAACTTAATGAACAAAATAACATTAAATTTAAATATATGCTTTCAGATATCACAGTGATTACATATGTAAGTCTTTCAACAACATGTACGGGCAATCTTACTAATTACGAAAAGACTTTCCAAACACAAAACGTAAACAAAGATTTGGATTATGAAAAATATGAGAATGTCCAGTATTTAGCATTTACAGACAGTCGAGATAAGTTTCAATTTGCTATCGTAAATAGGAAGCCCCATTCCTAGTTCAGGGCATTGATAACACAGCCAAGAACTATACAAATAAATAAGCTAAATTTGCTAGAGAAACATCCAACATAAAATGATACACAGACAGACATTCTTGTTTTTGGAGCCGCTGAAGAGGAAACTGAGCTGAACTATACGTATCCAAAGCTTAAAAAGCATTACAGACCACACATGAAACAAACGATCTTTTGTATTTAGAAAGGCTTAAAAGAATCCCAGATATTTTTCAAAAAACGAAAAGCATTTCTTTTTTTACACACTGTTTTTACTGTACAAAACATTGAGAACTTGTTTTTACAGAAGAATGAACACGGTAGAATCATTGTAAGATAATTATAAATTTCTACCCTTTACTTTCGGTTTTGGAAATGTAAAATCTTTTAAATCTATTAAACACTGATAAATCAACTTTTGGAAATCTATTAAACACTGATAAATCAACTTTTGGAAATCTAAGGTTTCTTCGGTCACGTTGTGGTATACCATTATGCAAAGGCGTGCAAATGTAACGTCGAAAATTACCTGCAGGATCACATGGCCGAAATCAAGCCAATAAACTAGCACAATTAAAGTTAATTAGCACCCTTTCGTAATAGTGGCGCTTTATGCTTCAATGGACGTTAAGACGGCTTTTGTATGAACCAATCAAATTGGAGAAACAAATATGCGTAGGTTTGGACAGTAAGATGAAAAAAAACAAACAAAAAAAACAAAAAACAACGACGATCGTAAAGTATTTCTTGGCATGCAGATATCCAAAAAGTAAAACATTCTTAACTTTAATTTGGACTTTCAGTTCTTAAAGTTTCAAAAAAATTTGCACAAAGCACAATTGAAAGGTGCTGATTTCAAATTTGATTTGATTTGAGCAGAAATTGGTAATCCGGACCAACATTTTGTCAGATTTAAGGAAAATTTGTTAATTCGGCAATGTTGTATATTTGAGTCTAGATATGTATAATTACTGCTTGTGTATAAATAAACAACAAACATCACAATCATGACTGTTTCACCTATTATTGTTCGTGAGCATGCCTAGGCGCATACATCGCCGGACATGGACAGACACACGTACGGGTTTAGGAGCAATTGAATGCTGCGCCAGTGACCCTACAAAAACAAATATTCTTACAATATGTACACATTGTTGAATTTAAGGTACACCGGATGTCAAGGCGGCGTCTTTCGTCTCCCATATTCAGCCTGCGTTGTGTACACGAAAAATGAAATTTAGGAATTGGCAACGGAATGTGTGACCATCTCGTAGAACTCGTAATTCTGAACATGAAAATGTGTAAGATCGTATTTTTTATGACGAAGCATTTCGGAGATATCGTCGATCAAGAGTTTTAATGAGATCATAAATTTTCCACAAATGTTTTTGTCGCCACATGACCAATATCGCGGAACCCGTTTATTTAAACGTCATTTGTCCCTATTGGCTACCGAGACAATTTTCCCTTAACGTTGCAATCGATTTGGGTGTCAATGCAATGGCTTCACACGGACGTGTCGCGCATGAGAAGAAAAGCAACTTATGTGTGATCTTACGTTCATGACTCTCCGATCTCATTCCCATCGTCGGTTATCTCTATTGGTTCTCGAGATTTCCCAAAAAGAACGTCACGTTTGATTGGGGATACCATACAACCATTTCCCATGAAAGGAACTGACGTCACGCCACGTGCTACTATATAGATTTTTATGAGGTTTTATGAGGTAAATACACAATGCACAAATAAAAGTGGGATGCATTACTATAATAAATAGGACCTTTAATAATAGGACCTCCTTCGCAGGACCCTCATTGATAACAGTACCTTAAGGAACTGAAGAGGCTATCCTGGGTAAACATTCCTAAATAAATAATAAATAAATAAATAATAAGACTAGTGTCCCACGTAAAAGTGGAATTTCGAAAACGATAATGTAGACACCTCGTGCGAAGAACAGTTGACGAAAAATAAAATCACAGAATTACACACGAAAAGTATACCTATGTTGTAGAGCTCCAAAAACTGATCAAACAAAATGTAGAGGATCGCTTTGTTACGATCAATCGCTATATTATATGCGAACAAGAAGCTGTTTGCTTGAAGACTTCAGGACGTAGCACAACGATAAGTATCTACAATCAGTGACAAAATAAGTTGGCCAAAGCTAAATTATCAAAGGAAATGAACATTAAGATTTTCTTATATTCCGACAAATTTGGATGAAATTTCGAAAGTTCTCTGATTTTCATGAAAATTTGAAGAGAGCACAATCCGAAGATAGTGATTTCGAATTTGATAGTCATTTCGTCAAATTTAACCAAAATTTGGCAATCCGTCAATGTTGTTTTTTGAGAATATTTTATTAATGTTGAGAGTAGACATGTCAATGTCAAATGTTTAAGAAGTGAGCTATTTTTGTGTTATTTTTATGTTTCAACGGTCACATAGACAGTTACGAATTGTTTTAACGTGTATCAGGTCCTTTTGAAATATGGCAAGAATGAGACTTGCACGTCAGAATGGTACTAAGCACTGATCCATTTTCAACACTGCAAGGAAAAGAAACAATGCATATATATGTTTCAGATTATATTGTGCATGAAAAATAACCAAAATAACGCTTTTGTTTACAAAATAATATATAAATGATAATGAGCGTTTCGTTTTTAAAATTCCCCTGATATGGCCTTTCCAATGGCAGTGAGGATATCTGCACAATTTTCTTGCTTATCTGTAACAATGGTTGCAAGTCTTGAATTGACATTAAGAAATTCAGTGCCATTGGGATCAGGTTTGAGACCCTGCAAATCAAATGCCATTCTTTTACCTTTTTCGAAGATGATCAAATGAGAGGATCCACCAAAGTGAAATGTGCCAATGTTATCACCTTTCGTTACCCTGGTACCTTTCTTCAAGTGAGCCAAATCCACTGACGAAACATCCACCATTCCAATAGGGATAAATGCCACGTAACCAACATCATCATTTTCGGTATCAATGATAATGATTCCACGGGTGGCCACATGAGCCAGGTAAGGTTGCGAAGCAATATAGTTGGCTTTTGAATCTTGGTAGTATGGCTGAGAAAATTAGGTGCCTTCAACAACTTTGGCTCTTTTGATAACACCAGATACTGGGGCTTGAAAGCGATGGTAAGTGTGGGGGCTCAGGAAACCTTGGTAGACGGTACCACCAACAAATCTATCGATGTACTCATCGTTATCCAGAATGTATTGAAGAGAGTAGGGCTGACTTTTGATCCAAAATGCATCATATCTGCCAACAGAGTAACTGATTCCATACGGAGCATTTTCACAAGCATTGACGACAACCAGTGGATTTTTAGGAGACGCAACTGGTCTAGCGCCCTGTTTCAATGATCTTGTAAAGAAAGCATCAAATGACGCAAAACCTTTATACGGTTTATCGGGCTCACAATCGAATGTTTCATCAAAGTTTGGCATTTGTTCTAATGCGTCTTCTGTGAACCATCCTCCTGATATGTTGTCAACCAAAACATATCGTGAATCAGGCAATGTTAGGTACTTCCCATAATCATTCAAAATTCTTTTAAACAACTTGTTGATCTTTGAATGAATGAATGCAGCATAGCCAGATGGTGTTGCCATAGCATAAGTGAGAATAGCTCCTACTGGAACAGGAATGGCAGTACCTAAACAGGACCATGGTAGGATTTAGTTAAGATTTTTCCTAAAATTCTTTTGATTTTGTTCTGATAACGTTGAATCATTTTTGCCTTTAGCAGACACTTAGAGTCAATATTCGCTTACATATTGGTTACATATACAGACAGAGCATTCTGTAAATTTGGCTGCATATAAACCAATGCCCTTTCTTACGTAAAATAATTTAATAATTTCTAATACACTAATTGTACTTGAGTTTAAATATGATTTTAAATTAATTCGACAACTGCCATGTAATAGTTTCAGTTCATCAGATAGCTTCGTTTTGAATTTCAAACGAGGAATCATGTACCTAATACTCTTCAATATTGACCGTTCAAATGCGGATATTGAAAGAAATTGTTGATATTTGGTATTTTATTGAAGAACTTAAGAAATTGAATTCACTGTTAACCGAAAGTTTTTAGTCCTTGCGCTGCCATCCGAAATGGTTAGTTGTTCTGCCCGCCGACTTGTAACTAGTAGTTGACCATATATTAAGTCAAACAAAACGCTTTACATTTTAACAATCGCTTTTGAATCACTTTCACAATTTTCCTATTTAATACATTTTCACAATAAAGTGCATATGATTCTTCTAGTTTCCTAAAGCCTATTTAAATGCATAAATGTGTTTTGCTTCACAAATGTAATTAATCAATTTATTTGGTTTATTCAGAAGCATATTATTATCATTTTTGATCAGCAATGTTAACGCAAAGATAAAATCTTTCTAAAATAAATTCCTTGTGAAAGAGTATAAGGTTGTTACATTAAAAAAAAAAACACTTTAGTCCTATCAAGAAAATATTGCATTGTCGTAAAAGCAAAAACATAGCCTTATCCTACGGTCTAAAATCATATCTTGATCATTATAAGGTATGGAGTAATGTTACCTAATTATCATTTAAACACTCGATATCCTAGCATAAATAGATAATTTGTCAAGAGTTTCCACTGAAAACAAATAAAAGTCACCAGAAATCAAGATGTTATTAGGGAAGATAGAGAAATATCCACCATTGTTCGTTTTTCTAAGCCACAACCGAAAGCTTCATCAGTACTACATTTTTTTCGGTATTATTACAAAACTTGAGTTGAAGAATCACAAAGAAAAATGAAATCAAGGAAGTTACCTGTTTCATCATCGACAAATAATGGTGCTTCTCGAATTGCCGTATTGATCAGAAAAATCGAATCTGCCGCGTTCAATGCATCCGGTTCATCCTGTTGGTGAAACATCTGCACAATTAACATACCAACATCGGGTTCAGTTCCCATGGCTTTTACCAAATCTCTCATTACAGGCTCCAGTCTGACTAAGTAGTTGATGTCATCAATTTTGTGAGCGTTCTGAACATATTCTCTCAGTTCTTCTTCTACGGATGAAACATCTGGAAACAAGCGTTTGAATTCTTCGTATTGAGCCTTCTTGTTAATTTTTAGCTTATTCAATTCTTTTCTCATCCACTTGATAACGACGCTACGGTCGGCAGGAAGCCACTTTCCAATCATGATATTCTTTGGTGCCATTTTTAAAGTTAACGACGAAAACGGTTCAATCTAGTGAAAGTTCGCGGTCGGTAGCAATCACGTTTTGATTTGCGATTTATCCAGTCGCATCATCTCTATATATACTAATTGCATTGTTAGGAAAAACAACGAAGAGATGTTTTTCAGCTAAATAGACAATTTTGTACATTTTGTTGATCTTTAATCTGACCAGTAAGAACATAAATACTGACCACAGTCATAAATTGGTTAACACGTAAGAGGCATATTTTTCGAGGAAAAATAAATAAATAGATTTTGTGCGAATTGAAAGGACTATTAATAATATTGGAATTAAGGTTCAATTTTCTTTTCAGCCTTGCATGTGGCGTTTTCAATATTTAGTTAACCAAGAAAAATAACATTGGTTGATTTGCAAGCACAGTTTAAATGTTACCACTTATGAACTTATTGATTTATTTATCCAGCTATTTATTATTTCTCGAAAAAAGGGTCATCCTCACGTGTAATAAATTTCACAATTGGAAGGATCCATAAGATTTGTTTAAATGAATTTTTTTAGTTTTACTTCCGATTACCACCCATTCACAGTTACACGTGTCATCCTCACTCTCTTAGATTTTGATTTAGGTGAAAACAACTTGCTTTTTACTTTATGTTATAGTTATGGCGTTTGGCAAAAACCTTCCTTGAAAATAACGCAAAGACTTTCTCCTCACGAAAAAATCTTCCCGTTTTGTATTTTGCCTGTACAATCTATACATCCATTCCCATAGAGCTAACAGGCACTTGTTTTGGTTGTTTTGATATATTTGCTTGGACATGCATCAACGCTAGAATACCTAGGTTCTTTCTTGCAAAATGGGAAGCCGAATTTAAACAAATTCACTGATCTCCAAAACCACAAACTTAAGTTGGATTCAAACAGTATAAGGCAAACAGTTCAAACTTCAGAACCCTGACGTATTTCTAACTGTGAGCCTTAAAAGAAAGATAAAATTATACTTTCAAAAAAATTGTAAGCAGAAATTACTGTTTTTCGTAGAGTTTGATTGAATTCATAGGAAGATATTTTTCTGGAAATCTATATATTAATAGCCGATTCTCTGTCTGTCTGTCTGTTTGTTTGTTTGTAAGTCACGCAAAATGGTAGATTGAGTTGTGAGCGAAATTATTTCTTTTTTTGTGTGCGACGTGAGTTCGAAGCAAATACATTGCAACCCCAATCAAACGTGACTTTTTTTGGCTGATGAACTAATAGGAATAACGTTTTGTTTTTATTATTACTGTTAGTTTTATATTCCACGTTGACTTGGCTTTGAAAACAGTACATCAACTAAATACAAAGAAACTAACTGATTAAACAGTTTGGACAAAAAGCAGCAGTGGCAGAACGTGGCAGCATGTTCGGTTTGTCACTAACTCTTGCCTGACTGTCTGAGACGGGTGAACTTTCTTTTTGAGCAATCAAAATGTTTAAAAACCGATAGGTAAAAAAAGAGTATCATAAAACAAAATGTTTTTTTTTTTTGCTTTTGTCGTAATAGTTGTCTTAATTTCTTTTAATCGATTTCTTTTAATCTATTTTAATCTGATCGAACGTTTTTTTTTATTCTCTTTATTCATTTAGCACGTGCATTTTTTCTCTCCTCCCGTGTGAACGTTTTAAGAAGAGAAACCATTTTCGACCTGTTTGATAGCACCCATGTTTGAGCGCGTAACTTTTTTAAAAAAGCTTTTTTACAAAAGCTAATAAAAAGTGGAAGTTCTTCTTCCTACGTTTTGAGTGTATTGTTGTACTGATCAACGATTGGTTTTAAAAAATAAATAAGTCACACATAATGAAAAGCCTGAAAAATAGTTAATGTAACACTGATGTAACACTGACTGCACACCAGAGGTTGTGACTTCGAATCTTTTCCAAGTTGTATGAGCCGTTTATAAAGTAATTTGCCGTTTATTGATACAGTGATACACAGAGCAGGTGGATATGGGCGGCGAGCGACGCCGCCTTGGCGGCTAGTCTATATATTAATAGCCGATTCCCTGTCTGTTTGTTGGTTTGTCTGTCTGTTTCTCTGTCACGCAAAATGGTAGATGTGTGCTGTGAGAGAGATTGTGCGCAACGTCAGTTCGAAACCAATACATTGCATCCAATCGAACGGGGACGTTCAGTATACTCAGGCTAATGTGGCTAATAATAAGAAATTGATTTTGACGTGAAAACATTGGGTGGGGCACTTTAAAAGGTTTTATGATATACTAAAAATTGCAAAGAAACAATAAAACTGTGTTTTAAAATCCTTGGAGGCTCCATTATTCTTAGTGTTTTACGTCACTTGTCATCTAATACAGATAATGATTATTATCCTTACAAAATTCCTAATTATGAGTATTTTTACAAGATGTACTTACACTGCGAAATCGTCTCAAGGACTATGTAAATTATAAATTGTCTCCGCGGCGAGGGGAACACCTAAACACAGTATTCTACCCTTTACTCTAACCGCACATGTAAATATAATACTATAGGTGTTGTTGAGTTTTGTAATCGAAGGGGAAAAGTGACGCTGTTTTCATTTATTTTATAGCTTCAAATGAAAACAAATATCATTAGCAACGGCCATTTCATGCTGTTTTATGATTCTATTTGGGAAACACGTGGCTAAAACAATATTTGAAATTACTGTTCTTATTTACAATCACAGTTACCCTTAGAAGTTTAAAGAAAAGATCTGTACGAAAATAGTAGTCAACAATTTTATTTGGGTACAGTTGTCTTTTTAATGAAGATGATCGGAAATAAGGATAATTCTACCCCATCTTACATTCGAGTCTCCAGAAGAATGCAATATATTGTAAATAGGCAATATTATAATTTGCTTTAACTTTTCTCACGATTTGACAACTTCCCAGTCCTCTCCCTACTTCCTAATTCCTAATCGGAAGTCTGACTGCCGAATTCGAAATCAGCACTATCAAATTTTCTATTTGAGGAAATGTTATAAGAATTAAAAATTAAAATTTACTACTTTCAAATTGTACTTAGTGCAAGTTTATATGAAAATGGAGAACTCTTATTTTCAAACTTTGGTCTAAATTTGACCCAAATTTTGATTTTGGAAACGTTTTCATGTAGAGATTGTGGAAAATCGTTAAAAATTTGGAATAGTAGGAATACAAGAAGGAAGAGGAGAAACACGGTTGTTTTTAAGACTTTATTCCACGATATTTCCTATGTATGTGATAAATTTCATAATTTTCTAGACTTCATGATGAAATATGACTTTACCGAGACGGGCATGTTCTTGATATTTTCCTTGCCTCACATTTCATTGGATTTGAGCGAGTTTATACCCTAACATCAAAGAAATTAAAGTAAATATGAATGTGCTACTTTTTTACCAAAACTTCCACTCAACTCTTTTAAAATGCTGAATGGGAGTTCGGGGATTTCCAACGGTTATGAATTATTTGGTGTATGTACTTTAATAAAAAAAATTGAAACTTTCAAAGACGCCAGATGATGCCTGAGAAGGTACGGGTAGAAAAATGGTTTTTCATTCAATTTAGAAAATACTTAAGACTGTAGGAAGTCATGAGGAATCAAAGTGTGTGTACAAGTTTGCTACAAAATAAATGCAATATCTTTGAATTCATTTTTGGGTGGTTGCTATTGTCTGGAAGCCAATGGAAGTATGGTTTAGCAACATAGTTAGATTAGCACCTCTGGCTAACAGTAGTAATTACCGAAATCCTTTAGTTTCCACATTTGAATCTAGCATATTATCCAAATTACTCATAGTTGGGAAGGGGCGATATTGTTGAGTAACGGGTACTACTAAATCCATATGCACAGCACCTAGGTTCCAAGACAACAGTTTGCCTTGAATGATTTAAATGTATATGTTTCATTTGCTCTACAAAAAGTTTTCTTTTTTTTGCACCAAAGAAAACAGGCATATATAGTTTCTTGTTATTGGCAGTAATTTACCCTCAAAGCATAATAAACGATGTAATTCCACTTAAAAGTATCATTAATGCTAGGATTGACAAGCAGAATTATATTCATACTTGTCAGAAGACATGTAAGTCACACATCCATTAAGTATATGTATATTTACTTTTTTCGAAGGAAGTCACGAACCTGTTCTAACCCAAAATATGTCAAACTTCTTAAATTCTTAAAAAGAGTCTCACGATTTGTGATCTAAATTGAACATGCGTAAACAAATATTACTCCATAATAACTTCCATAAAATATTTTATAACTCCATGTGATGTCAGGCCAAGAAAACAAGAGATTGTTTATAAACCAACTTATCCGAAGTCATTGACATCATGTATTTTGATTAACAGAAGTCAATAGTAGAAGAATGTTTACATAATATCAATAAAAATTTCGGTTCTGTTGTCACACACACAAAAATATTATCAAACTATGATAACTAACTGTGTTTAAATTCTATCAAGAGGGAACTGAGTCTAACTACCATGGTAGTTTAACCCGATTTTGTTGAGCATTCATTAAATTCATTAAATTAAATGTTCTTGCAGTTCATTCATTTTAAGTGCTAAAAAGGATGGTCTCTTTGGCAATATTCTTGGCTTAAAATCACTAGCTTGTATTGTCATTGTGACTGCGAGAATGTGAGCTTGAACGTTAATAAATAGTTATAAACTTACGCCATCAATGGCAAGATTTTTTAAATTCAGGCTTATGCTGTTGCTTGTCGTATTTGTCCGTGAATTCTGTGAAGGATTCGATGCAGAAATCCCATCTCTCCTTTTGATGGTTTTTGACATACATTTTTCTGTCTTGTTTTCTGATAGCATTTGTAATTGCGATTTTCAAGAAAATTTTTAGTTCCATGAGTTAAGAGGCTTATAACGAACTAATCGGATTCAGATTCACTTTTGAAAAATCATGGTTGTCTAAAACATTGAAAAAATATTGGGAGTACAAAATCTAAATGTTTTGAAGATTTTACAAACATCAGCTTTTTGATTAAACAATTGATAAGAATAAGAAAATATTTTTAAAATGCATTTGTTGTTTCAGATATTTAATATTAAGATTTTATCTTTTGAATTTTATGAAAACACAACAGCAGAAATAAAAAATTTCCCATGATATATTTTTATCAATTTTATCTATTAAGATGCACTCAATTTTTAATTGTGCTTCATCCGCTGAGCACAAAAATGGAAAGCTGAAACAGCATGAATTTTTTCTTTTAATCCATAGAAAAGAAAGAATAACATCAAAAGATTTTTTGAAACTTTTCATTGTCACTTGAAAACAATGGGCTCCACTCGTGTCATAAATTTCACTGGATTTCGAATCTTGTAGCTTGCTAGATATGATTGTTTGAGTTTTTGAAAGTTTAAATTTAAGAAATCTCGTGGATTGAGAGATTAGCTACTTAAAATTCTATGCATCTTAAGATACGCACCTAATTGATTATCAAGATCTTAATACTAATGGAAACACTTAGTATCTAATTCACTGTGAGGGAATTTAGAAATTATAGAAATATAAATAGCCGAGGATGTTGGTAGTCTTTCCCTTTGTACATGTAAGTGTCTAACCAAAATGAAAGTCAACAATACGCCATACCAAAAGTACCTTCATCGCTGACTGGCCAAAGTTTTTAGTATTTTTTACTGTCATTGCAGATGTGAATTTTTTCGGTGAATTTAGAACTAAAATCTTTCTTTTGAAATGCAAAAAGCCCTCAAAGTTTTCTTTACAACGAGCATAGACTTCGCAATGAAATGTAAGAAAAAACACAGACACGTAAAAATATAAACAAAAACAAAACGGCATGTTTCTGTATCAAAGGAAAAAAAATTTCGAAACTTTTTATTGTTGAAAGACATTTTATTTTTTTGTTGCACAACAAATAGAAAAAATTTCTTTATTGTCCTAACAGTTTCTTCATTTTTTCTGCTTATCTGTTACGATGGTTGCAAATCTTGATCTGCAAATCAAATGCCATCCTTCTACCTTTTTTGAAGATAATCAAATGAGAGGATCCGCCAAAGTGAAATGTGCCGATGTTGTCACCATCTTAACATTCGTGACTCCATCCAATGGTGACAGATCCACTGTAGAAACATCTATCATACCAATAGGCACGAACGCAACGTAGCCAATATTAGCATTTTGGGTGTCGATAATGATGATTCCACGTGTAGCAACATGGACTAAATAAAGTTGCGAAGCAATGTAGTTGGCCTTTGAATCTTCTTAAATCTTCTTAAATGTTCTTGTAATTGTCGAATGATGAAAAACCTATGTGGGGTTTCGAAGGCTCACAATTGAATGTTTCATCAAAGTTTGGCATTTCAGCTAATGCGTCTGGGGTGAACCATCCGCCTGGTATGTCATGAACTAGTACATTCGTGGAGGCTTCAGTTGTTAAGTATTTCCCATAATCATTCAAAATGTTTTTAAACAGCTCGTTGATTTGTTTCTTTATGAACGCAGCATAGCCAGACGGTGTTGTCATGGCATAAGTTAAGATAGCCCTTACTGGAACGGTGATGGCGGTACCTAAATAAAACGACATTTTTTTCAGACTTGACTTAAGCATTGATTGATTTTCTTTTACACTTTTTCGGAATTAAGAAAGTTTCTGAATATTTTTCCTGGCAGCATATAGTTTGTAAAACGGAAAAAGGCGGCTGCAGTTCTTTGTTAATGTTTAATGCTTTCACAGATACCAACATCGGGTTCAGTTCCCATGGCTCTTACTAGCTCTTTCATCACTGGTAGCAACTAGATTTCTTCATTGATTTTATCAATTATGTGCGCATTTGCTACAAATTCTCGCACTTCTTCATCAATTGTGGAAACATCTGGAAAAAAGTGTTTCATTGCTTCGTATTGAGCTCTCTTCATTGTTTGATCTTTTCTAGTTCTTTTCGCATCCACTTGATAATAAGTTTGCGATCGGTTGGAAGCCATTTTCCAATCATGATATTTTTCGGAGCCATCCTTGAGTTTGTTTTGGAGATTCGGAGATCTCTTGCTTGTTCGCTTTAGGTAGTTTGTAGCAGAACTGGAGTTTTCCAATCATATCTTCCCTATTTATACCAACTTGCCTTGAGCAATGTTTTCTGCAAGATGATTTAAATGCGTAAGTTGTTGGTTTTTGTAAAAAAAATTGACAGGCCTCTAAGTATGTACTCAGATATCACAAATATTAACCGGTGGGTTGCGTTCAAAATATCTAATTATAGAAAATTTCAGTAAATTAGAAGGGAAATACACATTCCATTGTTGCATGTACGTAAGCGATGTGTTTTTTTATGAATGTTTGTATGATTTTCTTAAGATTGTTGACCATTGTTGCTTTTCGGGACACAGTTACTAGCCATCCAGGGTAGCCATGTAACTGAGATTGTTTGTTCATTTTAAAGGGAGTTATTTCTTTTGTACCATTCAGAAATTTCAAAAGTGATGAAAGTAAATTTTTGAATTTTCAAAACATCATTCTTTGATCTTAAGATATTGCCTAAAACTTGATCTTCATGACAAAGTGACATCACAATGTCCAAGAAGAAATTATTGAAATTATTACACACATATGTAAATAACGCAGGACATTTTGTACTCAGAATAGCTAACATATGTAGTTATTAAATCAGCACAACTAGCTGTTCCCATAGGTACGATTAGTTTCCAGGTCTCTACCATTTCTTGCTCAATAAAATATAAATGAAGAACTGCCCATTCTATGTAAACGAAATTTTAGAAAATGGAACAGTTATTTACTGGACGTAATTTAAATCGAACTCACTACAGAGTGCTGTATGTTGATTTTATCTTTGTCAGCAAAAACTAATGGCGGCCAAGAATCTAGTCTAAGTATGAATGGCAATGCATTTTTTCGTTTATTTTGAAACTGTTATTATTTGTAAGGTGATTATGAAATTGCATAAACTGAAAAGTGTATTACCATCTTTAAAACCATCCGTAGAGAAGCCCCTCAAAAGCAGAATAGTTTATAGAATTGATTGTCCACGATGTACGTCGTGCTATGTCGGCCAGAAAAGCCTAGGTAATAATAAATCATTAAAAAGTTGGACATGTTCAACATTGGTCAACTTAAATGTACGAGTAAAAACGTTTTTAATTTAGACACGTCTCCTGTAGATATGATTTAATAAAACATGGGAGTGGCTCCAGATATTGTATCGGAGCTCCTTTTAAGTTGGATGAACATAACTTTACCTTCTCCTTATTTTGCAGGTCTTCTCTGACTTCTACTATTTTTTTAGTTATCATATTCAAAACCTAGCGGAAGGATCATAAATGATCAGGATCTTTTTGAATGACACTTCATACTAAACTTCACCTGAAATTGCTACTATTGCTACTATGTCATTCAAAACATAAACAAATCATTAGTAAAACTACGGGTGTTTATACATTGCTGGCTTAAAACCTAGCGGAAGCATCACAAATGATCAAGAAATGTTTGAATGACAATAAGTAATTTTTTACTAGAAGTTCTAAAAATAAGTATTTGTTTACTAAAATTCTTTAAAATAAGAAAAATTTCGCCTAGAATTCTTTCTCAAAACAAGAAAATGTCAGTTTTCAAAGCGGAAACTGTGTTTTTGTTTAATGTATCTATCCAAATAGGACCTATTTTGAGAAGAGTTCAAGACTTTTTAGACACGTTTGGTTTGGAAATGTCTAAAACAATGTTAAACCAAATTTACTGATCATACCATTCATTTTTCTGACTTCACGCGATTTTTTTGCGAAATCCAGTTAAAGGCCTTGAAGGGTTATGTGCAAACTTTCGACAATATTTTGGCTGAATGAAGTACTCATGGGATATTAAGCCTTTTTGTAAATGAAATACATTAAGGTCCAGCACACCGCAAAAAGTCTAACCAATAATTTCTCATTTTAAGTAAATTTTTACTTGAAATAAGAAAAACCGAAAATTTACTCTTGATAAGAAAATACAATTCTTCAAATGAGAATCTTCTTACTTACAGATATTCTTTGTTATTCTTATGACATTTTTATATTTTTTACGCCTATTTTAGTTGACTAAAGCTAACATATTCTGTTTTAGACTTTTTATACACGCTTTATTGTATAGTGACGGTGGCATGAGGGTAAAGTGTCCGGTTGTGGTTTGCAAGGTCTCCGGTTCGGTTAATCAAAAGTAGGGTCTCAAGATTTTCTAACTCAATAAGTTAGTAAGTATTACAATTTGTTACGAAGTAATAAGAAAAATTGAGAATACATTGTCTTATTTTAAGAAAAAACTTCTATTCCACTTCTATTCTATTCTATAAAATGTTCTAGCTGTGTGGACAAGACGTTTTTTACTGAAAACAAGTAATTCTTTGCTTGTTTTCAGGGCTTTTTTTACTCAAAATAAGAACTGGGATTTTGTAGTGTACTAAATTTCACCTGAAATTGCCACCGAATGTCATTCAAAACATAAACAAATCATTAGTAAAACTAAGGGTGTTTATGCCTTGCTGGCTCAAGCATCATCAATTGGAAAATAAGAAATATTTGTAGCATCATACAAACAACACGAATTCACAGCCATTTTGAAAATAGAAATGAAGCAAAATTCTGCTAAATATTGCGAATAGTTTATTTTATGTGTACGAGAATGAATTTATTGAAAGAAAAACATCACCAGTTTGATTAATGCATTTTATTTTGAAGACCCTTCGGCGATGAACCTCTCATTATCAATTCAAACAATCAGTTACAACATAGTGTAAAATACATATATAAACAAACTTAAGTACTAGATCGTACGATATTTATCGTACCATCGTCACACAGCGAATAGAAACAAAGGTAAAATAATCCAAACTAAGCAGAAAATGACAGCTACAGATGAAAAATGAGTCGTTTTATTGACTCTCTGATTAAAGCAGAAATATCTATGTTTTCACAGGCTCCCACTTTCAAATGCCATAACGTTTTAGCAATATAGATAGCATTGTGGCTGATCACACCGAAATTTGTAAGCGATTTTTGAACGCAGAGCTTGAAAGGGTTTAAAGCGGAAGGCCGACTCTCAATCCAGATAAAAAAATTACCTTAAGCTTTTAGTTGACAAATAGCATAGATTTTCTTAAAACGAGTGCGAAGCCTAAGTGATACATGTCTCAAAAATGGTAAAATGATCAAAACATCACGCTTAGGAGCTGTTAGGAGTACCTGAAACAACATGTCAAGAAATGGCTTTATGCAGCAATCAATCAAAGTAGAAAAGCAGCCATTTCTAAACAATATATGTTTCAGGTTTTTGACTTTCATGTGAAACGTAGAAAAATCTGACACAATTCTGAAAATTCTATAAATCAATGCCATAAGACGACCTGTTTTATACTCGTCTGGCAAAAAAATCAGAACAACAAGTATAAACTCCAAAAAAAGTGCGCCTACTATATTTGTCACAATTTGTGACAAATTCATTATTACTAGAGCAACGTTAACATCAAGTGATAGTAAACAATCATTATCAGCCGATTCTAACGTAAAAGATACAACATATTCTTTACATCAGAATGGTAATGATCGTATCTTTCGTGCCTTAGCGAGAGAGAAATAGTTTCGTCACCATTTTGATAACAGAGAATTTACACAGCTAACCAGATTACCATCTGGAACGGAAACCGAAATTTTGGAAACAATGGTAAGAAGGGTAGAAGAAATACTACTGATTAAGAAGAATAGGGATTTATCATATTGTGGAAAAATTTAGATTGGCATCATTGATTTAGGAAAAACATCGAAGATATTTTGGTGACAACAATTAGTCTCTGCTACACATTATCTTTTGTAATTTTGTTACTTATGATTACAAACTTGGCTTACTAAAAACGATGCTATGAAACCTCCTTAAGAAGGACACCTCTGTATAACAGACATTTGGTCATTCCCTGGCATTAATAACCCAACATGGGAAAACATCTAAAAACATTTTCCACTCCCCCAACGTGTCCGTCATATAGAGTTTTCATTGTATAGATTTGTTGTTTTTTCCTTCCGACGTACGATCGTAAGTCAAAGTTTATTCTCTAATAAATTCAGTACGATTTTTTTGTGTACGTTAGAGTGGCGCAGTAAGAAATGGTGAAAAACAAAACAAAAACCCATTCTGTTGGTAATCTGGTTAAAAATAAAAATAAAACTATTAACCCTAATGGAGGAACTAACTGTGTTAGTAAAATATTTATGGAAATATATTTTGGCAACCCTCAATAAACAACGTGGCAAAACAATAACAATGTGGTGAGGAGAGATATAAATTTCTCCGTCATTCATGTCTTCCCAATCATTAGAGTTGACACAAATAATCAGATGGAGATCTGAAAGTATGGCCTTTAGCATTCTAACAGACTGCTGACAACGAATAAAAAACAAAGGCAATCCTAAGTCCCATATTTCACTGTAGGAAAAGCAAAGTATAGATAAAATTTTGTCTAGGTAGTTGAGAGGTGCGTGCGTTAAGATTTTCACTGATATGTATAATCTTATTGATTTCGGTGGCATATTCAACTATCTTACAGTACCACGCTAGCCCGTTATATGGGCTTAAAAATTGTGAGTACAGGGGCGGATCTAGGATTTTTTAAGGGTTAGGCAAATTTTTTTTTGCCAAACACACATAAGGGCGCAATCGATGAAATTTACGCCAGTTTACGCCCAATCTAATACATACTTTTCGAAATGTAAAAAATATTAACTCGAATTAATTCGTCCTGACGTAAGGAGTGTTATAATGCAAGCCTGTATTGCTGAAATAATGGAATAAGGGAAATAAACAAAAGAAAACTAATTGAGTATGAATATAATGTATTGAACTACGTTATGTAGGCCAAAATAATATTTTCTGCCAGATTGGAGGTTAAGTAAATAACCAATAAATTGTATATTTCATCTGTTATCTTCTTCATTTTCTTGATTGCTTGTACATGAACAGGAAGAATCCACCAAATGAAAACATACTTGTAATGAATCAAATAAATAAATTTTTAATCACCTATACCATGATAGATTGGAGCATTCAGATAAATACATGATATTTCATCTATGTACTGGTCAAGATGGTCATATAGAAAGAAAGGAAAAGAAATTATGTTAAGAAATAGAGTAAAATGACCCAAATCAAAGTTACAGACAAGCTCCTTGATCATTATCCGGCAGCAAAATAAAAACAATAATTAATATCAACCACAATATAAAGATGGTGCTTCCAGAAATCCCTGAGACAAGTCCAAGAACCTATATATATATATAAAACTACACAACAACAGATAAATTATGTACTGCTTCCTCTCTAATAAGAGCTACAACATTTTTTCCAGAATTTAATGTACCATAGGAAACAAGAAGTCAAACTAAAACATTATGTAATTACCTTTTTCAAAAGAAGACATAACGTAGGTGGTTTTTATAAAATGAAAGAATAACTCCAAAGATGTTAAAGTGTTTCTGCATCCAAAATGATATTTCGAGGGATGATAGAATGCACAAAGTTGTTTCAGAAGTCTTATAGTTTTTGGAAATTCTGTTTCCTTGGGCAGATATTTTGATTTAAAAATCATGAAATGATACAATAGATAATTATGTAATAAGATTTTTATTCTTTCTTTATGTGTATAAACTCTCAATATATTATAACTTCATTTTCTTATCACTCACTCAGAGTGAAAGCCCTTTCTCTCTATAGTAAATTAGAAAGATATAGTATTAATGATAACTTGCGATGAGAAAGTTAACCTATATACTATCTTATTATACAGTGGCGGATCTAGAGGTATGTCGAAATTTGTTTAGGAGAGTGTTAGCAATCTAACCATAAAGGAAAAGCGTCCAAATAATCCCATTGGAAATATAAATTGAATTCACAAATTATGTTAATGCTCTCATACACAAATTTCGACATACCTCTAGATCCACCACTGTTACATATCATAAAATATCTGCATTGCATAAAGTGAATGTAAGATTTTAAAAAATAAATACATATCTCAGAAACTGGGAGTAAGTAATACAAACAAGAGGCTTTTTGATCTCTATCATATTGGTTCATATCATTTTGGACACAGGATCCTTTTAAAGTTCTTTAATTCAAAACCAGACAGTCATCTCGAACCAAGAAAAATTATATACTGAACTGTACAAATAAGTTACCAGGTTGAGATACTGGTGCTAAAAAAACCATGCAGCTGCCTACGCAAAACAACTCAGAAAAATAACAATGACTTTGTGTATTATAAACTCAGTCATTCAAACGTAACTCCATAACATTTTTACAGATGTATTTTTGGTTAACAGAAACAGATACCAAAAATATTTATATACATCATTAATCAATAAAGAAAAGGCTTCGGTTCAGTTGACACAAACAAACTTATTATACATAGCTGAGCTAATAATTAACTGTCGTCATACTTATGGTCAACGAATTATGGTGCTAATAATCCATGCTAATCATTTATATTACATAAAATAAAACACTTGCTTTAAAGCAGCCACAATGTTTTCATTTCGCATAAGCAAAAGAAGAGACATGACTCGAAAAAAATGCTTTTCCTAGATTTTGAAGTCTGTTTTCAACAGATGTATTAAGTGAATTCAAAATTTCCTAATTAATACTTCATTATTGCTATCAAAAGCTGCAACGATGTTTTCTAGCGAATCCATGTTGAACTGGGTCTAATTCGAAGGTCTCCCACGTCGTTTTGTGCAGATTTGGTGACCATTCATTCAATAAAGTGTGTAAACCCATGGTTGTACCTTAGGCAAATTTTCTTCTGGTTCATTCAATTAAGTGTTAACCCATGGTTGTACCTTAGGCAAATTTTCTTCCAGTTCATTCATTAAAGTGTGTAAACCCGGGGCTCCTTAGGCAAATTTTCTTCGCCTAGGTGAGCGTTAGGCACTAGTCTGTGTTGTCAATGTAACTATGAGAAGTCGTTTTCCGGGCAGAATCAATACCTATAAACTCAAGCTGTAAAAAACATTAATTTGTAACATCATGGCGCGCGCCGCGCCTCGCCGGAGAATAATCCTATTTGCGAAAAAGAAAGAATATCGGATTGATGCGGGAATCTCTTGATATTTTCGATTATTTTCTGATTATTGTAATACAATACCTTTTTCAATTTGTGAAAAACATTATTTAACTGATTTTGGGTTAGGCAATTGCCTAAGTTGCCTAACCCTGGATCCGCCCCTGGAGTAGGCTCTTGAGTGAAACGGGAGTGAAGGAAAGTTTGCAAAACCGAATGGAGAGTGTGTAAAACGTATAAATATTTCATTGCAGAATGCTTTTTCATCATTCAGTTTTAGTTTCAACCAAATCTAAAACACAGACAAGATTCGCAAAAATGCGACTATATATTTCCCCAAAGTTGGAAACATTTTATCAATTATTGTGTGTACATTGATAACCATGAGAAAAATGTATCATTAAATAATTACAGTATTACTACCATCAACCGGAAACTCAGATTGAATTTAATACCACAATAAAACTTACTTTGAAGTTATTATGAAATGAAGTTGTTCACGGTCAAATGATAAGATTTCTCTTAAAATTTTTTGTTGAGGAGTTAAAAAGTGACTGAGAAGTTACTATGGACACGTAGCTAAAAATTATAAGACTTAAATGCGACTAATATTTCCCCTTAAACAACTGCATATCAACAATCCCATCAATGTGTAAGACAATTTCATCATAATATAATATGTATGATCTTATTGTTGCAGAAGCTTGACAAGTTTCCTATCCTTTATACCATAAAATCACGGTAAACAATGTAATTTAACAGAACACTTGCTTTTCGTAATTCGGATAAAACTATCTTACAACATTATACAATCAAATTTGTATGCAGGTTTTCTGTACAAAAGAAGAGAAGAAAATTGTTAAATCTAATTTTGATACCACAGTACACTTTCGGGTAGACATATAAGAAAATATTTATCAAAAGCAATCAAAATCTCTACTAACAAATATTACGTGTAACATTTCAAATTAGGACAGAATAGTTATTTTCAAAATAAAAAGATGGGCTTAAAGTGACAATTTATAAAACTAAATTCAAGTATTCAGAATAAACATCTCTGTTCAAAAAAAATATGGTCACACTCATTGTTTATTTTGTGGCAAAAATGACCTTCATATATAAATCCCAAATGGAAAGAAAACAAACTTTGGTAGTGAAAATACATATCCATAACCAAATCACTACATAGCTGAAAGTAGAAGTTCGTGTTCCGACTTGATTTAATTTACAGACTGTCCTTTGTATTGTGTTTTGATTTACGTTCGTTGTTCGAACAGGAAAATTGACAGTATATTAAATTTTGCAAAATAAAATATGATATACAGTATCAAAACAGTATACGTGACCATGGAATTCATCCATAGTAAACTATGTTTCTGTTGTTGGATTAAATGACTATCCAGGGAAGCACACTCAACCAGATTCTTTCAAGTTATTATGTGTCACAATCCTGTATTTTAAAATATTATACGTAATTGGTTTTCAGAACACTTCTTATTGCATATACGACATCACGTTTTTACTTGCTGTTTTTGTATGTACTTTTTGAATTAAAAAACTGGTTGAACTGGTTGTTCTCCACATGAAAAGGGTTTCCTTTATTTGTGGCTGGTACATCATGCTTTAAGTTCAGTTGGGCTACATTATATCAGGATTTAAAATAAAAATAAATCTTCAGCCTGGCTATTGATAATAAATTTTAACCTTTGCACTGAAACCACAGCTTCAATGGTTTGCTGTTCGAAGCAAATTAATTACCAATCATCATAACATTGTTATCAACAAAAACAAAACATCATTGGTATATCAATTTTTTCTGGTTTTTACACGTTCATTCAAAAGTTTTTACAAAGCTTTTCAAGACAACGCTGAACTAAAACGATTCATTTCCATCATTTAACGTTTCATCTATTGACTCATTTTAAAAGCTAGCAGAAAAAAAGCAAAAATCTTCCACTGCTGATCTGCACTAACTGAAAAAAATGGGGTGCTGTAGCCTCTATTCTTATCTACTTTGGCTAGACGAAAATTCAATACCGAACCGCGGCTATAAAAGTGAACGGAGAAGGAGAAGAAGGAAAATGCCGGTTTTAACATATATTTCGCCCTATGGGGAAATATATAACAAGATTTAACTATAAGACTCTGTATTTTCTCATGACATCATAATTAGGGAAGATTTTTATTACTTTTGAAAGAGTTAAGATCGTTTCATCAAATAGAAGTTCATTGTAAGTTATCTGCATACAATTTAAAAGTAACCTCAAATATTTAATGTGGTTTTGATAAATTATATGTTGTACCAATCAAGTATTGCCATGACGTCAAAAAAGCCACCCAAACTTAATTTCTTAATTCGCGATATAAAGATTGATCAGGTTAAAGTTTGTCTGGAAGAAATTTGTTTCACGAGAATCTCACTGAAATCAATTGAGGTTTTTAAACCTCTAAAATTTCGCGACAATGCTTTTTTCTTACCTTAAAAGGGGATTTTTAAACCATAATGACAATGAAGTATCTTATCAAACTAAACACCGAGCTTAAAACTCGATAACTATTTATAACGAGCGACTTTCTGATTGATTTTGTCCACCTGAATGATGTTCTTCGCATTTTATTCACTTGTTTCCGAGATAAACACATTCTTCCCTAGAATTGCATTTGTTTCATATTTTTCAAGTTTTATGATAGATCTATGTCATCTGAATTACTGGTAAAACACAGCCCTAAATTGTTGTTTTCTTTTGATAGTGGATTAATGTGCTATCTTTTCATGACGTCAGATACATGAAATTTGAAATCCGACGCCTTTTTAGGAATGGAAATATTTTAAATTCCTTGCAGAAAAAATTTCTTGCTACTGGCGTTAAGGAGAAAATTTAATTGCGTCACTCAGAGAAAAAGTTTCACGACAGGTCAAGTGTAAAATTCACTGTAATACTAAAAAACAATATATCAGTAATTCTTCATTGGTACCCACGATGTTCAACTTTGACGTTGTCAGTTTTAGAGACATATTATAACGATTTCCCTGACATTTGGAGTGAAATCTTTGTACGATCATTCCGTATTAAGTAATAGTTAGTTCGTCTTAACTATAATTTTCCTTTTTCTTTAGTGCAGTTTAAATTAATTTTTTTTGGTTAAAGTACGGCTCCTAACAGCCAAGAGAGTTTAATTTGACATCTTTTAATGTCATTTTTTAATTCAAATGAATGGGGAAACATCGGTTGGAGTTACAATACCTTATCGGTAAAAACTCCGACAGTAAAAAAATTCGTCGGCAAAAAATTTCCTGCGGCAATAAATATTCGTCACGACGCGAAATTTAAATTAAGCAAAAATTTGGTTAGTAGGAAGCCCTAAGAGATGTATTTAAGCTACAAAATGCAAAATATTGTCAACTCCAAATAAAGATAAAATTTCTTCGGTAATAAATATTCATCACCAAGACAAAAATTTGCCACTTTTTACCGACAGATTTGTTACCGATAAGTTGGTGTGAAGAGAATAGAAAGAAAATGGGAGAAATTTTTTTAATACTAAAATAATCCTAAGCAATAGAAACATGAAATAAATAAATAAAAATCATTCCCTAAAACATGGCTCAATGTTAGTGCGTGTATACAAGTTTTTCGCTGAAATATTAGCGCCACATAATCATTCCCGTAGCCGTACTTAATTAGAGGAACAACGATAATGTGGCACGTCTCTATAAGAAGTAAGCGTTCGCCAGTAATGTTGCGGAAAGGAAACAAAGAAAAGCTATTGTCAAATAATTATATATTTTGATCTGTAACAGAATTTTATTTAATAAAAAGTTTATTAATTATCATCTACATAAATAAAGGAATTCTTAATAAAAGAAGTTTCTGGAATATCATTAATGTTCAATTTGAAAACAGAGCGTTCACTGTCCAAGCCGCATATTTTTCTTACACAAAACTTACGCTCAAGAGATCTTACCGATGAAGTATAAGAACGAATCACATACGTCATATGTGGAGAAACGTTTTTTAAAAGATGAAGTATGTTTGCTTTGTGGTTTTTGGATGACAGGTTGTGGGTTCTTCAAGTACGCGACCTCTGTTTCAAATTTTTAAAGATAAATTCAAGTAAATCATAAACCATAATGCATTAAACTTTACACTAATTGTATAGAAATTGGTTGTAATTGTGCACCCTCATAATGTACCTATTTAAAACTGTACTATCACATCCTGCCTTTAATGTCATTACAATTACTTAGCATATATAGGACACGGTATGATATTTTACAAGAGGGCATACAACATATTTCTGTCCCTGTTTCTGTTTTTTGTTGCGGGAAAGAATTGAAGACACAGAACAACAATGACAATGTACTTTAATCTATTGAAGGGTTAGTGAAATATGAGACACAAATTGAAAATAAGGGTGTCACTTTCTTTTTCTTTCTGTCTTTCTTCTGGTTTTTTATTAACATGTTGTTTTTCTTTCTTAAGATTTGTGGACACTGTTTCTAAATTTAGCTGATAAGCAAGAGAACAATAGAAAATTCGATGTCCAAGCATTGGAGGCCTCTTTGAAGGGCTTGGGAAAATTAAAATACAAATAAACTGTTGCAGGAAATAACATTGCAAGTACTTTTCAACATTGAATTAGAAATAAGAACAGTAATGTGAAACTGTTTTAGATTTCAACAGATCTAATGTTTTATTTCCGTTGTGAAATGAAAACATAAATACTTTGGCCAAGGTTAAAAAAACAAAAAACAAAACAAAAAAAAACCAGCAAGGTAATCGCTAAAAGTCATTGCTTAAAATTAGTTTTTTGACTTATTATCATATTTAATTTATAGAATGGTCGAAAGTTGATCAGTTCCAGGGACAGTCCGTTTTGAATATTGTTACTATTCAATTCATTGGTCCATACCAATGATATATATATATTTCACTAAATGTCTAACTCCCGTGAAAACGCTATCAAAAGAGTGAGACCGAAAGAAAAATTGGCAGCCATTATAAATAGTGGCAAAAAATGTAAACAGTGTGCAGAGTAATGGGCGAAAAAGTGAAAGAATTAGCAATAACATGAAAACAAAAGGCAAAAAGTTTGTAAATTATGCAGCTGTCGTTATTTTCATGTCTATATTATATCTAAACAATTAAACTAAGTTTGGAAATATAACGAACACAGTATCAGTGTCATAGAAGAAACTGATGTGTATAAATAAAATGTTTTTGGCTAACTTCAGCATATAGCATGTATCAGGCATAAAAACAAGCTCTCATCTTCAAAATCAAAATTGCATTTTTATTGATGACAAATCTGATACTATATAATTGTCAAAATCTGATACTGTGGCCTATCAGGTTACTGATTACTGAATAGTAATTGAAAAACGTCTTTTGCAAGTGAATATAAATTTATGATGCTGGTTGTATAAAACATGCCCTACTGGATATTTCCAATATCCCAGTAACGATTTGCAGAATCAAAAGTTATGGAGACAACAAATCAAGATTGGTAATAATTTCTAATGGGAAAGGTAGTAGATGGGAATTCACCATTTTGTCAATATATTGGTTGCTTGATTGAGAACTATTTTATTAAGAAGATTGATACGAAATTGGTGATGCTTGTCAAAATTTCCTAAACAATTCCCAATGAGAAGCTGCTGTGTTGAAATATTAACGTAAATGCATGCGATGAAATTTTCCATGTGTCCACATGAGAAGAGCCATATGTTCCTGATAGAACTTTTTATGCATGATTTGTTTTGATTTGGAAATTTTGCAACTACCAATTTGTTTAATTATTTTGAGTTTTGTCCATCATTTTACTCAGCTTCTACCTTGGTTTATTTATCTAGCATTTATCCAGTTTATCCTTGTCTAGTCATGGTTTTCTCATCCCATGCAAACCTTGTTTTTCTACCCCAAGCCACAGTTTGGTTTATATTCTATATTGTTTGATATATATATATTATTTAGTTTATTGATTGAAAAGGAAAAACCATGATTTCAATGTAACCTGGAAGATCAAGAAGAAATGCGCACCCTACAACCCAACGACCGGAAAATGCAATCTGTGTTTGAGTGAAAAATTTCTGATCATAGAAGAACAATCCATCAACAAGAACTTATTGAATTCTCGCGATGAACTGGTGTCTAAATGCCGTCACCAAAATAAGTTCAAACTCCAATATATAAAATGACGTCAATCAAGATGCCATTACATTGTAATTTTTACCGTTTTCGGTTTAGTTAGCTGATGAATCTTAACGAAGAAACTCAGAGTTCTAACAAATACTTTGTCTTTCTTTATTGTTTATAGTTTATTTTCTATATAGTCTTGTTTACAAGTGTTGAAATATATTTGTTTGAAGGCAGTAAATCAGTTCTTTTTGTGGTAAGTTTCCTGGGGGCCTTTTTGTGGTTTAATGAATGTGGTATCGGGAATATTTGAAGATAGATGGAATGGCATTAATGGTTTCGAATCACCAAAACTGAAAAATATATGATCTCTTGGGAGAAAAGTGTTTACTGCACATACAGGAATGTTTTGTTGGTCTCTTATAAGTAAAGCTCATTTATCCATTTGGCACATAATTTTCGATTGGAAACGTATAAAAATGGATACTACAACCGTTCTGGAATAGAATAGAATAAGCAGATTTATAAGGAACATAAGACTTAAAACATGGTTTTATTTTTTATTTATTTTTAAACAAATTCACTTTCGTTTTCACTCTTGCCACTATTTACAATGGCTGCCGATATTTTTTTTGGCCTCACTACGGGAACTGTAGTCGGACATCTAGCGCTTCCCTTATATATATCATTGGTCCATACAATATGTGGTGAGGAATTTAATTCAAATCATTTATTACGGTAGCAGCGCAAGCGAATACCGTATTAAAACACCCGCGGACTCCTACTACTACTACTACTACTACTACTACTACTACTACTACTACTCCGGCCGAAATGGCAGTTAGTCTGCGATTTAGAGTTTGCGAGACTCTGCTAATAACGGAATGTAAATTCTTATAAAGGAACGCAGCCTTCGAAAGGTTTCACATATATGAAACATTAAAAGAGAAGTTTTCTTTGATGTTATATGAAATAATTCATGAAAGAATGAATATTAATCAAATAGGTCTGCATAAAAATGGAAGTTTTAGTTATTTATGCCACGTTCGTTCAGTTTTGCATAGCCGGCGGAATGTTATTATGCGCATGCGTCAGCGAGATATGAAAAATCAACATGGAAACTTCTCATGAAGGATTTGGAGTAGTTTCAAATACCTTCCTAAATTATGAAAAATTGTCATGTTTCGTTGATAAAATGCGAAAGCAGAAATTTTTGTTTGAATAAAGTAAGACCAAAGAATAAATAGACACAGCTGTTATACCGTAGAATTCCGCAGATAGGCCCTGGGCTTATCTGATTTCGTAAGACTTTTTTGGTGGGCTTATCTGTGGGGGGGAGGGGCTTATCTGCAGGGGGGCTTATCTGCGGACCTAGCTTTGTGTTAGTAAACGATAATAACACGTAACAATAATCAAATGTTTTTCTATGAAATACATATGAAGTAAAATACAATTAAAATCAGTCAGTCACTCTCTGATGAGCTAGACTCTTCTTCGAATTCGTCGTCTTCGTCTTCGCTATCATCATCGCCACCACCACTCTCGCTCTCATCCTCACTTTCCATCTGGAACTCCTTCTCCGGCATTGGCATTTTGTATCCTTCGATTCCCTTAATCTTCACTAGGGCATCTTCGCTTCCGTTTAAATCATTAGACAAACCACATTTTTTAAAAGAATGTCTGATAAGTTCTTTGTCCTTCTTAATGCGCTCCCTTGCTTCGCCTACCCACTTTGTAGTTAAGACGCGTCTCTCCGATGCTGAAATTTTACCATCGACATACAGTTCTAGATTTTCATCAAGATGTTGCTCGAATAACTCACGGACGTAGTTTTTAAATGGCTTATTAATACATACGTCCAGCGGTTGAACTCTGGATGTTGTACCTCCGGGGACGTTGATCAGAGTGGTTTTGCATTTGTGTAGCCATTGTTTTACATCAGGTGTTTGCTGAGCTCTATGCACATCTGCATAAAGTATTTTTCCGGAGGAACCAGGGGTTGGTGGATTGTGAAAAACGTTGTTCCAGTCCTCCTCAATCCACTTTTTCATAACTGCTTCATCGCACCATGCTTTTGGCTGAAAGTTAACTTTAACTCTTCGGTCCCATTGTTTTTTCTCTGCTGGATTAATTCGCAACCCTTTCCCACGAAAGATTACAAAAGGTGGTAATGCACTTCCATCGGCAAAAATGGTTAACTGAATCGTACACTGGCGTTTATCGAGACCAGATTGGCCAGTTGCGATCCAAACTTCGTCAGCACCAGTCTTGTCGTAGGTCCTATTGTCGTCCATGACAAAAGGTAATGGTGTTTGATCCATATTACCCAAATCTTTAAGTGTGTAATTTCCTCTTTTACGCTCTCTTAAAGATTTTGCGTGAAAGTTCTCTATAGCTGAACGTAGAGCTGCTGGGGATTTCTGTGCTGCGTGAGTTTTTCTTCTAAGAGATACTCTATAGCGTCTACAAAAGCCATGAAACCATCTGCTTGAGTACTTAAAACTGGACGCTTCATCAGCGTACTTTTCTCTCATTAACTCCCGTGCTTTGGAGTTAAACCACCAACGCTTGACACGTTTGCCTTCCTTTCGCATGGCAACGAATTTGGCATAGAGTTCCTCTTCCATGGCTGGAAACTTTACTTTACCATATCGACCTGCTTTCTGTAATCGTTTTAAGGAGCGAATCTTCTCCTCTGATTTCAGCCAACTTCTGACTTGCTTGCGATCGACCTCAAACTTGTTAGATGTTTGGTTGATGTTTTTACCATTTTCAAAATACCAATGGGCAACCTGAAGTTTAAATTCTCTGGAGAAAGATCTTCGCTTTGTGGGTGCCATTTCGGACTTCTGCAAGTAATCAAATGTGCATTTTTGCACACATACGAAAGTTTGTATTTGGAACGTTCGAAAAAACGTTCGAATAGGTATTCTAGGTATGTTCGAATAAGAAACTAAAGTCCATTAAAGATCAAGCAAAATGGCGCTCGTCCGTATTGCAACGATAAAATCAAGAATAAAAGGTCATCACGTAAACAAATACGATTATAAAATTGGCGAAGAATTGCAATGCAAATCGGAAACTAATAATAAATATAGTAATCATGCCATACTGGTATCGGCAAAGAAAAGAAATGAAAAACTCAAAAGAAAAGCAGCAAAAGCCTGTAGAAAGTCGTGAAAGCTATCGTTACAGATAACCATCGTGTCGCTCCTGAAGGAAAATGGGTTCCTGGAGGAGGAATGGAGATTCCGTGCAATTTTGAACTCTATGGACTCTATGGCTTATACGCGGAATTCTACGGTATTCGATTTTCGATTGAATCGATAGCTATTCTCTGATTTACTACAGAGACGTGCTCTCAGGCATAGCTTCACCATAACGACAAAAATGAAGCATCAAAAGATTTTTTAAGTCACGAAACACAATTTAATTCGAAACACCTATCTTTTATCTAGTTTTCCTGAAAATTCCACGTTGGTGTCAGTTTTTTTAAGGATTTTATTGGAAATATCGTCGACCTCCTCAACATGGCTACCACCTTGAAGTACATTCCAGAAACTTAGTAAAACATGTGGAAATAGCCTGAAAAAAATCCCTCGAAATCATACTTTTACTCGACAGAATAAAAAAAAAGCATTCCAAGTTGACTGATCGCAGGATAAAACAGGCACCTACCCCAAAAACATATGCTTGAATTGCTATTCAAAATTCAGGAATTATAGAAACTTGTGGACACACATAGGATTGTACCTTTACAGAGTGGTCTGAGTAAACTCTCTCACAAATGTGTCATTTGCAATTCTGTGAAAACAAAGGCAAAAGGCAGACCTCAGAAGAAATCTACAAAAGGGGAAGGCCAAAAAAAAAACCGTTTTGGTCAAAATCTGAATTCTTCTGAATACATAAAAACACTCCTCCCTTGTTTGTCATTGCTGATAACATGAACCTCACACTATCTGCTGAAAACATACAAGGAACCCATTCTGTCTAACATTGAATTTACAGTCTTTTCAGCTATGAAATGTAAGCACACAATGTGCCCTGGTGTCTGACAATAAATATGGAGGGGGGAAAAGACAGAAATGTCCATCCTCCAATGCAAGCTTCACTTATGTTGTCAGATAGAAACGAGAAACAAATGATTAAAATGCTTTAGAGTAAAGTTCAAAATTTGATGTGGAAAAAAATTCAGTATAATACCTGAAAACACAGCAAAAAAACATAAATTTGAATGTATGAAAAAGCAAAAAGGAATTTACAAAAATTAACAATTCAATGGCAATTCCTCAGAATGTAGTGTTACAGGTCATCAAGCAGGAAATTTGTCATATCATTTAAATCTGGTTGACCTAAGGTAAGCTAGACAGTTAAAGCAAATTAAGTATTATATATACACAATTAACAAAAAAAAACATTATTATATAATTTTTCTTTTCCGGCCAATTTTTTTGTCAACAGCAGCAAAGGCATATGTCGAAAGTAGTTCAACTACTAAAAAACAATTGGATGCAGAAATCATAACCTTAAAGAAAATCTTAAATTTATTTCAGGGAAAGAGATGAAACCACATGCTACTCAAGCAGCCTCTCTTATAAAAACACTAGGAGAAAAAATCATTTGAGTATTCTCATTCAGTTAATATTATTTAAGTACAATTGAATCATTTCCAATTTTAACAAAACTTACTCTCAGGATCCGAATAAACGTACAGCAGGGAGTAAATGTATGGGGGAGAAACAAGAGCTGAAATTAATAAACGTACAGGAGATAATAAATGTACAGGAGAGGGAAAATGCTCTAAAAAAGCAAACGTACAGGAAATATTAAACGTACAGGGGGCCAAATTATTATTTTTTTGATGATAGGAATGATATCTTAACGTTTAGGAAATATTAACAGCACAGTTTAAACTTTTGTTTACTAGAATGTTTTCGCAAACACTCAACTTTCGTGCGTGGTCGATTGTTATATAAGCATTTCATTTTTAAATAAACATTCGATTGTCAAATAAAACATTCGAAAGCAACCGAAAAAGAATGTTCATACCTCACACTTTAGAGACCGGAAGGAATTATGCAAAAAATGAGTCAAAATTAATAAACGTACAGGGTTTATTAATCGTACAAGAGAGAAAAACTGCTCTGAAAAAATAAACGTACAGGACCTAATAAAGAACGTACAGGAGTGAAATTAGGCAATAAAAAAATAAACGTACATGTACGTTTATTCGGATCCCGAGAGTACAATTTCAGAACCTTTGATACAAAAACACTATCATTTGCAAAGCAAGGTCATGTCGCATCAGCTTGGGATGGTTCCAATTAAATAGTAGAAGCACCATTCACATTTTTGAACTTCACGAAACACTAATAGATTTCAACTTCAAACTTCAAGCATATCATATGGAAAGGGTTACGTAGGAAACCATGTTCACAAGATGTTGATTGTGAGATGATATCAATTTACTAACTTCCAATTGAGACATGTCATTTCTTGTTAATAGCTTTTTCATATCTACACACATTTTATTCAAATGACAATATATGATATATAAAAACAGTGCAGTTCAACAATACTGGTATAGTTCACCTTGATTTTGGAGGAACAGATAGTATGACAGTGACATATATAGCGGTTTAAAAGACTGAGACAGTGAGTATTCACTGTGCCACAACCTGATAAATTCATGTAAAGACTTTGATGATGAAAAAATAATTTTTCTCACCTATTTAAAAAAACTGATTCAAGTAATAAAAACTGATTCAAGTAATAAAAACGGAAAGCGCTCTTTGCAGAACCTCATTCCAATGGCGGAACTAACGTCGAGTTTCCGACTCCGAGATCAAAAGGACGAGTCAGACTCTGCGAGTGCTGAATATTGTCGTTCAGAAAAGGAACGTTGTGAGAGTAAAAATGATACCTTATAGGAAGAATCGTTTTCTTGTCTTCCCGAAATGTTTTGGAAGGGTATCACAAGAATGAGAAAATAATGACCTTAACAATGATTTTAATAATGACACAAATTTTAAGTTGACACTGTATGACTCATTTTTCTAATAAACTAACTGCAGTTCTACTTTACATTAATGCCACATTAATTAGACCTAACATTATGTTGCTGTGTTTTTTGTCTATTCCTATTGACAACCACGACATCTCCAGTCTTCGTTATTGTTTTTGTAAAATATTCGGTTTGGAATACTCTCACAAAATTGATGATACCATTCCTTGCACGAACCACATTCCGCCATTCTATATCTAGCTCCTTTTTGAGACCTCCACGGCTTTCTACAAGAGCAATAAAGCTCGATTATATGTTCAGCTGCAACACAACGTTCAATATTGCAATTCAACATGCTTTTGGGAAATGGTTTCATATGTCCAGATTCCAAGCAATCCAGTAGATGCTTTCGAAGAGAGATCGTGTACTATGTTGTATATGACGGATCTTCACCATACGCCAAACTTGTTGCAAACGCAATTGCAAAAACTCCACAGTCAACGCCGTTTACTTGTTGCTGAACAGGCATCACATTGATTGCAATTTCTGGATGTCGACAAAACGAAAAACCAGCAATTTGGTCAACCACGTCATTGGCAATTCCACTTGCAAGGCTGTCATAAAGATAATGTGCACCATTGGTTTTTTTATCGGCTTGTGTGTTAGCAACGCAAACCCAGTGCATTCTACCAGCATGCAATATTTGGATGTAAGGGTGGTCAGACACAACAATTGGAAATGCGTGCAATTTACCAATTGAAGAGTCTACCAACCCGTCAAACGCTGGAAATTGCTCATGCAACAAATTCATCGCAAGATTTATTGCTTCATCCGACAACATATCATTATTTTGGATAGCATTTCTTTCTTCATTGGAAAGAATAATTTTCCTCCTCTTCTTTGGAATGCCATGCGGTTTAATGACAGATGTAACTATTACATCAGAGTCGGATTCGGATTGTGATGCTCCAGCTGGGCTATCTTCTGTAACTTGATTGGAAGACAATGCTGTCCCATTGGTGCCATTATCTTCACTTTTTACTGCGCCAGTATTTTTGACATCTTCAAAAGGAATGTCGTATAACGCTTCATCAGCGGGGGCCAATTCCACCTCAACATTACTTTGAGTTGTTGGTGCTGAATTAATTTTTACGCTTTTGGCCGTTTTGCGCTTTTCTGTGGAAATGCCCACACGCCCAGTTAAAGAGGCTTTTGTTTTGCTGGGTTTTCGTAACGGAAGGAATTGGACACTGTTGGGATTACTGCTCGTAGTTGGTTTCATGGAGACTTCACGCTTAACAGTTGACTTGATAAGTCCATCGTCATTTGGGGCGGCTTCTTGCATAAAATGGACAAAATTCTCTAACTGATCAGCCAATTTATCCAGTGCCTCTGCGTTGTATGTCACATAAGTCAAAGACTTTAACTGTGACAACAAATCCCTACATTCAGAGGCCTTCGTTCTTTTCGGATATTTCTTCTTGGGAATCTCAGCAAGGATCACCTCCCCACCTTCGCCGTCTTCATGTGTTTCTTCAATCACTTGGAAGTTTTGTGTCGACGTTTCCATCATTCCAATGATGACGTTTTCATCCAGTGTGAAATACGGAGAGTTAATGTAGGTCGTCGGTAGAGCATTCCATCCCAAATGACTATGTGTATTGATTACAGCAAGAAGGTGTTTACAAGGCATCAGCATCTTTTTCCAATCAAGGCATTCACATGACGGATGTAGGTCACTTTTTCTTCCAAGAGTAACACGATAAAATTTACTTTTGGCTACTACACTTCTGACTTTGAAAGTCGGACCACAATCCCAATCATGACTTTTCTCTTGAGTGATATCTGAACTTGATATATCAAGACCTTGGCCAATTCGATTAATACAATGCTTTGTGAACGATGATGGTCTATTGTGCAGCCAGTCGGGAAGCATAGAACTGTAACTGCGATATTCGCTCGACCTCCGAACATTTGCAGTTACGTAACTAAAAATTCATAATGTAATGGATCAGTTCATTGCAGTCGAATCACGGTCCATAAAACTAAATAGGTCAATTATGTAGTAAACTTACCGTGAATAACAGTCTGGCAAAAACTGTGTAACCAATACAGTAATCATACCACTTAACGAATTATCTTTATACTGTTTTAGGTACTCATACTTAAAATCTCTATTTTTACGTTCGACCCCGTTGTTGGTGTTGACTGTTATTTCTAAAATGCCTTGTCGAAAGTATTTTATCCAACGCTAAAACAAAACGATAATACCAAAAACCATTACAAATCTTCGACTTAAAAAATAATATAAAAAAAGGCCCTATGAAGGAGGTCGTGGTCTCACCTCTTTGGCAGGTAACCAAGTATTCGAAATCCATTCACGAAATCTTTTATTGCGATTGTCTTTCCATAATTCGCAGTCTTTTAGGTCCTGAATAGATTTACGGACTTCCTCTTTTGTGTCAGCATTAGCTATCCGTCGGAGGCGGGGCAAAACCAATGATTTAATCGAGCGACAACCATTAGATGCTTTTCCCAACAAACGCTCCCATGCTTGCTCACGGTGGAAATCGCAAAGAATAACGAAACATTCTAAAAGTTGAGAATTAAAATAAGATGTGATGTAAAACAATATGCCATAATGTAAAATATCAACATTATTCAAATGAAAAATGTTCCTCTTACCTGGAAAAAGGGTTTCGATGGAAACTATTTCCTCTTCGCAGTTGTCTACCATAAAGCATTTTGGTTTCACATCAGGATTCCATGACTTTAAAACACCTAAGGCTTCAGTGATGGACTGCGTTGTCTCTTCTTGGATAGCAAAAGATCCCACTACTTGGTAATCTACATTTGTTTTAACGGCCAGAAAAAACAATGGTATAGCATAGCGAGTGGTTTTGTAAGTGGCATCCAAGAAACACATGTGATTGCCATATCTTGATAAAAGACGTCTCTGATCTTTCGTTTGATGAACAAATAGTAGCTTTTGCTCAGTTTTCAGACTTTTTACCTATAAAGCAGCATTTTATCCTCATATGACAATGCGAATGTTTGTTAAGAGTGCATATTAATATGTCAACTTACTTCAATATTTTCATCATTGAGGATTTTACTGTTTTCTTGATTTTGGCAACTTTTTCCATATCCTCGAAAAAAGAACAAGTCGTCTGGGTACTGATCTTTCCATGCTTTGACCTTTGCATCAAGATTAACCTGATCTAATTTAGCAAATCTCAATTTGACTGAAGCTTTGTACATATGATTTCGTATATCATTCAGGGTTGGGTTGTATCGACGGTTTGTTGAAGCTGGCATCTGCTGATTTCTGAACAACTCTTTACGAACATAAATCTTGATATGTCGCTCCATCTCCCTGACATTCCTCACCCCTTCAGAAACCAATATTAGGATCTTGTTAATAATTTTTTCATCAACAGGCTGAGAAAAGCCAGCTGCCTAAACAAATCACAATCATAATCGATTAGCATTTGCTGATTCTCGATAAAACTATAGTTACAAAGTATTTCTTCAGCAGAATCGGATTTATCAGTATTGCGACTTACCTCTCCGGTAAGATGTTTGGAATGATCAGATATATTCGGAAATTTTACAAAGATACATCTTTTGGTTTTAATTGCATTTTTGTTTTCTTTCCACGTTTTCTTCAACTTTTCTGCAACAGTTCGTTTTTTCCATTCGGTGTTTTCATCGATCTAATACAACTAAAGTAAATGATCCATATTGTGGGTGCAAAGTTTACTTGTTCTTTACGCTATAGGAAATATTTTTAGTACCAACCTTAAAATCTGTAAAGAAAACTATATCTCTAACGACAATTTTTGCCTCGCATCCAAACTTTTTTGAGTCCTGAGATAGGAAACGAGATTGTCGGAAAAGGTGTTCCCCAACGGCTGAACTCTGAAACATAATGTCACTTATTAATAACGCCCTATATTTTCGCTGGCGCACATTATTATTTATATGGCAAACAAACATTTCCACTTCAATCACAGACATTACCTTCATGTTACTGATGTTGTCCTGTTTTTTTTTCTTTGCAGCAGCATGATAGTTCTTTCCATGGATACACTGACTAAGTTGATTTCCAACAACAATGAAAGGTGTACCATTAAACGAAATTTGAGGATTATCGCTCTTACGATCTTCAAATAAGATTTTATGGTTTGCAATGTCAAATTCTACAGAATAAATATATGTAAGTTTTTTACAGCTGGAGGTTGATACAAATCATGACTTCACTCAGATCAAAAAGCAAAGAACCTCAAAAATTATACCAGGTTTTCCAAATTCTTTATCTGCTTTATAAATACTAAATCTGCTGTGGGTTGAATATTCGAACTCCTGTATCACATCCTTAGCTTCAGCCCAATTCTCAAAGCAAACTACAAACGGATAGAGAGTCATGTTAAAAAGCTTGACGCAATTTCATCTCACATTGTTAATTATCATGCAAATTATCGCAGTTAAGACGGACTCGCATATAGATTATACAAGTCCAATCACTATACTTACATTTCCACTGATCAGTTTTTGTCGCTTGTGAAACTAAATCCTGATCATTTTGTATTTCTAAGAAGTAAGTATCAGCATCCAAAATAACGTAACTGTGTAATTATCCATTGAATCACAATACTGAGTTTAAAAATTTTAGCTTTAAACAGGTGTTACGAGAGCTTCTTAAAATTGCAAATAAGAAACTGAGTGAAGTGTAAACCGGCCAATAAAGCGCTATTTCCACGACCACTTTTGATCGAAATATTTCAACGGAGAAAAAAATTGAGCATGCGCATTTAATATTTTCTGGTTTTCGAGCGAAAAATTTCTTTTCTCTACTGTGCGAATGTGAGTTGAAATAATTTCAGTGTATAAATTGAACGAAAGAATATGACAACCCCGTCGAAAAAAGAAAAAAAAGAAATTATAGAATTATAGCAGACGGTTTCTGCTTGTGGTTGCTTTCGAACTAACTTCTGTATGTTTAATCTCTTACTGAATATGAAAACCAGCTAATTAAGTTCTCATTTTTTTATGTGGAATTCTATGATCGAAATATTTCTAACAGAAATTGTTTTCTTCTAAAACTTTCGCTCGAAAAATTTCGATCAAACGTGGCCGTGGAAATAGCGCTTAAGTATTCTTAAAATACTCCAGTGTCTTTTATTTGATTGAAAAAGATTTGCGTGTAAAGCTTTTGTTTTCGTATGGTTTGACCTAGCGTATTGAACACAAACGATTCAACATAAAAGAAAATGTGAAATCAATGTCTCAACGTCGGTTTTGAAATGTAAATATCTTATCGAAAACCCAATTAAAATCGATATACTCGGAATAAGGTTTTGCCAATAGTGGGTGATTGCAAGAAGCAACTCTTTGCAGAACTTTATTCCGAGGTTTCTTTGCGTTGGTAATGGTATGTTAAAAATTAAATAATATTTTCATTCACTATAAAGTTTGTTCGAACATCATCATCGCCAATAAAGTGGAATAACAAATGTAATTAATCACCTTTTAATTTTTTTTCAATTTCTCCATCATCACATTGATGACTACTTTGTTGTTGTTCTTCTTCTTTTTGTTCTTCTTTTTCTTCACTTCCCATCGTCTTTTAGCAGCAAAAACAAAATTAGAAAAATTATCTAGGTTTACTTTAGATTTATTTAGGTTTTATGAGTTTGTTTTATCTTTTTGTTGCCTGATCTCACACTCGTCTCACTTCTCACACTTATTTCGCCATCTTTTTCAATTTCCCGCGCGCACCACGTGGGATGCAGTGAAGAATACTCGTCTTGAGCAAGCACTCGACACACTCTACAAATCAAACTCGACGTTAGTTCCGCCATCGGAATGAGGTTCTGCAAAGAGCGCTTTCCAATAAAAACATTTATAAAAAGACCTGACAGAATTCTAACCTAAAATTCAAATGTATTTTTGGATTCTGCAAATCAAGATTTAATGGGACACTTTTTTTTTATCACACTTACAAACTATATATATCACATAGACTATCACCCCAAAACTTCACATTCTCTAAAAAATCATCCTCTTTATATGAATATGGACAGGATAAGGATTGTATAGTGAACAGGGGTGAAAGTATCCATCCATAACTAAATTACTTACAACTGTGTATGGAATGATGCATAAGGACAGAAGTTACTTGCTTTGATGAGGGAGCAATTTCTTAGGGTGATTCCTGCTGTAGCTCAAAGAATAGCACCACACATCAGAAAGAAGAAAACAGGAGGGTTCAAAATACATAAATTATTATATATAGAGTATTAGTTGTTCAAACAATTTCAGATTCATAGTCTTTCTTGAAATAAAACGTTCCTGAGTGAAGGATTTTGGTGCTTGATCTAAGAGCCATCTTTGAACCAAAACAAATACCCATAAAAAACTGACACCACATCAAATTATGCACCATCTACTTCATATACCTTAATACTAACAATATACATTCAGCAAACCCTCTGAAAAATTTTTTTAGTACTATATTTCAGCAATTTGTCAGTATACCCTCTTGGAGGGGGTTTACACGTAAAATTTCATCCCGGGATGAAACTCGTCCCGGGATGAGTTGCTCCCTGCGTCAGGTCAAAACGTTTATATTGTTTACATGTTTTAGACGGGATGAAATCTCATCCCGGGATGAGTTCATCCCTGTCTTTAGGACAGGGATGAGATTTCATCCCGGGATGAAATTCGCTAAAAAAGACATGTAAACACTTCCTCCCGGGATGAAACTGAAGAAAAACACGTGTAAACACATGTTAATTTTCATCCCGTGCTAAAGATGCAGAAGGTGCGCATTTTGAACAAGATGTTGAGTATTTGACAGGAAAAGATTTCTTTCGTTGCACGTGGACGCGGTGTTAGGATAAGTGGAAGAGAGAATCAAGGAAAAAGGTTTGTTTATATTATCACTTCAGATATGTATTTGAGCAACATTTATGAACTTTTACATGAAACTACCAAAACCTATCAAAATATTTTCATTTTAGGAAAACTACTACGTGTAACTGCATAAGAAAGGATGCAATTGTTGAAATTGTTGATAAAGTTGCAGTTGAAAGTGTAAATTTTCTCTGTCCAATAGCCATCTTTCTACACGTTTCTTATTTTATCAGCTCTTTTCAAACAAAGTTCAGTTACGATTAATCATACCCAAGGCGAGTAAAAGCACATTTCATCGCGGGATGAAACTACTCATCCCGGGAAGAAATTAACATGATTTCATCCCGGGATGAAACACACATGTAAACGTTTTCCATTTCATCCCGGGATGAAACTCGTCCCGGGATGAGATTTCATCTCACGTACGTGTAAACCCCCCCTTGGAATTGCAATTTGTACAGTGCTCGCTTTGCTGATTCTGTACTCCTCGCCACGTGGGTAAAATTTATAAAAATTATCTCAAAAGTGAAAGTAAGGCTTGTGCCTGCAATGCCGTTCGGTCAGTGGTCCCTAATTATTCGTAAATATATGCTTTTATTGCATAATAATTCAGAAAGACAAATTCAGGCAATCTATCTTCCAGTCCTTTCCGCCATCTTTAACGGCTTTCTCAGAGAAGCAAGTTCGCACATGCGCATAATAACTTGCCGCACACAAATGAACGTGATGCAAACTGAAAATACATTGATACTTAAAAATTGGTTACATATTGTTTTTCTTGTTAGTAAAGCCTATCAGTTCAAAACGTCTTATTACCTCGTTTGTTAGCTACAACACTGTTTTGTGTATTAAGACTTTCAAAGATCTATAGTTCAAAGAGGCAGTTATTTGTTTGAATTCATTTTTGGTTTCATGAAATTATAATTAAAAACATATGCTGACATGTGAAGCACGATGAAACCGTGGCCTAGTTGGTGTAATGGGTATAACATCAACCTTGGAATCGCAAGGTTCCAGGTTCAAATCCAACACTAGCCCAGCTGATGAGCCGTGATACGGCGAAACAAGCTTGTCCTGGGATGTGTATAATTAAAAACATATATTTTTTTTTCGAAAGGCGTGGTTTTTTTCTACACATGGTCTCAGGGGCGGATCTAGGATTTTTTAAGGGTTAGGCAAATTTTTTTTGCCAAACACACATAAGGGCGCAATCGATGAAATTTACGCCAGTTTACGCCCAATCTAATACATACTTTTCGAAATGTAAAAAATATAAACTCGAATTCATTCGTCCTAACGTAAGAAGGAGTGTTATAATGCAAGCCTGTATTGTTGCACTAATGGAATAAGGGAAATAAACAAAAGAAAACTAATTGAGTATGAATGGAATGTATTGAACTACTTTATGTAGGCCAAAATAATATTTTCTGCCAGATTGGAGGTTAAGTAAATAACCAATAAATTCATCTGTTATCTTCTTCATTTTCTTGATTGCTTGTACATGAACAGGAAGAATCCATCAAATGAAAACATACTTGTAATGAATCAAATAAATAAATTTTCTATCACCTATACCATGATAGATTGGAGCACTCAGATAAATACATGATATTTCATCTATGTACTGGTCAAGATGGTCAGATAGAAAGAAAAGAAAAGAAATTATGTTAAGAAATAGAGTAAAATGACCAAAATCAAAGTTACAGACAAGCTCCTTGATCATTATCCGGCAGCAAAATAAAAACAGATTTTTGCACTAGGCGTTCATCAAATCAAATAGTATACCCTACTCTAAAAATGATCCATGGTTAAATAATTAATGTCAACCACAATATAGTAAAAGATGGTGTTTCCAGAAATCCCTGTGACAAGTCCAAGAACCTATATATAAAACTACACAACAACAGATAAATTATGTACTGCTTCCTCTTAAATAAGAGCTACAACATTTTTTCCAGAATTTAATGTAGCATAGGAAACAAGAAGTCAAACTAAAACATTATGTAATTACCTTTTTCAAAAGATGTATAATTATGTATAAGAATAAGATTTTTATTCTTTGTTTATATATGTGTATAAACTCTCAATATATTATAACTTCATTTTCTTATCACTCACGCCCTTTCTCTCTATAAATTAAAAAGATATAGTATTAATGATAACTTGCGATGAGAAGTTTAAACTATACACTATCTTATTATACAGTGGCGGATCCAGAGGTATGTTGAAATTTGTGTAGGAGAGTATTAGCAATCTAACCATAAAAGAAAAGCGTCCAAATAATCCCATTGGTAATATAAATTGAATTCACAAATTATGTTAATGCTCTCCTACACAAATTTCGACATACCTCTAGATCCACCACTGTTATATACATCATAAAATATGCATTTCATAAAGTGAATGTAAGATTTCGAAAATTAAATATACATATATATCTCAGAAACTGGAAGTAAGTAATACTAACAAGAGGCTTTTTGATCTCTATCATATTGGTTCATATCATTTTGGACACAGGATCCTTTTAAAGTTCTTTAATTCAAAACCAGACAGTCATCTCGAACCAAGAAAAATTATACTGAACTGTACAAAAGTTACCAGGTAGAGATACTGGTGCTAAAAAAACCATGCAGCTGCCTACGCAAAACAACTCAGAAAAATAACAATGACTTTGTGTATTATAAACTCAGTCATTCAAACGTAACTCCATAACATTTACAGATGCATTTTTGGTTAACAGAAACAGATACCAAAAATATTTATATACAACATTAATCAATAAAGAATAGGCTTCGGTTCAGTTGACACAAACAAACTTATTATACATAGCTGAGCTAATAATTAACTGTCAACGAATTATGGTGCTAATAATCCATGCTAATCGTTTATATTACATAAAATAATAAAACACTTGCTTTAAAGCAGCCACAATGTTTTCATTTCGTAAAAGCAAAAGAAGAGACATAACTCGAAAAAAATGCTTTTCCTAGATTTTGAAGTCAGTTTTCAACAGATGTATTAAGTGAATTCAAAATTTCCTAATTAATACTTCATTATTGCTATCAAAAGCTGCAACGATGTTTTCTAGCGAATCCATGTTGAACTGGGTCTAATTCGAAGGTCCCCACGGTCGTTTTGTGCAGATTTGGTGACCATTCATTCAATAAAGTGTGTAAACCCATGGTTGTACCTTAGGCAAATTTTCTTCTGGTTCATTCATTTAAAGTGTGTAAACCCATGGCTCCTTAGGCAAATTTTCTTCCAGTTCATTCATTAAAGTGTGTAAACCCGGGGCTCCTTAGGCAAATTTTCTTCGCCTAAGGTGAGCGTTAGGCACTAGTCTGTGTTGTCAATGTGACTATGAGAAGGCGTTCTCGGGGCAGAGATCACTACCTATAAACTCAAGCTGTAAAAAACATTAATTTTTAACATCATGGCGCGCGCCGCGCCTCGCCGGGGAGAATAATAATCCTATTTGGGAAAGAAAGGATCGGGCGGATTGGATGCGGGAATCTTGATATTTTCGATTATTTTCTGATTATTGTAATACAATACCTTTTTCATACAATTTCATGAAAAACATTATTTAATTAGAACTGATTTTGGGTTAGGCATTTGCCTAAGTTGCCTAACCCTGGATCCGCCCCTGGGTCTTACAAAAAATTTTCTTATAAAAAAATATACAGCTCACGCATGTATAATTCTTTTGTGTTTAATAAATTAATTTCTGGTGGCTTATGATTAGACCCTTTTTACACTAACTTATCATTTTAACATATTTATCGTTTATGCCTGTTTTCCACCAGTGAGATATAAAAAACACGAGCCTCAAAGAACTTTGTAGTAACTTTTCATAACTTTAAGTACAATTGCTGCTACCGTTTTGCTCCATCTGGCCCTTGTTTATTCTTAGGTTCATATTACAGTACCTCATCGAATCTGTGATATTTTAATTTACAACACAAAGTCATTCTAAGTGCTTAGAGAAGAGTCGACGTAAACAGATTTTGTGAATTTAAGCCCAATTCCCGAAAGTTAAATTCGCGAAAACTTTCAATTAGGCTGCTGAATCACGAAATTTAATGTCCGCGAAAAATCTTTAGGTTCGCCACAAAAATTAAAACTTTTTAATGATACATTTTTTCTCAGCCGTTTTAGTCGATTCTCATTCCGCCTTGTACCAAAGGTTTAACGACAATAAAGTTTCGAGGTTAACTCCGAATACATGGCGTTTCCACGATCAATAAATATCATATGCAAGATATTGTCACTACCGGTGATAATGAAACTTGAAAGTAATTAGATGTATCAATTGCAAAAATTGTTCGATGTTATTAATTTTGGCGTATATTCATGAAATTTAACTCATTTTTGGTCATTCGCGGAAGGTTTCACTTGGGTGCGTGCATCACCTCCACTAATGAGTTTGTCGACATTAAGTTTCTTTGGTATTTTTGACGATGTTTCCGTTTCAGTGCTTTTCAGGTGATGCTGATCAATTCCTTTAATTAAAAAGGGGCTTCATATGATGCTAGCCGGAACACGTGTGAATCGGTAAATTTGAAGGCTGTTTTCTGTAACAGGGTTGGATAAGTCCTTCAACCATATCACCATCGTGCTAAAATGCAATTCGATGAGAAGTTTTTTCGATAACCGTAACCATCGCAATCTTGTGGATTCTGATGTTGAGCAATAGGGTGCATAGATCTTCCAGTATAACTGTAGCACGGTCTATTATGGCGCGCCAAAAGGAGCTTTATTATTATTCTAGTTTATTTTAGGCTTCTGATTGATTATAATACTACCAATCAGCATTATATTACTATCTTGAAGCAATATAATACTATGTTGATGATTATAAAACTACAGAAAAAGAATGGTTGATGTGTAACGTGATTATAACAGTAAATATGTTAAATATAAGACCTTGTTCGTGATTATAATACTATCCATTGTTTCTATAAGTATGTGTATTTATAAGACTTAGGTCTACTTTCTAAGGTCACGTGAATAGACCTGTTATGAACTTGATTACCCAAACATGTACGTTCCAGAGGTGAACCCCAAACAGCTGTGGCTGTTAAATTTTGTGTTTTTCTTGCGCCTTTTTTAAAACCACCTCCAGTTAATCCATTGTTGCTGTTACTGCATGTGCTTCTGCTACCTCCTTCTCTTCCCTCTTCACCACCACATTCACCGCCACTCTTACTATTGCCCCTAGGATAAAGGCGTCTAAGTGTTTGGTTCACTGTTTTTGTTTCATCACTTAATATTGGCAAGCTACTATCCTGACTATCTCTACCATCTTAACGAATTTGGCTCAAAACAAAACGTATAGATTTTGTTAACCGAGTCAAACCTAGTCTAGACCTTTAGACCGAAGTTTTATAAAACAACAACGTGATAGTATAATATTCGATAAGTAAGTTTTAAGGACAACAGACGATACTATCATAATTGCTTTTTAGTATTATATTTTGTTCCTTTCATTCCAATCGTTACTCTTCATAATAAATTCGTATTAAAGTATTATAATTAGTCACCTGTAGTATTAAATTCGGTTTCATAGTATCATATTCGATACGTTGGGAATAAAGCTCTTTTTGGCGCGCCATAGTCTATGCAATCGTTAAGACATTTGTGTTCTTGCTGTGATTTCGCAAGATAAGCATAAACAATTGGGAACTTCGTCGGTGAATTTTCCGGAGTGATTACAGCATGATTTGGGATGTAGTATACAAGATGTTGATGATATGATTCGTGTTCAACTGGTTCGATTATTCCTCTCTCCAGTCGCTTCTTGGTGATTTCGTCATACGTTGTCATTAGATCTTTGTTCTATCTTATTCGTTTGAAGGTCTGGCAGTTGGGGAGTTTCTGATTTCCATTGTATGTATAGTACCTTTCTTCTCGTTTTCAAGAGTGTTGTTAAAGTCTTCCAAAATTTAGTGTCTGTTCTTTCTTTTAGTGTCTGTTTTATTCCGATGCATTCTAATTTGCAAAATAAAGCAGCCTTAAAAGGCCGCAAGTCAGCGGCAAACATACAAAATATACAAATGGAACTAAACAATTGCCACAACAATCCGAAAGAATTTAGTGAAATAACTGGGAATTTAATCAATCATTTAGCAGACACAATTGCTAAAGTCAATGTTCTACTGCAATTTTATGGAATAGTAATTCCTTCTGTGAATCCAGTCAGTTCAAACACCTGTAAATCTGTACCCGAACACTGTTAAACAGTTTCGTAGTAGCTACCAGAGCAAAAAAAAAGTGCTTCAACATGAGAAACCCGATATTTTGTATATTATATTATTATAATATTGCCGAATTGTGAAGTCAGAATAAAAATTAAGGTTACATTAAAAATTACCATTATACATACCATCATACATTATATTCTATTATATTGTCTCACTTATATTTAAAACAAGATGCCCTTACGGGCAGAAGGATTTCTACTGCAAGATTTGCTGAAAACGCACAAAAATGCAAAAACAGCAGCCTTGATCGGTTTCCCAACTTTGACAAACGTTTCAATTATTTTGACAAACATCAACTTATAAACGAAATGTAAACCTTGAAATGTGAAACTATTTAAATTTATCAGTTCTTTTTAATCCCACTTTTCTTTGTTGTTTATTGTCACCTAATTTCACCCTGTATCGAATTTATGTGCGGGTCTGCTGTATATGCTCAGACCGCCCTGATATCATGTGGTGAACATCATCACAACAAACCTCAAATGAAATCTGCCACATACACAGCCACAGGATCTTGTCAACAGCTTTCCATAGTCATGTACAACCTCCACTATTTCATATAGCTAAACGACTTCAATTAGTTAATTACAACCTTAAATGCAAATCAAATATTGCTTAGACAATATGCTTTACTTTCTTCACTATTTGTGCATCAATAAAACAAGGCAATAGACTAGTATTAGAAAATGATTTGAATAACTTACAATGAATTGGATAAATAATGATACATCAAATATGAATTATACAAAAATTTCCTAGAAAATATTAAATTGCTGAACAGTAATCATTTTATTAAGATTTAAAACAAAACAAAATTATATTGAAATTTTTACCTTGATTGCATCATGGTCTGAGAAAAAAATGCACTTTACCATTGTCTCGAAATTTGCAAGGAAGCTCTTTTTGATATAAACATGATCAAGTAGTGACCCATCAATATAAGTCGGCTCAGATACAACCATCTCGTAACCGCTAAGAATTTCTGAAAGAGTATCACTAGATGTAAAATAATCAATATTTAAATCACCAAGCAGAATGTCAATATCAAAAGAATGGATGTAATTAGATAACTTATTGTAAAAAAGTTGCAATGGTTCACCATGTTTACTGTAAAGTACCGCAATTTCAACCAAATCACTGTAAAAACTGTGTTTTAAAACGTTAACATACAAAAAGCCAGATTCAGTTGAGCATGAATAAATATCATGATTTTTTAATCCAATTGCCAAGCTCTGGTATTTATCATCTCCAACAGAAAACATTAATTCAAAATCCAACAGCTCACATATCTCAGAACAACCATCATGTTGCGACATTTGTGTCTCAGTAAGACATAAAACATCACTCTCCACCAATTCATTTACACAAGCAATATCTTTTGTATGCAATGACAATGAACGTGTACTCAGCATACTGATACTTAAAGAATTCGGACACAATGGTTCAAGTGTCTTTAACCGTAGCAGTGGACAAGCTTGTCGCATCCGTTCATATTCCATGAAAGCTCTTTTGTCGGCCTTTACGGCTTTTTTGTCAAACTTTCCAGTTAAAAACAAGCCAAATAAGCTTGTAACTCGGCTTATTACAAAGTACATTTGGCCAGGATTAAATCGCCTTTGTTTTTGTAAATCAAAACTAGTAACAGCTTCAGGAACACTCAAACTCTGCACTTTATGAATACTAGTAGCCCAAGATAAAACTAAGGGAAACCGCGTTCCTTTAATTACAGGTGATGTGATTACTCTTTTGTTGATATTAATATCAATCTCAGAACGTTCAATTGGTACGCACTTATGGGTCACAGCATATCTGTCAAATGCCATTTTCATAATGCCAGCATTTAACATAAATTTTTGAAACCTTACTACCATTTGTTGCCAAGTTACATACCATGCCCATTTGGCCATTAATCAGTTTGTCTTCTATATCTATGTTTGAAGTAAGCATCACTTTAGCCCCAATTTTTAAAACAAGCTTTGTCGGTAGACCATCGGTTTCAGTGTGTTTTCTATTGAGAGCATCAGTGATGAGTCGCTGAGGAACATCTTTCGGCAAGTCATCGATTGCATTTATCACGACTTCTGGATTTTCTAAATCTTGTAATTTATTCTCGTAATAGTCCACAGCGGGTTTATTTTCAGCATATAGATGAAGGGCATCAGATGGATACTCGGGAGAATTAGTACTGATAAATCGTGTTTTAAGGAGATCTTCGTCATCAGCTGTTATATTAGCAACACGTACATTGCTTAATAAATCAATGAATACGGAATCTCCTTGTTGTCGCATTACTTCTATTAACTCAGCAATTTTAAAAGTGTCCCATAATTTTGATAAATTCTCTACTATCTTGGACAGCATCATTCTCTTGTTGTGCAAATGGATCGCAATTAACATTGAGGTCTGCTCTGTAGTTTTGAAAAGCATCATCTACTAGTTCATCGTATGGTTCAATCTTTGATTTATTTTCATTTATGATGTCCAGAATACCAGGTTGACCAAGCTTTTCAGCATACGTATTGTGTAATAGTTCTGCCTCTGATCGAAAAGGATAGTACATAAACAACAAATGATGAGCATATCTCTCTGGATATTTGTGTCTGTTTGGAGTGTGATACCTTAATACAGCACGGATTTTCCTGCATTTTAATTTAGATTTACTGTTCATTAATGGTACAACAGGGGGGTGTGGTGACGGATGGTTTTCTTCCCCTAGCAATTCGTTCAAATTTTCGGGCTGGTTATCATTTTCGTTGCTGTCATTGGGCTTACAATCCAAATAATAATGTGCCAAAAACTCAGCAAAACACAAGTTATTCAGAGTTGAAAACTTTCCATTTTTGAAAGAACTATCAGGTCGGTCAAGATAACGATCTAACATATTTGTTTTGAAAATATCTGTACTTTCGTCAGGAAGATTATTTAACTCCTCTTCAGGTCTGCAAATTCGAAATCTGTTTTCTGGAACATTGCTTTGGCAAAAATGACTTTTGGGAACGCTCTACGTAACCGCAATACAGGCATTACATGATACACAGCTTCTTGCACAGAGCATTCTCTTTTACATGAATACGCTTTTGCAATAGTAAGCATTTGTTCAAATTTGTTCAAGTTATTGGACCTTGCCTCATCCAACGCTTGTTTCATTGCTCTGGAACAATCATCTTCTGCCTTTGAAAGATATTTGCACATGTATGTTGTGGCTTTATAGTGATTGAAGACAGGCTGAATGTCCAAATTTGCTTCCCATGCAGTCAAACCTTCCGCAAAATAGTTGTTCAAGAATTTGGTGGGCGTCTAAGGTGAATTTAAAAGTCATTATCTTTAGAAATCGAGAGTGCAGTGTCACCGTGGCTGAAAAGGACATCGAAAGAACTCATTACGTAACAAGCGGCAAAACAGGCGGGCGCCAGTTGTAAAGCGCGGCCCCTAGTTATAACTGGCGGCCCCTTGTTTCAGCACCAGTTAGGTAATTCTGGTCTGGAGAGTTATCGTCATTTTGAGTGCCCTCGCTGTTGTTGTTGAAGGTCTTGGTCTTGATTTTATTACATTTACAACTTGCTTTAATTATGGCGGAAGATACTGCAGAGGCAGAGACTCTGCTGCAAGGCTACAGAAAGGTAAACTGTTTAGACGTTTTGGAGCTTCTAATCTCCTTTGAATTTATACTCAACAAGGTCTCCCTCGTATGCTTTATTTGTTGGCGTGAGATTTAGTTGGAATATATTTACTCAACGAAAAGTTATACTATTTATCTTTCTTAATCTAAAATTACTTTTATAAATTTTGTGTGTTCAATATCCCAATGGGATTTTCATACTTTCTTATTTCCAACAAGATACACAAATTTGCAATGTTGTATATATTGTGTTATTTGTGATGTTTTAGATTGAAGAATTTCTGAACGAAATTTAACTTGTCTGTTGTTGCTGCAGATCCAGAAATTACATAATTGCAAGCATCGCCTCGTTTGCAAGTTCATTCAATCTCACGTGCTGAACTTTAATGAATCTTCATGGAAACGTCTTGTGTCCAGAGATGTAAATTCTATTTGGAAACAGCGCAAAAGTCATTAATATTCAGCTTGAAAACGAGGAATTTAATGTTCTCGCGTAATTCATGAAGAGGCCTTTAACATTGCCAAAATTAAGGCAGGATGGCCGAGCGGTCCAAGGCGCTGGTTTTAGGCACCAGACACTACGGTGGCGCGAGTTCGAATCTCGCTCCTGTCAGTTGTTTTGCAAATCTGTTCTCTATTAAACTCATATGTTAAGTTGACACGATTTCGACGCCAAAAGTTCCATAAACCGCGTCAATACTTCACAGATTTTCAACTATAATATCAATCAAACGCTCCGGAAAATAGCGAATTTTCCAAACTCTACAATTCCATGTTAACTCAACACGTCTGTGTCATTCTTTCTTTTCTTTCATTTCCTTTTTTTTTTAAATGACCGTATTTCAGTTGGATTTTGAAAAGACATAAGTAATGATCTATTCATACGGAATGTGAATGGAACAATATCTACATGACTGTATGTATGTGACCGATGAAGAAAACCTTCACTTTGGTGAATATTCCGCATGTTTCACCGGCATAATAAACAGACTCTACCGTTTGATAAAACGGTTTGATTGGTCAACTAGGAGATGCTTTTCCGTAAATCTACACCTGCTCTTAGTTTGGAAAGAGGAAATCGCATTTGTTCAGAAAGTTATCAATGATCGGCCACTCATAAGTCCAGCAAAACATTATGTCAACTTATGGCCTTCAATAGCATGCAGATGGCCTTAAATGCGCATCATTTCCTCTGTAATGTCCTTAACCAGTGTGAATTTTCAGTTTTCACGCTGGTACTGTCACAAGACCTCGCTTACAGGAAACTGACTCTATACTTTCACTGTCGGATAAACATTTGGACTACATTTTTAAGTGCATTTAACTTTCAGGCAGACTGCTGCTGTCGCAGGAATTGCAAATAGGTCTTTAGACAAAAGGACCGATTGCAGGTTCTGCTTCTTCTCTGTTGCAGACTGATTGCTAAATCCATGATTCTATATTCACTGCAAAGATATCCAATGTTTCCTAAATATCAGTGTACTGTGGAAATGCAATCATGGAACGGTATTTGCTGATTTTAAATAAACGCAATCAATTATGAAATAATAAGAATTTGATTTAGTGTGACACATATTGTCAGAAAAAGTCAAGGCAACATAAGGTAGACCTAATTTTACCTTCTTCAGAACTACAAGTATTTTCACCACGTCTCCGTTGATTCAGCAAATCTGTCTTAACAAGAATATGATCGCATTTCGTTTTCAGGGCAGGATGGCCGAGCGGTCTAAGGCGCTGGTTTAAGGCACCAGTCACTTCGGTGGCGCGAGTTCGAGTCTCGCTCCTGTCACATCAGCCATTATAAACCTTTTTAATGCTCGGATCTCTCGTTATACAGTGTCACTATTTAAAATCAATTAAGTACTTCATGACCGTCTGGATGAAGGCGTACAAAAATTGCCTGACAGATTTCCTGCGTTATGAATTAATATGCCTTCGGTATCTAACAACAAAATCATTATCTACAATTTAGGAAACACTAGCGCAGTGCTGTTATTACTGAACTTTCCATACGGCTACATAATATTGTCTCATTTCTTAAAGTAGTGTATGTTGCCTTTATTAAACCATGTTTAAATAACGCCCAACTGTCACTCTTAATTTGGAAATTTAGTCTGTATTTCATATATATCTTCTCTTTTTCGACAATTGCTTTGACTACTGGATCTAGACAGGCCTTTCCAGAAATTACATATATGCAAGCATCGCCTCGTTTGCAAGTTCATTCATTCTGACGTGCTGAACTTTAATGAATCTTCATGGAAACGTCTTGTGTCCAGAGATATAAATTCTATTTGGCAGCAGCGCAAAAGTCATTAATGTTCAGTTTGAAAACGAGGAATGTTATATTCTCGCGTAATTCATGAAGAGGCCTTTAACATTGCCAAAATTAAGGCAGGATGGCCGAGCGGTCCAAGGCGCTGGTTATAGGCACCATTCACTACGGTGGCGCGAGTTTGAATCTCGCTCCTGTCAGTTGTTTTGCAAATCTGTTCTCTATTAAACTCATATGTTAAGTTGACACGATTTCGACGCCAAAAGTTCCATAAAACCGCGTCAATACTTCACAGATTTTCAACTATAATATCAATCAAACGCTCCGGAAAATAGCGAATTTTCCAAACTCCACAATCCTATGTTAACTCAACACGTCTGTGTCAGTCTTTTTTTTCTTTCTTTTCCTTTTTTTTTAAACGACTGTGTTTCAGTTGGATTTTGAAAAGACATAAGTAATAATCTATTCATACGGAATGTGAATGAAACAATATCTACATGACTGTATGTATGTGACCGATGAAGAAAACCTTCACCTTAGTGACTATCCTCCATGTTCCACCGGCATAATAAACAGACTCTATCGTTTGATAAAACGGTTTGATTGGTCAACTAGGAGGTGCTTTTCCGTAAATCTACACCTTCTCATAGTTTGGAAAGGGTAAATCGCATTTGTTCAGAAGGTTATCAATGGTCGGCCACTCATAAGTCTACCAAAACATTATGTCAACTTATGGCCTTCAATAGCATGCAGATGGCCTTAAATGCGCATCATTTCCTCTGTAATGTCCTTAACCAGTGCGAATTTTCAGTTTTCACGCTCCTACCGTCACAAGACCTCGCTTACAGGAAACTGACTCTATACTTTCACTGTCGGATAAACATTTGGACTACATTTATAATTGCATTTAACTTTCAGGCAGACTGCTGCTGTGGCAGGAATTGCAAATAGCGCTTTAGACAAAAGGACCGATTGCAGGTTCTGCTTGTTCTCTGTTGCAGACTGATTGCTAAATCCATGTATCTATATTCACTGCAAAGATATCCAATGTTTCCTAAATATCAGTGTACTGTGGAAATGCAATCATGGAACGGTATTTGCTGATTTTAAATAAACGCAATCAATTATGAAATAATAAGAATCTGATTTAGTGTGACACATATTGTCAGAAAAAGTCAAGGCAACATAAGGTAGACCTAATTTTACCTTCTTCAGAACTACAAGTATTTTCACCACGTCTCCGTTGATTCAGCAAATCTGTCTTAACAAGAATATGATCGCATTTCGTTTTCAGGGCAGGATGGCCAAGCGGTCTAAGGCGCTGGTTTAAGGCACCAGTCACTTCGGTGGCGCGAGTTCGAATCTCGCTCCTGTCACATCAGCCATTATAAACCTTTTTAATGCTCGGATCTCTCGTTATACAGTGTCACTATTTAAAATCAATTAAGTACTTCATGACCGTCTGGATGAAGGCGTACAAAAATTGCCTGACAGATTTCCTGCGTTATGAATTAATATGCCTTCGGTATCTAACAACAAAATCATTATCTACAATTTAGGAAACACTAGCGCAGTGCTGTTATTACTGAACTTTCCATACGACTACATAATATTGTCTCATTTCTTAAAGTAGTGTATGTTGCCTTTATTAAACCATGTTTAAATAACGCCCAACTGTCACTCTTAATTTGGAAATTTAGTCTGTATTTCATATATATCTTCTCTTTTTCGACAATTGCTTTGACTACTGGATCTAGACAGGCCTTTCCAGAAATTACATATATGCAAGCATCGCCTCGTTTGCAAGTTCATTCATTCTGACGTGCTGAACTTTAATGAATCTTCATGGAAACGTCTTGTGTCCAGAGATATAAATTCTATTTGGCAGCAGCGCAAAAGTCATTAATGTTCAGTTTGAAAACGAGGAATGTTATATTCTCGCGTAATTCATGAAGAGGCCTTTAACATTGCCAAAATTAAGGCAGGATGGCCGAGCGGTCCAAGGCGCTGGTTATAGGCACCATTCACTACGGTGGCGCGAGTTTGAATCTCGCTCCTGTCAGTTGTTTTGCAAATCTGTTCTCTATTAAACTCATATGTTAAGTTGACACGATTTCGACGCCAAAAGTTCCATAAAACCGCGTCAATACTTCACAAATTTTCAACTATAATATCAATCAAACGCTCCGGAAAATAGCGAATTTTCCAAACTCCACAATTCTATGTTAACTCAACACGTCTGTGTCAGTCTTTTTTTTCTTTCTTTTCCTTTTTTTTTAAACGACTGTGTTTCAGTTGGATTTTGAAAAGACATAAGTAATAATCTATTCATAGGGAATGTGAATGAAACAATATCTACATGACTGTATGTATGTGACCGATGAAGAAAACCTTCACCTTAGTGACTATCCTCCATGTTCCACCGGCATAATAAACAGACTCTATCGTTTGATAAAACGGTTTGATTGGTCAACTAGGAGGTGCTTTTCCGTAAATCTACACCTGCTCATAGTTTGGAAAGGGTAAATCGCATTTGTTCAGAAAGTTATCTATGGTCGGCCACTCATAAGTCCACCAAAACATTATGTCAACTTATCGCCTTCAATAGCAAGCAGATGGCCTTAAATGCGCATCATTTCCTCTGTAATGTCCTTAACCTGTGCGAATTTTCAGTTTTCACGCTCCTACCGTCACAAGACCTCGCTTACAGGAAACTGACTCTATACTTTCACTGTCGGATAAACATTTGGACTACATTTATAATTGCATTTAACTTTCAGGCAGACTGCTGCTGTGGCAGGAATTGCAAATAGCGCTTTAGACAAAAGGACCGATTGCAGGTTCTGCTTCTTCTCTGTTGCAGACTGATTGCTAAATCCATGATTCTATATTCACTGCAAAGATATCCAATGTTTCCTAAATATCAGTGTACTGTGGAAATGCAATCATGGAACGGTATTTGCTGATTTTAAATAAACGCAATCAATTATGAAATAATAAGAATCTGATTTAGTGTGACACATATTGTCAGAAAAAGTCAAGGCAACATAAGGTAGACCTAATTTTACCTTCTTCAGAACTACAGGTATTTTCACCACGTCTCCGTTGATTCAGCAAATCTGTCTTAACAAGAATATGATCGCATTTCGTTTTCAGGGCAGGATGGCCGAGCGGTCTAAGGCGCTGGTTTAATGCGCCAGTCAGTTCGGTGGCGCAAGTTCGAATCTCGCTCCTGACACATCAGCCATTATAAACCTTTTTAATGCTCGGATCTCTCGTTATACAGTGTCACTATTTAAAATCAATTAAGTACTTCATGACCGTCTGGATGAAGGCGTACAAAAATTGCCTGACAGATTTCCTGCGTTATGATTTAATATGCCTTCGGTATCTAACAACAAAACCATTACCTACAATTTAAGAAACACTAGCGCAGCGCTGTTATTACTGAACTTTCCATACGACTACATAATATTGTCTCATTTCCTAACCTAGTGTATGTTGCCTTTATTAAACCATGTTTAAATAAGGCCCAACTGTCACTCTTAATTTGGAAATTAAGTCTGTATTTCATATATATCTTCTCTTTTTCGACAGTTGCTTTAACTACTGGATCTAGACAGGCCTTTCCAGAAATTACATAATTGCAAGCATCGCCTCGTTTTCAAGTTCATTCATTCTCACGTGATGAAATTTAATGAATCTTCATGGAAATGTCTTGTGTCCAGAGATGTAAATTCTATTTGGAAGCAGCGCAAAAGTCATTAATATTCAGTTTGAAAACGAGGAATGTTATGTTCTCGCGTAATTCATGAAGAGGCCTTTAACATTGCCAAAATTAAGGCAGGATGGCCGAGCGGTCCAAGGCGCTGGTTTTAGGCACCAGTCACTACGGTGGCGCGAGTTCGAATCTCGCTCCTGTCAGTTGTTTTGCAAATCTGTTCTCTATTAAACTCATATGTCAAGTTGACACGATTTCGACGGCAAAAGTTCCATAAAACCGCGTCAATACTCCACAGATTTTCAACTATAATATCATTCAAACGCTCCGGAATATAGCGAATTTTTCAAACTCCACAATTCTATGTTAACTCAACACGTCTGTGTCATTCTTTTTTTTTTCTTTCTTTTCCTTTTTTTTTTAAACAACTGTATTTCAGTTGGATTTTGAAGAGACATAAGTAATAATCTATTCATACGGAATGTGAATGGAACAATATCTACATGACTGTATGTATGTGACCGATGAAGAAAACCTTCACATTGCTGAATATTCTGCATGTTCCACCGGCATAATAAACAGACTCTATCGTTTGATAAAACGGTTTGATTGGTCAACTAGGAGGTGCTTTTCCGTAAATCTACACCTGCTCTTAGTTTGGAAAGGGGAAATCGCATTTGTTCAGAAAGTTATCAATGATCGGCCACTCATAAGTCCACCAAAACATTATGATAACATATGGACTTCAATAGCAACCAGATGGCCTTAAATGCGCATCATTTCCTCTGTAATGTCCTTAACCAGTGTGAATTTTCAGTTTTCACGCTCCTACCGTCACAAGACCTCGCTTATAGGAAACTGACTCTATACTTTCACTGTCGGATAAACATTTGGACTACATTTTTAAGTGCATTTAACTTTCAGGCAGACTGCTGCTGTGGCAGGAATTGCAAATAGCACTTTAGACAAAAGGACCGATTGCAGGTTCTGCTTGTTCTCTGTTGCAGACTGATTGCTAAATCCATGATTCTATATTCACTGCAAAGATATCCAATGTTTCCTAAATACCAGTGTACTGTGGAAATGCAATCATGGAACGGTATTTGCTGATTTTAAATAAACGCAATCAATTATGAAATAATAAGAATCTGATTTAGTGTGACACATATTGTCAGAAAAAGTCAAGGCAACATAAGGTAGACCTAATTTTACCTTCTTCAGAACTACAGGTATTTTCACCACGTCTCCGTTGATTCAGCAAATCTGTCTTAACAAGAATATGATCGCATTTCGTTTTCAGGGCAGGATGGCCGAGCGGTCTAAGGCGCTGGTTTAAGGCACCAGTCACTTCGGTGGCGCGAGTTCGAATCTCGCTCCTGTCACATCGGCCATTATAAACCTTTTTAATGCTCGGATCTCTCGTTATACAGTGTCACTATTTAAAATCAATTAAGTACTTCATGACCGTCTGGATGAAGGCGTACAAAAATTGCCTGACAGATTTCCTGCGTTATGAATTAATATGCCTTCGGTATCTAACAACAAAATCATTATCTAAATTAGGAAACACTAGCGCAGTGCTGTTATTACTGAACTTTCCATACGACTACATAATATTGTCTCATTTCCTAACGTAGTGTATGTTGCCTTTATTAAACCATGTTTAAATAAGGCCCAACTGTCACTCTTAATTTGGAAATTAAGTCTGTATTTCATATATATCTTCTCTTTTTCGACAATTGCTTTGACTACTGGATCTAGACAGGCCTTTCCAGAAATTACATAATTGCAAGCATCGCCTCGTTTGCAAGTTCATTCATTCTCACGTGCTGAACTTTAATGAATCTTCATGGAAACGTCTTGTGTCCAGAGATGTAAATTCTATTTGGAAGCAGCGCAAAAGTCATTAATATTCAGTTTGAAAACGAGGAATGTTATGTTCTCGCGTAATTCATGAAGAGGCCTTTAACATTACCAAAATTAAGGCAGGATGGCCGAGCGGTCCAAGGCGCTGGTTTTAGGCACCAGTCACTACGGTGGCGCGAGTTCGAATCTCGCTCCTGTCAGTTGTTTTGCAAATCTGTTCTCTATTAAACTCATATGTCAAGTTGACACGATTTCGACGCCAAAAGTTCCATAAAACCTCGTCAATACTCCACAGATTTTCAACTATAATATCAATCAAACGCTGCGGAATATAGCGAATTTTTCAAACTCCACAATTCTATGTTAACTCAACACGTCTGTGTCATTCTTTTTTTTGTATTCCTGCGTAAGCAAGGAATACTTTGAAACCGTTCGTGTTTTTTTTGTTTTTTGTATTCCTGCGTAAGCAAGGAATACTTTGAAACCGTTCGTGTTTTTTTTGTTTTTTTTTTCTTTTTTTTTCACTGTCCAAACCTAGACCAATTTTTGTCGATGGGAAATAGCCACTCAAATCATTAATGCTACCAACTTACATTCTTTTTATGATTTAACAGTCTAAACTCACACTATATTCATTGTATACAAGTACTTTGCTTGAAAAGACTCTAAAAGCGTAAAATATAAGCTCGAGTGAAAGGAATAACTAACATATGGCTAAATCGCAGATGCCAGGTAGAAATGTTGTTTCATGTGAGTCTTATGCAACGTTCTTAAGTTTTCCGTAGTTGTTTTAAAAATGGAAGCGAAGAAGCATGCGTAGATCTGTGAAAGTTTCTTTATTGAATATATGGATATAGAAGAGGTTGTAGTACAGCTGTAAAACTTAAAAGAATCAAGAACATTTATGATCCAAGCTGATAATCTACGTTAAACTAATATTCTTAGTAGTCATTCTTGACAAATAAGCAGTTCTTGATGCTTCGAAACAGATATGAACGACTACCAATAGGGTATGTTTATATCGATTTAATGCGTAAGGTTTCTATTAGTCTTTCTAAATGTAATACACTTTTTTAATTCATGTTCCTAGATAAGCTACCCTGTTTTAATAAAGCTCTGGAATCTTGAAGCACAGCTTATCTTCCTCATCAGCTTATACCCATTTTATTAATCAATAGATGACCACTTTTTTAATTGACTAGTCAAATTTAAAATATTGTATGATTCTAAAATTTGTATACTATCAAGCTGACGATAAAAAGGAAACACAGATATTTTTATTATTTCGCATGGCCAAGTAAAAGTTTTTATTATGAAGTTCAGGTACAAACAACATAAAGATTTTCATACTGTATAGTTTTAAAAGGAGTATTTTGAAACGTCCACGGAAGAGTGTTCTCTAATGGATTTTTAAACTGACGGTGTTCCTTTTTAAGCTTGATCTCCGGCAAAATTTTTCAAAGTCTCTTAACGTTTATGATGCTCTCGGGAATGTAATTAAATGAATTAGAAGTTATTACTATTTACGCCACAGATTTTCCCTTCAAAACTTAATGTGACAAAGTTTTCATTACTTAATTACTTTTTGAAGATGCTTTACGGAATATAACTATGAATAAAAAAGTTTTTGAAAAAATCTCTAAATGATGAAAACAGTGCAGTTTCTAGAAATAACAAATATTACTTCTTCACATTCACCTTTTAAAGCACAGATTATTCTTAACACGATAATCTTTTAATTAGTTAATTGCTTCTTGAAGATGCTTTAGGGAGTACAACTTCGAATGGAAATCTTTTTAAAAAAATCTCGAAATTGATGCAAGACTGAAATTTTATATGAAACAACAGAGTTTAATAGTTATCGTAGCTAAAAGGTAAAATGTAAAATACTGCAAACATCATTCCGCATTATGCATATGGTTTTAAAGCGTGAACTAACACTCATTTCTTTCTGAAAAGTCTCCAGAAAGTCTTACAGTCATCCGCAGGAATACTTCTGCCCGGTAGGGCATCTTGTTGTTTTTGTATTCCTGCGTAAGCAAGGAATACTTTGAAACCGTTCGTGTTTTTTTTGGTTTTTTTTTTTTTTTTCACTGTCCAAACCTAGACCAATTTTTGTCGATGGGAAATAGCCACTCAAATCATTAATGTTCCCAACTTACATTCTTTTTATGATTTAACAGTCTAAACTCACACTATATTCATTGTATACAAGTACTTTGGCTTGAAAAGACTCTAAAAGTGTAAAATATAAGCTTTAGTGAAAGGAATAATTAACATATGGCTAAATCGCAGATGCCAGGTAGAAATGTTGTTTCATGTGAGTCTTATGCAACGTTCTTACGTTTTCCGTAGTTGTTTTAAAAATGGAAGCGAAGAAGCATGCGTAGATCTGTGAAAGTTTATTTGTTGAATATATGGATATAGAAGAGGTTGTAGTACGGCTGTAAAACTTAAAAGAATCAAGAACATTTATGATCCAAACTGATAATCTACGTGAAACTAATATTCTTAGTAGTCATTCTTGATAAATAAGCAGTTCTTGATGCTTCAAATCAGATATGAACGACTACAAAAACGGTATGCTTACATCGATTTAAAAAAATGCGTAAGGTTTCTATTAGTCTTTCTAAATGTAATACAATTTTTTAATTCATGTTCCTAGATAAGCTACCCTGTTTTTATAAAGCTCTGGAATCTTGAAGCACAGCTCATCTTCCTCATCAGCTTATACCCATTTTATTAATCAATAGATGACCAATTTTTTAATTGACTAGTCGAATTTAAAATATTGTATGATTCTAAAATTTGTATACTATCAAGCTGACGATAAAAAGGAAACACAGATATTTTTATTATTTCGCAAGGCCAAGTAAAAGTTTTTATTATGAAGTTCAGGTACAAACAACATAAAGATTTTCATACTGTATAGTTTTAAAAGGAGTATTTTGAAACGTCCACGGAAGAGTGTTCTCTAATGGATTTTTAAACTGACGGTGTTCCTTTTTAAGCTTGATCTCCGGCAAAATTTTTCAAAGTCTCTTAACGTTTATGATGCTCTCGGGAATGTAATTAAATGAATTCGAAGTTATTACTATTTACGCCACAGATTTTCCATTCAAAACTTAATGTGACAAAGTTTTCATTACTTTATTACTTTTTGAAGATGCTTTAGAGAATATAACTATGAATAAAAAACTTTTTGAAAAAATCTCTAAATGATGCAAAACAGTGCAGTTTATATGAAATAACAAATATTACTTCTTTCTCATTCACCTTTTAAAGCACAGATTATTCTTAACACGATAATCTTTTAATAAGTTAATTGCTTCTTGAAGATGCTTTAGGGAGTACAACTTCGAATGGAAATCTTTTTAAAAAAATCTCTAAATTGATGCAAGACTGAAGTTTTATATGAAACAACAAAGTTTAGTAATTATCGTAGCTAAAAGGTAAAATGTAAAATACTGCAAACATCATTCCGCATTATGCATATGGTTTTAAAGCGTGAACTAACACTCATTTCTTTCTGAAAAGGATCCAGAAAGTCTTACAGTCATCTGCAGGAATACTTCTGCCCGGTAGGGCATCTTGTTTTTTTTTTTTTTCACTGTCCAAACCTAGACCAATTTTTGTCGATGGGAAATAGCCACTCAAATCATTAATGTTCCCAACTTACATTCTTTTTATGATTTAACAGTCTAAACTCACACTATATTCATTGTATACAAGTACTTTGCTTGAAAAGACTCTAAAAGTGTAAAATATAAGCTTTAGTGAAAGGAATAATTAACATATGGCTAAATCGCAGATGCCAGGTAGAAATGTTGTTTCATGTGAGTCTTATGCAACGTTCTTACGTTTTCCGTAGTTGTTTTAAAAATGGAAGCGAAGAAGCATGCGTAGATCTGTGAAAGTTTATTTGTTGAATATATGGATATAGAAGAGGTTGTAGTACGGCTGTAAAACTTAAAAGAATCAAGAACATTTATGATCCAAACTGATAATCTACGTGAAACTAATATTCTTAGTAGTCATTCGTGATAAATAAGCAGTTCTTGATGCTTCAAAACAGATATGAACGACTACCAATAGGGTATGTTTATATCGATCTAATGCGTAAGGTTTCTATTAGTCTTTCTAAATGTAATACAATTTTTTAATTCATGTTCCTAGATAAGCTACCCTGTTTTTATAAAGCTCTGGAATCTTGAAGCACAGCTCATCTTCCTCATCAGCTTATACCCATTTTATTAATCAATAGATGACCAATTTTTTAATTGACTAGTCGAATTTAAAATATTGTATGATTCTAAAATTTGTATACTATCAAGCTGACGATAAAAAGGAAACACAGATATTTTTATTATTTCGCAAGGCCAAGTAAAAGTTTTTATTATGAAGTTCAGGTACAAACAACATAAAGATTTTCATACTGTATAGTTTTAAAAGGAGTATTTTGAAACGTCCACGGAAGAGTGTTCTCTAATGGATTTTTAAACTGACGGTGTTCCTTTTTAAGCTTGATCTCCGGCAAAATTTTTCAAAGTCTCTTAACGTTTATGATGCTCTCGGGAATGTAATTAAATGAATTCGAAGTTATTACTATTTACGCCACAGATTTTCCATTCAAAACTTAATGTGACAAAGTTTTCATTACTTAATTACTTTTTGAAGATGCTTTAGGGAATATAACTATGAATAAAAAACTTTTTGAAAAAATCTGTAAATGATGCAAAACAGTGCAGTTTATATGAAATAACAAATATTACTTCTTTCACATTCACCTTTTAAAGCACAGATTATTCTTAACACGATAATCTTTTAATTAGTTAATTGCTTCTTGAAGATGCTTTAGGGAGTACAACTTCGAATGGAAATCTTTTTAAAAAAATCTCTAAATTGATGCAAGACTGAAGTTTTATATGAAACAACAAAGTTTAATAGTTATCGTAGCTAAAAGGTAAAATGTAAAATACTGCAAACATCATTCCGCATTATGCATATGGTTTTAAAGCGTGAACTAACACTCATTTCTTTCTGAAAAGGATCCAGAAAGTCTTACAGTCATCTGCAGGAATACTTCTGCCCGGTAGGGCATCTTGTTTTCTTTCTTTTCCTTTTTTTTTTTAAATGACTGTATTGCAGTTGGATTTTGAAAAGAAGTAAGTAATAATCTATTCATACGGAATGTGAATGGAACAATATCTACATGACTGTATGTATGTGACCGATGAAGAAAACCTTCACATTGCTGAATATTCTGCATGTTACACCGGCATAATAAACAGACTCTATCGTTTGATAAAACGGTTTGATTGGTCAACTAGGAGGTGCTTTTCCGTAAATCTACACCTGCTCTTAGTTTGGAAAGGGGAAATCGCATTTGTTCAAAAAGTTATCAATGATCGGCCACTCATAAGTCCACTAAAACATTATGATAACCTATGGCCTTCAATAGCAAGCAGATGGCCTTAAATGCGCATCATTTCCTCTGTAATGTCCTTAACCAGTGTGAATTTTCAGTTTTCACGCTCCTACCGTCACAAGACCTCGCTTATAGGAAACTGACTCTATACTTTCACTGTCGGATAAACATTTGGACTACATTTTTAAGTGCATTTAACTTTCAGGCAGACTGCTGCTGTCGCAGGATATGCAAATAGCACTTTAGACAAAAGGACCGATTGCAGGTTCTGCTTCTTCTCTGTTGCAGACTGATTGCTAAATCCATGATTCTATATTCACTGCAAAGATATCCAATGTTTCCTAAATATCAGTGTACTGTGGAAATGCAATCATGGAACGGTATTTGCTGATTTTAAATAAACGCAATCAATTATGAAATAATAAGAATCTGATTTAGTGTAACACATATTGTCAGAAAAAGTCAAGGCAACATAAGGTAGACCTACCTTCTTCAGAACTACAAGTATTTTCACCACGTCTCCGTTGATTCAGCAAATCTGTCTTAACAAGAATATGATCGCATTTCGTTTTCAGGGCAGGATGGCCGAGCGGTCTAAGGCGCTGGTTTAAGGCACCAGTCACTTCGGTGGCGCGAGTTCGAATCTCGCTCCTGTCACATCAGCCATTATAAACCTTTTTAATGCTCGGATCTCTCGTTATACAGTGTCACTATTTAAAATCAATTAAGTACTTCATGACCGTCTGGATGAAGGCGTACAAAAATTGCCTGACAGATTTCCTGCGTTATGAATTAATATGCCTTCGGTATCTAACAACAAAATCATTATCTACAATTTAGGAAACACTAGCGCAGTGCTGTTATTACTGAACTTTCCATACGACTACATAATATTGTCTCATTTCCTAACGTAGTGTATGTTGCCTTTATTAAACCATGTTTAAATAAGGCCCAACTGTCACTCTTAATTTGGAAATTAAGTCTGTATTTCATATATATCTTCTCTTTTTCGACAATTGCTTTGACTACTGGATCTAGACAGGCCTTTCCAGAAATTACATAATTGCAAGCATCGCCTCGTTTGCAAGTTCATTCATTCTCACGTGCTGAACTTTAATGAATCTTCATGGAAACGTCTTGTGTCCAGAGATGTAAATTCTATTTGGAAGCAGCGCAAAAGTCATTAATATTCAGTTTGAAAACGAGGAATGTTATGTTCTCGCGTAATTCATGAAGAGGCCTTTAACATTACCAAAATTAAGGCAGGATGGCCGAGCGGTCCAAGGCGCTGGTTTTAGGCACCAGTCACTACGGTGGCGCGAGTTCGAATCTCGCTCCTGTCAGTTGTTTTGCAAATCTGTTCTCTATTAAACTCATATGTCAAGTTGACACGATTTCGACGCCAAAAGTTCCATAAAACCGCGTCAATACTTCACAGATTTTCAACTATAATATCAATCAAACGCTCCGGAAAATAGCGAATTTTCCAAACTCCACAATTCTATGTTAACTCAACACGTCTGTGTCATTCTTTTTTTTCTTTCTTTTCCTTTTTTTTTTTAAATGACTGTATTTCAGTTGGATTTTGAAAAGACATAAGTAATAATCTATTCATACGGAATGTGAATGGAACAATATCTACATGACTGTATGTATGTGACCGATGAAGAAAACCTTCACATTGCTGAATATTCTGCATGTTCCACCGGCATAATAAACAGACTCTATCGTTTGATAAAACGGTTTGATTGGTCAACTAGGAGGTGCTTTTCCGTAAATCTACACCTGCTCTTAGTTTGGAAAGGGGAAATCGCATTTGTTCAAAAAGTTATCAATGATCGGCCACTCATAAGTCCACCAAAACATTATGATAACCTATGGCCTTCAATAGCAAGCAGATGGCCTTAAATGCGCATCATTTCCTCTGTAATGTCCTTAACCAGTGTGAATTTTCAGTTTTCACGCTCCTACCGTCACAAGACCTCGCTTATAGGAAACTGACTCTATACTTTCACTGTCGGATAAACATTTGGACTACATTTTTAAGTGCATTTAACTTTCAGGCAGACTGCTGCTGTCGCAGGATATGCAAATAGCACTTTAGACAAAAGGACCGATTGCAGGTTCTGCTTCTTCTCTGTTGCAGACTGATTGCTAAATCCATGATTCTATATTCACTGCAAAGATATCCAATGTTTCCTAAATATCAGTGTACTGTGGAAATGCAATCATGGAACGGTATTTGCTGATTTTAAATAAACGCAATCAATTATGAAATAATAAGAATCTGATTTAGTGTAACACATATTGTCAGAAAAAGTCAAGGCAACATAAGGTAGACCTACCTTCTTCAGAACTACAAGTATTTTCACCACGTCTCCGTTGATTCAGCAAATCTGTCTTAACAAGAATATGATCGCATTTCGTTTTCAGGGCAGGATGGCCGAGCGGTCTAAGGCGCTGGTTTAAGGCACCAGTCACTTCGGTGGCGCGAGTTCGAATCTCGCTCCTGTCACATCAGCCATTATAAACCTTTTTAATGCTCGGATCTCTCGTTATACAGTGTCACTATTTAAAATCAATTAAGTACTTCATGACCGTCTGGATGAAGGCGTACAAAAATTGCCTGACAGATTTCCTGCGTTATGAATTAATATGCCTTCGGTATCTAACAACAAAATCATTATCTACAATTTAGGAAACACTAGCGCAGTGCTGTTATTACTGAACTTTCCATACGACTACATAATATTGTCTCATTTCCTAACGTAGTGTATGTTGCCTTTATTAAACCATGTTTAAATAAGGCCCAACTGTCACTCTTAATTTGGAAATTAAGTCTGTATTTCATATATATCTTCTCTTTTTCGACAATTGCTTTGACTACTGGATCTAGACAGGCCTTTCCAGAAATTACATAATTGCAAGCATCGCCTCGTTTGCAAGTTCATTCATTCTCACGTGCTGAACTTTAATGAATCTTCATGGAAACGTCTTGTGTCCAGAGATGTAAATTCTATTTGGAAGCAGCGCAAAAGTCATTAATATTCAGTTTGAAAACGAGGAATGTTATGTTCTCGCGTATGTCAATTAGAAAGATATATGATGTTGACACTGTCTACTTTAAGAAAAGATTTGGTTAAATTAACGTTTTCGGAAACTTCTCTTAAACGCAACTACGCTTTTCGTGTTCGTACTGCTTCTAGTTATTTAGATGTGAATTGGAAATAATAGAGCCAATTATTTCTTTATAAAGTAGGGAAGTCAGTCGAATACTGAACTGCATTATAGAGTGGTTTGATATGATGTGGAGTGTTTAAACAGAAATTCGGGTTTCTTTGCAAGACCATAAAGAGGGGAAATAAAGTGTTCAAAGTGATTGTTGAGATTGGTTTCATAACAAAACACATTACAACAGTTCTTGTGGATATATGAGTCAACCGACAACGTGGAGGTGTTTGTGTTGTTTAGATGCATTCAACCATGAACCTCCGAACACCTGAATAGTGAAGATTGTGTTTCCGGTAAATACAAACAATCTATGTCTGTCAGTATTGGTTGCAGCTAATGCGGTCGGAGAAACATTTTAAGACATCTTGGTGTTTCAAATCTGTAAAGTATTTGCACTGTCGGTTTTGCAACCAAACGAAAAGTTTGATGGACAGCATATTATTTGTAGAATACGTAGGTGAAGTTAATTAGCAGTATTGCAAGGAAAGGCGAAAAAGTTTTTGTATTGAGTGATGACTGTCATACTCATACCTATCTATTGAGAAGCTCGTAGATAGCTGCTGCCCAACATGACCTCGATGCTTCAGCCAACAAACCAGGGCGCATTACGACCACTGGAGGCCCATTATAACTTGTCAGTGAAAAATTACAAAACATAAAAACTATAAACAACAGAATTAAAAAGCATACCCAGACACTCAATTCTGTTTTTTAGAAATTTTTAGGAATTTGGCTAAGATATATAAAAATATATGAAATATCATTAAAACTTCCCAGAATGCATCAAAAATGCGTAAAAAGAACGATTTTCTTCCTTAAGAAGTCTTAACGGTCGCTGCCATTCGCATTCGCGATTAGACATCTTATGTGATACTTGATGAAAACTTTTTTCACCATCTAAACCATCCAGCTAAGCCATGTGGCTGTACGCTTTTTGTTCTTCTTCGTTACGTGGCTTTAGTGTATATAAAAGCCTTTTAACATTCACTGATTTGTTTCCACAATCCATACACAATTCTAAGTCCGCATATACGTTAGAACCTGGTCACAACGCAGTACTTAAAATTTTATTTACTAATAAATAAAAAGACGAAAAAAATTGTATTTATTAACATTAAAATACGAAGCTTTTCTTGTGTAAGCACATCATCAGGTCATCATAGACCTTAATGAATTATGGCAAGTTTTAACTTATTTTATTTACTATATGTATTTTATACCTTTGCCATAAAATTTCTTTTACTAGTTCCTCCTTGAAATTTGTCGGAGTTTAGCCAATGAAGTGATTTTTTAAACACATATTTTATTTTCGTTATATCAAGCATGTTGAAGATATCACAGAATCTCCACAACACTTTCAGCAGAAAAACACAGAAAGTAAAGAAAGACGTTACACAAAACATCACTTACCTAGGTCTTTGAATGTCCATATAATTACCACAAAGTTAAAGAGGACGAAAAAACTAAGAGATATTGATGAAAATCGGATGATGCAAGTTAGTCCTTCTATAGTTACACAATATGTTTACTAAGCCCGAGCAGTAATGACTGATGTCACGAAAGTTGATAACCATATGGGGAAAATGAACTTTTGAAGAATGAGCAATGATTTGGTGATAGTAAGTCAATAACTCCTGGAAAAAACATTTTTTGACCTCCGTTCTCCTTTAGTCATGCGATTAAATTCTTCTGTGACGATACGCCCTTTTTAAAAACATCAAAAACGCATTTTCATCATCCGGCGCAACCCGTGTTTTTCTTTATTCCTTCGAAAGGTAAGGAAAGATTATCCAGTATTGAATGTCTTCAGTGGTTCTAAACAAAGTGATCGAAAGAAAAAGAATTTTGGTGTTTAAACAAGGCTTTAAAAATTTCATACTACTGCAATTCCGAAAGACTCGATTAAGTGCATATTCTAATTTACTTAGGTAGAGGTGAAAGGAGCTCTGAAAAAAATTAACAACTCTTGTTACTTTTATTTTGCTTCTATTTCTTCTTTCTTACAATAACAAGGAAATTTCTTAATTTGAATGTCAGCGATATCAATTTTAATTATCTTTCTTTTTTCTTCAAGTTTCTCTTTCAAGACTTCCGCAAATTTCTTGTCATCTGTGGTTACCTCCGATGTTTGGATGCCAAGAATCCTGAAGACGTTGAATTGTTTTTCCTTTTGAAACAAAATCAAAGCAAAGTCTTAATCAAAACATTGTTCAAAAGACAACTTGGTCAGCGTCAACATGGCTACTGCAAAAGAAGACGATTCTGCTATTTCTCACCAAGGAGAAACTCTTAATAGTTATACAGCTGAATTCAAAATGAAGGCGATTCTACATGCAGAAAAATTTAACACTTTGACAGAAGAACTGTTTCTCGTTAGGTTCAAAATCGCATCCCAATACATGCCTAAACAACTACCAAAAAGGGAAAGTAAAAGAAAAGATTAGCAGGTGGTTGAAGGAAACCATTGAGCGAAGAAATGGAAAAAAACCTTTCAGAATGGGTCGTGGAACGAAAAGCTAAAGGACTGCGTGTTTCTCGGATTCTCATATGAGACAAATCTCAGTTTTTTTCCAATCGATGGGAACTCACCTGACCCTGAATTTTGCTAGTTAGGGTTGGTGCAGTAATTTCATGAGACAAAATAGCTTATCTTTGCGTAGAAAAAACTTGATTTGTCAAAAGAATCCCGAAATGGTTATTTCCAAGCTCGTTGCCTATGCGCAACATAACTACAGGGTGGATAGCATCTACGCTATGGATGGTCGAGAAAACTGGATCGAAATATGTTACCATGAAATCAACTGGTCACGAAAAAAGTCGCGTAACCGTTTGTTTAACCGCTCAAGCAAGTGGGAAGGAGATGAAACCATTTATTGTGTTCAAAGGGGCCAAACAAGAGGTAGAAAAACTAAACGAAGAATTCCTTTGGAAATGTATTGTTGTATCTTCAGCAAATGGTTGGATGAATTCTGGATTAACAAGTCAGTGGATCGATCAGGTTCTTGGTAGTTTCTCCTTTTCAAGACACCTACTGGCATGGGATACATATTCGTGTCAGATAGAGAATATGTATGGGTCAACCTCTCTGAAAAATAAGAAGATCGATGCAGTTTTGATTCTAGGCGGTTGTAGTCGTTATATCTAGGCACCAGATATATCGTGGAACAAACCATTCAAGCAGCACTGTTCCGAATTCTACGATGAGTGGCTCTCTGCCATTGGATTACACGAAGAAACTGATTGCGGAAATTTGAAGAAAAAGAGAGAAGAATTGTCCAGTGGGTTCTCAAATCTTTGGAAAGGCTAACCAACGAGATGATCAAGGAATATTTTGACTGAATGTTTTGATTAAAACTTTGATGGAAGTCAGGATGACAAAATCTCATGTTTCAAAGAAGGCAAACCCTGTAGCGATGACCGAGCCATGCTGAAAGAACAGCTAGAATTTGACAGAAAAGAACCCGTTTATTCCTGACGAGAACGACTTAATGCAAGCGGCTACAGAGGAGTTAATAAGCCAAATCAAATTTTTGACGAAAAAAAGTTGCCGAAACGACGTTTTTCTATATGTAACTGTATGTTCATCTTACGAGATGACGTTTTTATTATTAGCAACCAAAGTCAGACGTTAGCCAGTAACGTTGCTTAAAAATTGACCTTTCTTTAGTAGTAATGTTGCTTAATTTGCTGCTTAGTATTACTCGAAAATACATATATGTCCCGGTCTTGAAAACCTTTGTGTGTACGTTCTAACTGTTTAATTAAAGTATCAAGTATAATCCCTAGGACATTCAAATCATAATATAGAGCGCACAACCTAGTACCTTAAGGTTTTGAGAAAATTTACTAGTTTATCCTCAGTTACAAGTCTTATCATGTAAAACTCGCCTAACTGGAAGCCGGGATTGTGAAGTACGCACATCGTAGCACTTGTAAAAATGCTAAAAAAAGGGAATCGATTCGAAAAAGTGAGTTGGCCTGTTAAACCATATGTTGCATTACCCAGGATGAAAGGAAACATGTATCACAGTTCAGTGATCAACATTTAAAGTTAAAAAAACCTAGACAACAAGAGAAAACTGACAACTGAAGAATAATTCCGCGAAGTATTTATAGATTGATAAATTTTTCTTTATTAAATCACAAAGGAATTTTCCTCAGAATCACTTTTACAATATAAATTGACAAAACAGCAGAAAATACAGGACAGCAAACGGAACAATAATAACATTTTAAAAAAACAAACAAATTGGTTCAGAGCAATTGATGAAAGATGTAGATCACTGAAGCACAAAAAAGGACGATTAAATCAACACGCTTACAAAAAAATTGGGGCGGTGTAGAAAAATACGTCTGTGAAATATACGAAACACATCAGTTTACAAACTTTCGTTCATTACAAATTTAATGGTATCTTTTTTTAAAAAAACAACAAAAATTTTTTACAGTAAGAGATTTTTACAAATATTCAAATAATGCCACACGTTCATAAAAATATCTGGCAAATAAACCAATCACGCTGAGTAAGAATTCAAAGAAATTCGACACCGAATTGTTGTGCCAGTCGATGAAGAAATGTCTTGGAAAGGCTTCGGTTCAAAATCAACTTTGGATTGTTAGAAGACCTTATTGACCGCTTTTCTCGCTTGCGATTTCTAAAAAGAAGTGTTGATGAACATCTAAGAAAACATAGTTGATGATAAGCAGAATAACCAGCAAGGTTCATCACAAAATACAACAGACGAAAATAACTGGAAATGAAAGCACTTTTTAGGCATCACAATAGACCTTTCTCGTTATCCTGCTGAACACTAGATTTTAGGAAAACAGTTTTTCAGATGTTTTTCTCTCTTGTCTCTTTTTATCCTGTTCCAATATAAAAATTTAAGAGACATCCGTATATTCACATACAAAAACGAATCTAAAATACAGTGTTTCACCATGCTGGAAAGGTCTATTTAAACACCGTTACAAATGATGACATTGATAAAAAACACGGTAAAAATTAACACATCTAAACATTTTCGTCCTAATAAAACTTTTTAATTTGGTTGTGGTAAAGAAACATATCATTTCTGTCTATCATCATCTGCGATATATGAAGTAAGACACTGCCGCAGCGAAAATAGCTATCACACATCCAATCAACCAATACGGAATATCTATACAAAAAAACATGGACACCGTAAATGACTGACTTAAACGATACTGGTTCTAATAGATACTATGCGAAATGTTAAGGACGGAACAAAAGGTTAAAAGAAATACTGTTACAAAATGTCGGTTCCATTGATTTCAACTGAATTTTTATTCAACATTAACAATAAAATAAATAGGATAAGCCCAGCAGTTCCATCAGTCATTTACGGTACATTTGAAAACAGGAATCTATTTCAATGACTGGACAGTTTCAGTTTGTCAACTTTCAAATACAAATTCCACGAATTTCTGTCTTAACGTCAATACTCTGTCAAAACTATCCATTGTATTGTTACACACTACTTTATCAGGGGGAAAAAAAGTCGGGGAAAAGCGACTAAAATTGGTGGGTGACTAAAATTTTCCGCGACCAAATTCTCCCCGACTTTCCTGCACCCGTCCAAAACCTTTCCTCGACTTTTTTTCTCTGATAAGGTATACAATAACTCAGACGTTATTGTAATATCTTGATAAAAAGTGAAAAAAAGTGACTAATTTCAAAAATTGGTCGGGAGAAAAGTGACTAAAAAGTTTCCCCGACTAAACTTTTCCCCTGATAATTTGATTCTGAGTTTTACTGCAAATCGCTATGCAAGAATTTGCGATAATAAAGTGGGATCGGATAGTTAAGTAAAATATTGACGTTTGAAAATAGTTCGGGAAAGGTGTGTTCATCTTAAAGTATGAACCTATCCCCCATCAAACAAATTCCTTACCACAAACAGACAACAAATGAAGGTTTAACTGGCGGGATTTATCATCGATTAATCGGGGTTTAACATCGATTAATCGGGATTTATCATCGATTAATCGTTGTTTATCATCGATTAATCTGGGTGCTGTTAGAATATGGGGATTTTAATGCACTAACAACAAAAGTCAAGGTTATTGAAAAAAAATAAATAAATGAAATGAGAGAAAAGTGGCTATTACTTACAAACACGGCATGTTTTGAAGATTACATGATCTCATAACTCCTTCCTACTGCAAGTGTTTAGAAAATTATTTCCTAAATTCATGTCATAAGTGGTTAACTGACCACTGTTGTACAAAAAAATGTTGCGAAGTGTTTCACATGCATTATAAACATGCAAGTGAGTGTTGGTGCAGGTAAAGCTTAATTATCGATTTAAGTTTACAAAGGGGGAAGATTTACAGAAAAATATACGTGTGTGTATGTGCAGGTAGTATTTCATGTAGGGAAATGCTCTTTATATGAGTGCAAATGAATGTATGTGTTTGCATATTTCCAATAATGACCAATCTAACAGATTCAGTGAATATAAATGAAAAATTAACGAAAAATAATTGATATATGTATTTTTTTTCCGCCCAGTCATGGCAATTAAGAAATAGCAAGTGAATAAATTAATTGCCAATGGAGGCTTTTGATTTGCAGGTACATATTTTAAGGAAGTGCAGTAGGAAAGACTTACGGCATTGGTTGTTAGCATGTATTACTACAGGATGTTACAGGATTTTTTTTGAGGTGCAGACTGAGTAGTAGTTGTGGTGGTGGTGGTGGTAGAAGGTTCACTAGTAGACTCAGGATTTTGTTTACCCTCAGCTGATGGTGTTGTGTTCTTTTCAACTGTTTCAACATGCTTTAATTCTGACTTATCAAAGGTCTTGACTTCTGCACGAGTCTCAATCTTTTCTTTGTCAATAACTGAAAAAAAAAATTGCATTAACCAGATCAACAATAACAGATGGGCAGCCAAATATCAAATGTCAATGAAACCAAATTGAACACTCACTACTCTCAACACTCAATTATGCAAACAAAACCATGAATTATTGAATAGGGTTATACCTTCCTTTGTTGGTAAAGCATTCTTTTCTTCTGTTTTTGCTTCTTTTAATTCCTTTTTATCAAAGTCTTTCACACCAGAAACATCAGGCAGTTGCTCTGGTCTCATTTCTTCTTTTAGAGTGGCAGGAGTTGGTAAAGGGTTCTTCTCTTCTGTTTCAACATGTTTCAATTTGGATTGGTCAAAGGATTTTACTTCAGCTCTGGATTCTACAGTCTCCTGTTTGATCACATCTGCTGTTGGTAAAACGGTCTTTTCTTCAGTTTCAACATGCTTAAGTTTTGAGGAATCAAACTCAGCAACACCAGACACATCAGGCAGTTGCTCTGGTCTCATTTCTTCTTTTAGAGTGGCAGGAGTTGGTAAAGGGTTCTTCTCTTCTGTTTCAACATGTTTCAATTTGGATTGGTCAAAGGATTTTACTTCAGCTCTGGATTCTACTGTCTCTTGCTTGATCACATCTGCTGTTGGTAAAACCGTCTTCTCTTCAATTTCAACATGCTTAAGTTTTGAGGAATCAAACTCTGCAACACCAGACACGTCCGGAAGTTGTTCAGGCCTCATTTCCTCTTTCAGGGTGGCAGCAGTTGGCAGAGGGTTCTTTTCTTCAGTTTCAACATGTTTCAATTTGGATTGGTCAAAGGATTTTACTTCAGCTCTGGATTCTACTGTCTCTTGTTTAATCACATCTGCTGTTGGTAAAACGGTCTTTTCTTCAGTTTCAACATGTTTCAGTTTTGATGAATCAAACTCCGCAACACCAGACACATCAGGAAGTTGCTCTGGTCTCATTTCCTCCTTAAGCGTGGCAGCCGTTGGTAAAGGATTCTTCTCTTCTGTTTCTACATGTTTCAACTTGGATTGGTCAAAGGATTTTACTTCAGCTCTGGATTCTACTGTCTCCTGCTTGATCACATCTGTTGTCGGTAAAACGGTCTTTTCTTCAGTTTCAACATGCTTAAGTTTTGAGGAATCAAACTCCGCAACACCAGACACATCAGGAAGTTGCTCAGGCCTCATTTCCTCTTTTAGGGTGGCAGCAGTTGGCAGAGGATTCTTCTCTTCTGTTTCAACATGTTTCAATTTGGATTGGTCAAAGGATTTTACTTCAGCTCTGGATTCTACTGTTTCCTGTTTGATCACATCTGCTGTTGGTAAAACGGTCTTTTCTTCAGTTTCGACATGCTTTAGTTTTGATGAATCAAACTCAGCAACACCAGACACATCAGGAAGTTTCTCTGGTCTCATTTCCTCTTTTAAAGTAGCAGCAGTTGGTAAAGGGTTCTTCTCTTCTGTATCTACATGTTTCAATTTGGATTGGTCAAAGGATTTTACTTCAGCTCTGGATTCTACAGTCTCCTGCTTGATCACATCTGCCGTTGGTAAAACTGTCTTTTCTTCAGTTTCAACATGCTTAAGTTTTGAGGAATCGAAGTCAGCAACACCAGACACATCAGGAAGTTGCTCAGGCCTCATTTCCTCTTTCAAGGTGGCAGCAGTTGGTAAAGGGTTCTTCTCTTCTGTTTCAACATGTTTCAATTTGGATTGGTCAAAGGATTTTACTTCAGCTCTACTTTGGACATTTTCCTCTTTTATAGCTAGAAGAAAGTATTAATGGTAGGTTATAAGTAAATATAAAGTGACATAGAATGAAACTTAGAAAAAAGGGAAATTAATGTGAACAAATATTATGGTATAAATTGAAATATAACAAAAGTGTTTTTATGATGTTTTTCCATATGACCATGTTTTTCTTTCCAACAATTATAACTAATTGACTTTACATAGTGTGTTGAGACTCCAGACACTGATTATATATATTTCATGAATATTCAAGTTTACCTGAATTACATTCCATATCTACACTCTTCTGAAGTTGCTCTTAACATAATAATTTCATGATAAGCTTTATTTTTTATTTAACTCTATAAAATCACATGATTGCTAATAAATGTAGAATTTCAAGAACGTAAATGAACAAAACCTTTTTATTATGACAAGAAAATAGAGCTTTATCAGCAAAACACAACCAACACTTAATAATCTTTGAATGAACTTTTCAAGAGAAAATATTTAATACAGCTAATAATAAAATGAACATTTACGATAACATTAACAAGAAAATTAGTTTTTCTTTAATCTAAAATTCAACAAAGAGAAAGACTGAATACCCTTGCTACTCATCTCTGGATTTTTTTTAATCTCCATTGGTCTCTCTTCCGACCTTTTACTACTTCAGATGTGATTAAACAATCTTAATACATTGAAAATAAACAAAAATGAACAAAACTCAATTGAAAGAAATGTTTGATAGTCCAAAATTATTACACTTTCCACTCTATTCATTACCTAAGCAATGATTTGAATAAATAAATTAGAGAATAAATGTTCACAGAAACGGTCACTGTACATATATAACTCACAATTTAAAATCATGACAAAACTCAAGTGTTTCAAAATATATTCCAATTGTTACTTTTAAAAACATTTACACTTATTCATGACAGATATCATATCAGAGTAGTTTACACATTTTAAAATGGTATTGCCAAGTGTTCAAATTCTACATAAAATACAGAATTAAACTTTCACAGCAAATTTCATAGAATTTATTTTCATTGTCACTTGTCCTGTTGTCACTTGAGTTTAGGAAGTTAGTTTTTATATATTTCCCCATAGGGCGAAATATATGTTAAAACCGGCATTTTCCTTCTCCTCCTCCTTCTCCGTTCACTTTTATAGCCGCGGTTCGGTATTGAATTTTGGCCTAGCCAAAGTAGATAAGAATAGAGGCTAGTCTACAGCACACCATTTTTTTCAGTCAGTGCAGATGAGCAGTGGAAGATTTTTGCTTTTTTTTGCTAGCTCTTAAAATGATTCAATAGATGAAACGTTAAATGATGGAAATGAATTGTTTTAGTTCAGTGATGTCTTAAAAAGCTTTGTTAAAACTTTTGAATGGACGTGTTAAAACCAGAAAAAATTGATGTATCAATGATGTTTTGTTTTTGTTGATCACAATGTTATGATGATTGGTTTCAGTGAAAAGGTGAAAATTCATTATCAATAGCCAGGCTGAAGATTTATTTTTCTTTTACACCCTGATATAATGTAACCCAACTGAACTGAAAGCACGATGGATGTACCAGCCATGAAGGAAACCCTTTTAATGTGGAGAACAACCAGTTTGTTAATTCAAAAAGTATACATACAAAAACAGCAAGTAAAAACATGATGTCGTATATGCAATAAGAAGTTCAGAAAACCAATTACGTATAATATTTTAAAACACAGGATTGAGACACATAATAACTTGAAAGAATCTGGTCGAGTGTGCTTCCCTGGATAGTCATTTAATCCAACAACAGAAACGTAGTTTACTATGGCATGGATGAATTCCATGATCACGTATACTGTTTTGATACTGTATATCATATTTTATTTTGCAAAATTTAATATATATATATATATATATACTGTTAATTTTCCTGTATGAACAACAAACATAATTCAAAACACAATACAAATGACAGTCTGTAAATTAAATCAAGCCGGAACACGAACTTCTACTTTCAGCTATGTAGTGACTTGGTTATGGATATGTATTTTCACTAACCAAAGTTTGTTTTTTTTCCATTTGGGATTTATATATGAAGGTCATTTTTACCACAGAATAAACAATGAGTGTGAACAAATTTTTTTGAACAGAGATGTTTATTCTGAATACTTGAATTTGGTTTAACTATTCTGTCCTAATTTGAAATGTTACACGTAATATTTGTTAGTAGAGATTTTGATTACTTTTGATAGTTATTTGCTTATGTGTCTAACCGAAAGTATACTGTGGTTTCAAAATTAGGTTTAACAATTTCCTTTTCTTCTTTTGTACAGAAAACCTGTATACAAATTTGATTGTATGATGTTGTAAGATAGTTTTTATTTGAGTTACAAATAGGAAACTTGTCAAGCTTTTGCAACAATAAAGATCATACATATTATATTATGATGAAATTGTCTTACACATTGATGGGTTTGTTGATATGCAGTTGTTTAAGGGAAAGTATTAGTCACATTTAGGTCTTATAATTTTGAGCTACGTGTCCATAGTAACTTCTCGGTCACTTTTTAACTCCGTAGCAAAAAGTTTTAAGAGAAACCTTATCGTTTGACCGTGAACAACTTCATTTCAAAATAAGTTCAAAGTAAGTTTTTTGGGGTATTAAATTCAATCTGAGTATCAGGTCGATGGTAGTTATACTGTAATTATTCAATGATACATTTTTCTCATGGTCAATGTACACACAACAATTAATAAAATGTTTGCAACTTTGGGGAAATATATAGTCGCATTTTTGCGAATCTTGTTTCTAATTCAGGAACCTTGTGAAAATTTCTTTTAGCACACTCTTTAACCTGAAATACAAAATCATTTTAATATGAGAACTTATATAAACATTTTTCGAATTACTTATGTGTTTTTTAGTGAAACGACAAGGATATTGAAGCACAGCTTGAAATTTGAAATGTCCAAACCTAGTATTATCATGATCAATAAAATCTATTTATATTCATTTTTTTTCTCTGTAAACTTTTTGGCTATATTTTTTGAATCAAAACACGGATTTCTAATGGATTTTTTGCTTTAATCTTGTTTGGTTTTTTTTCTTTTGGCTCTCACATTTCTTTTGTTTGTAGCAATACTTTCTGATATTACTTGTTAAGCCTTATTTACACTTTTTAGAAGGTATATTAGCATTTGCGTGACTTAGGCCTAAGAGATATCAAAACGTAAAGTTTTAATTTTTTTAAAGTTTTATGAAGATTTTCAACTGCGTGAGTAGATCTATTTGGTGTGCATATTCCAAGTTAGTGTAGCCACAAGGTTACACAACTCATTAAACAATTTGTTGTATTGTAAAACTTAAATATTACACTTAAATGTGATTTTCAGCACGATCTTTCTTCACTGCATACAGACACTTTGATCACGATTTGTATTTGAAATATTGTGTATCTTGCCATACATAAAAGACTGACTTTGTCTAAATATTTAAAGTATGCCACTTATCAGGCCCCAAATCAACCAAAAACATTTTTACTAAAATACTTAAATTACAAAATGTTTTGTTTGCTGTGTGTACAAATTGGAAAGCTTGAACACGGAGGCATTCTTAGCTACATGATAGTTTATATTATTTTGTCACAATAGTTTATCAGAACCTTCTTCATTAAAACAACATTGGTATGAAAACAAAAGTCATTGAGACACTGAGTTGAGTAGAGCCATTTACGCATTTGCTGTAGTAAAAATAGACTAATAAAATCATTTACATGACCCTCTTGATACTATCACATAGAAGAATGCTAAAAATAATTCTGCAAAAATGAAAGTTTTCAGTTAATACTCAAAACATCAACTGAAACATTCACCAAAAAACAAACATTAGTCAACCAAATAGAAAATGAAAGAAAAATTCAAAACTTTATATATTATAATGATATATTTACAATATATCATAAAATAATAATACAGACATCCGTTTGGTAATGGAAAACCGACAAATCAATATTCTGACAGATCCATGAAAATAAACAACAGAACCCTTGCTGGAAATGGAGATTAGAGCTGTTTAAAAATCTATCCAAAACAGTTTTTCTCTCTGTTGAAATAAAACAAAAAATATTTTTTCATCAAACAAGGAGTTAGGCCAAAATCTATGCTTATAGTTTACAGACAATGACTTCATTATAAAGAATAATTTGACAACATCATTTCTGAAGTCATTTATACCTTGTTAATTATTGACACATTATTTTACACTATATTCATGCAAGAAGAGTGCCCAAGGTAACTAGAGAATGAAAATGAATACCATTCCTGCTAATGAGTGTTAGATAGCGAAAAAATTTAGAATAGCCTGGTTTTTGTCAGAATGACTTACAGTTCACTATTGTAGTAACAGGCACAAATTCTTAATGTTCTTCAATGTTTCCTGCAAAACATTTACAAAATTTACAATTACATTCCCTGGACCATCGGAATTTAATTGTAACAGGAGACGAAGCCTAATAAGAATTATTTTTAAAAAGGCAAATATTTTAATAATGTATCACTCCAAACAAATGATTCTTATTCTGTATCTGCTGAAACCTGCATATTGGGCCAGTACAAAGATGAAAAGGAAAACAAAAGTACTCCTGTAAATACTACATGGAAATTCTCTTTGCTCAAAGTGACTTCGTTTTAAGTTCATTACTGTAGCTACTAGCAAATTTTATGAACCTCTAGTAACAAAGAACATCTGTTTCTAACAAGTTATTGTACATTACTTATGTTTTTAACAATGGATTTTAAATTTCTAGAGCATCATTTCAGTTAAATTGACACATTAAAGCTCTTTGCCAGAGATCAAGGGAAAAAATGATAGCAACATCTTTCTGTTGATGTTTAAGAAAAATGTATGCACGTTAGAACACTATAAAGGTGAAAAAATATATGACAAGAAACATGCTTATAGAAAATAAGAACACAGATTCTAAATATTTCTTTGTAAGGATACAAAAAGCATATAAATAGCCATTAATAATAAAAAAGAGACTATTTATTCCTTGTATCCTGTCTCTCAAGCAACTTCACAACTTCTGATAACTTCATTCATGATTGATTACCTTTAAGCTTATGATAATTTTCTCTAATTTTCAGAAATTTCATTATTCATTCTGTTCCACTTTTACTTTAACAACATACATGTGTGATTTAACTTTTCATGTCAACAAGATAAGATGATAGATTTAAGCAAGATAATAAAGTAGATTTCTTAATATTTGCCCAAATGCCAGAAAAGCTGAGATAAAGGATGCCAATAGATACATGTGTACCAAACCTGATCTTGGTAAACCAGCAAAAAACACACGGTAACTAATAAGTTCTTGTAACTAGCCATTTTAGCCAATAAACTATTCTGAGTTGATCACCTTACAAACTATAACTGATATAACCAAATCAACTATAATCATTCTTCTTTATGGTAGCACTTCTACTTTGAGCATCTTTGAGCAGGTATTACGAATATCCAACAAGAAACTAGGTTTGACAAATCAAGTTGAAGTGTTGTTTTCGGTAAATCATTGTTTCTAGAATTGTTTTGAGCAGCAGCCTGCCCACTGTCTTTCTTGTATAATGTGCCCATATATAATTATAATTTCCCGAGGCTCTGTGTACTTTGTTTCAAACAATGCGCTTTTCTTTATTGCTGGCATCTGGAACATGGAATTTTTGAACCACCCCGGATGAGAAGAGAACGCCTATAATGGGTCGCTGTTAACTGCAGCCCGACGAGTCATGATAAATTTCATAATTGAAATGATTTTAAAGGACAATCTCTTGAAATCACAGTTACTTTTTTTAATTTTAGGAAAATAGGACTTGCAACAAAAATTAATATGCACGAAAACATTTTTGCAGGGTGCACGGAATTTAGTATGAGCGAAAAATTTCTACCATTAAGGTAACTGCTGGGAATTGTAGAGCTATATGGAAAAATCTTGACAAACTGCAAATGGAACAGTATAAATATAATAGTATATATAGTATATATATTCTCTAATATATTGACACTTGATAAAGACACATAGTTGGTCGAAATATTGTGATTGATAATATCTGTGTTTTCTATGTTTTCTCTATATTTTACTAACACAAATTACCGCTGACTTCAACGTTTTATATATTCTCTAATATATATACATGATTTCATCCTTTGAAGTAGGAGCCACAAAACTGTTAAAAGTTCAAAGGTTCATCAATGAACTAGTGTGTACGCTGGTGATCAAATTCAAGCCTTGTCTTATATATATATCACAGCAAAATGAAGTTTCATTACGAAGCTGCATTATCTTGAGAGCATTAATTTCAGAAAGTGAAAGATCACATAAATATTAGCAAAACATATCTGTACCCAAAAGCCACAACTTTACTTTCTATCATTTTACTAAATTTTCCACAACAGGTAACTAGCTAAAAAATGTTTTTATTTCATTAGTTACACAGTTGATTTTCCAGTCAGCATTTTGATAATAGTTCATGTATTTCATTTGTATTCTACTTATTTATCTGGCAAAATTTAGAACATCTGCAAAATTTTAGCTAGCTGGGCCACCGCCTCCTTCTGAAGTAGGCGTTGCTCCCCACAATAAATAAAAGAACTCACTTTCACTTGATGGAAGAACATTTTTCTCTTCAGTTTCAACATGTTTCAGTTTTGAGGAATCAAACTGAGTGACTTCAGAAACATCGGGCTTATTTTCCATGCTTGTACACCTGTATGTAAACCCACTTCCAGCAACGCGAACCAGTGTTTTATCTTGTAAATATAAAAAGGCCAGTCCATAATAAACATGCGCAATAAACTTCTCTTTTGAAACTGGGGGTAAAAAGTATATTCCAGACTTCAATTTAGAACAATAATTTGTTACTTTTATAAAAAATCAGATAGAAAAATGATGGCATACTTTAAAATTGAATTTAAAATAATTTGGAAGTCATATTAAAAATTATTTAATTTTCAAAAGTTTTTTTCTTCAGTAATAAAAACTATTTAATAACCCCGTAAAAATATTTTTCTTCAGGAAACCATTTTGAAATAAATCTACTTCGGATCGATTACATCTTTACTTGATACATTACCGTAAATAGAAAAAAATCGAGAATTAATTTTCGTGAAAGAGCGGATGATAGTTTTCGACGACATTAACCATAAAAGGAAGCCTGTTGAGACGAGCGTGATCAATTAAGTACAAAATGCTTTCTCCATTCACCAAGTTAACTACTACTATCTTCCAACAAATCGAGGGATGAGATTATTAATGATTCATTCTAATTTAGGTATCCATACACTGATCTGGACATTTTCATTAGCATTCTATTTTTATAGCAAAGAAACTTATAAAAACAATGAGGTTGAAATCAGAAATCGTAAAATCAGATAGGTCTATGTTTTATCGTGACTGAAATAAACGCTATTTTTCGCGATTTAAAGATAAAGGTTTTAGTGAAAAATAAAGATATTTTCAGACTGAAAGCCTACGGGGGATGCATCCGCATAGGTTTGTAGCAGGTTTGAGTCAAGCGATGGTTGTTGTTAACCACGCTTGCTCGGTCGTTGTTGACCATAATTAAGATCAGGCCAGATTTGAGTCAAGTGGTGGTCGTTGTTGACTACCCTTGTTCGGTCGTCGTTGACCATCATAAGTAGATCAGGACAGGTTTTGAGTCAAGCCCAGTTGTCGTTGATTGGGCTTGTTCGGTCATTGTAGACCATCAGCTAAGCTTAGGGTGCATCCCCTCTTTCCCTTTATTTGGCCAACTCTTGACTTTTTATTGTGTCTTACCCGTTTGTATCCCGAACGCATACACTTAACTAATTATACTCGTTCCTATACGAAAAGGGTATTCGAGGAATTACCAAAGCTACCTCTAAACATTCAAATGACCTGGGACATTATTGTGATTAAACACTTTGATTGTTTGATGGAAAGTCATCCTTACTTTTATCATTAACTAAAAGAACATTTCAAAATCCCAGCCAACTCACGAAAAGTTAACTAAATACTGCTTAAAGAAGTGCAACGGAAACAAAGAAATGGGAAAAATACATAAACAGTCTTGGCAGCATGATCTTTTTATTGTAAAGTGTTCACATAACGGTTGAGAATGCTCAAACTTTGTTGTAACAAATAATTACCCATTAAGCAACAATAGAATGTCTTGACAGACGTATTAAGCGAGACTGAAAAAAATGTCCTTAAAAAAATTTGTTTTTTACTGGTTAACAAATCAAAGCAAACGAATATTTGCAGGCAAACCCTGTCAAGGGAAGGGAAATAAATTCAAACACAATTTAAGCATGTTTCTATTTTATTGTGACAAAGAAGCCATTTTCAACAATTATTCACAGGCAACTCATAAACAAAAAAATGATCATTTAATGGCTTTCACCAGCCTTCCCTGCCACACGTTTAAATTCATTCATATTCGTTGAATCCAAAGGACTGCCTACTAGCTTGATATAGTTAATTGACGTTACTTCTTCACCACCTTGATTATCTTGAACAAAAATAACTAAATTGGAAACATTCTGAAATTTCACAAAACGTAGAGGAATTAACTTTTCACCAGTAATATCATCTTGAGATAGCTCAAATGCTTGTAAACCCTCCATTCTTTCTGCTTGATCAAAATCAACAGCATTTGGTTGATTTGTAAATAACTTTATACGTTTAGGTCCACAACCATTAGAAGGTGCATCAATTTTCAATGAATGAATTTTAACAGCTTGCGTAAATGCAATGGTTAAAATAAGCTGTTCATCACAATCACTATCCAAGTGTTTAGAATTTTTGTCGAATGCATTGATATGGGGATTTTCATCACTTTCATTCAAACAATTGCAACCAGATACATTGAAAAAGGGGCGTAAGTCACCTTGGCCTTTAACTTCAACATCATCCTCATCACTGACTTTACTTGCTTCAGCATGCGATTTTACTTTTTCTTGTAAAACATTCGGATCTCCTCCAGTTACACTGTCTATTTTCACTTTTGATCTAATGAAAACAAACGTTGGCATGGCTGAAACTTTGTATTCAGCGCTGGTACTTGGGCTTTCGTCAACATCTACTTTCAGGAATACTACATGCGGATATTTCATACTCAATGAAGCAAAGACCGGCGCTATTCGCTTACATGGACCACACCATGATGCAGTGAAGTCAACAATAACCAGTTTATTACCAGCACTGTTTAATTCCTGCTTGAAGGAAGAATCTGTGGCAACTTTTACTCTTGAGTTGGCCATGTTTTTAACATTAACAAAGGCTAGGCAATCATTCCGTCTAGTTTGACAATATCCCCGTTCGTGAAAATCGGAAAACAGTAAAATCGAGTGATGGTGTGAAGAGTCATGATTACCTAAAATCAAACTAATTAAGAGGTTTCATGAGGATTTGCTCATCACTATCGACCTCATCATCTTTATTTGTAATAAAATTAATGATTAGCTTCTTATTAAAATAAAATCACCCGGAGAAGAAAAACGGGAATTTGCTTACCAGGCAAATTATTCTTTTTGCTGACTACGCAAAAGATGAGGCATATAACAAAAAAAAAAAAAATAAAAAAAAAGATGAGGCATTTCGGCTCGGTGGCTGCTGAAAATTGAACAAAAAGAAGAGTGGATAAAAGAACTTTCGCTTTGCAGTGACGTCTGGTTCCATTATTTTATAGGGACCTTACGAAACTACGACGGCAACGTGAACGACGACGTGAGGCAAACAAAAGATTCACTGTACTCCATAGATTTGTTTCAGAATTGAAGTCATTTCACACGCGTTCTACACACAACGTGAAAAGTAATATTTTGAAGTCGTACTGAAAACGAAGACGTGAGAATAGCGGTACTTCCGATAAATTTTCCTTGGTTCCTTCATGATTCTGTCTCTCAAAGTTCAAAAAACAAACTTCAAAGGCATTATAAATAAACTTCTTAGCCCAAGTGTGTAATTTCTGCTCTTTTGTGATTCATTGAAGATGAATATCTTGTACGTCGTCGTCCACGTTGCCGTCATACTTTCGTAAGTTCTCTTATAACTGTGCCTGGACGGATAAGAAGATAAGAACATTTCAGTTTAAGCTTAGCAACAGGAGAAGATTGGAAATTTGATAAAATGAATATTTGCCAGAAGTACATCAACTGCAACAAACAGCACTTTTTGTTTTTTTCATCTTTCCATCAATTAACTATATCTTATTGCTTATGATGGTAGATCAGATGGCTCTTAATCCCCTTAATATTATTGATGATTCTGATGCAGAATTAGAATTTCATGCTAAAATTACCTGAACTTGGGTCTCAAAATCAACAGTTTAGGTTTAGAGGGTTTTAGGTTTGGATATCAATAAGCATCAGAGTCATGAATAATCTTAAGGGAATATGTAAGTTCAATGAGTTGTTTGGATCATCTTCTGTAGCAATTCCCACCAGAAAGTATCAAAAGCACTTTTAAAACTGCTGATGAGATGGTAATGATAGTTTATTCCCCTCTTTTCTTGAACTTTTTTTGCATGAATTGTCTTATATACAATAATGAAGATTGTATCAATCATACCTCTATTAGGTCTAAATCCATTATACCTTAATTCACTTGATTTTTGTGCACATCATCTAATTTTTATGCATAGCCAAAGTGTGAACCAAAGGTTCTGGAAAATTTGGTATGCATGAATTATTTCAAAGAAAGTCAGTGAAACAATGACAAAAGTGCAATGCTCCAACGGCAAAATGTGTGCCATGACAATATGACTAAACTGCTCAGTTTGTCCAAACGCGACCTGTAAGTCATTTTTATATAGAAAAGCATATAGTCCTGGTATTCTTAGCGAATAAAAGACACCTAAAGTATGTGGAATAAAATGTTGAAATGAGAATAAGCATTGTCAAACCATTTCACACAAAATGGTCATTTCATTTTTGAAAAATCATAGTGACATTTTCTTGAAAATCAGTTTTCAATAGTGAACAGGTCATAATTCTTTTTGTAAATAATTTGCTCAAAAATAAAGTGAATTAAGGTATCTCAATCTCAATCTCGATATATTTATTTGCCAAGAAAATAAGTAAATGAAAATGAGATTACATTGAGGTCAAGTACTATACCTGTCACTAGAAAAATCTCTGTGTTTTTTCCAGATACTTCAACAAGATCTTGTTTTTTTTCCTTTCTATGGTCCAAAAGAAGGCTATATAATACTTTGTTTTAGTTTTAAGGGAAGAAATTTTCTTGGGAAGAAAATTTCAGCAAAAACTGCGAAATCCGCGAAATTAAATTCCCATGAAATTTTTCAAAATTGGCTGTCCGTTAAGGGCTCAGCGTACCTTTTACTCACATATGCATTGCATAACTTTTTCCGTTATTTCTTTTTACCATTACATTTTAAGTAAAAATATTTCGTGAATTTGTGTATATAGAGCAATAAATTTTCTTTCCAACGGTGTAAAATTAAGGATATATTTACATAAATAATAAGGAAGGAATTAGTCTGCGAAAACGATCAAAAATACGGACTTTTGTTTGCTTCTTTGAGCTCCAACTCCCGAAGAAAAAGTTTTTTTACATGTTTTTTTGTTTGTGGCGATTCCTCACAATTAGTGGAAACAAAGTGTGTCCGCGAATCTCAATTTATGGTTTTGTTCAGGAGCAAAAAACAGTTTTTTGTTTATTCCATACTTTTGCTCTATTGGATAGTTGAAAACAATCTCGGATTTTGAGCCAATCAGGAATTTTCTCTCAAATCGCAGGCACACTTTTCGTTAACAGGCTTTCATCTACTGCTGTGCAAAGTTTTAAAGGAAATGAGCCACTTGCTGGAAAGATGGAGCTCATAGAAGGTAGAACACTAATAATTTTTCATCCCATAGACGACAATATGACAGCCTTTAATAAATTCACAAAGTGAGCTGCTAATTTAATTAATCGTCTTTTGAGTATATAACAGATTGTATTAAAGGTTGTCATAACTTAGAAATGTTGAATATCGAAAAATGCCCATAACTTTCTCAAAAACCATTATTTTTCGCTATAACTTAAAATGTAGTGTAATGATAACCTAATGCAGGCCTGGTCGTAAGAGGCGTGCGATCGCACGCGCACGTCTCCACACACGCCCAGACATATTTAGGCGTGTGCCAATTGCACGCCTAACTGGTAATCACGAGGGCAAAAATCATTCCCAATATTATGTAGAAAGTAAAAAGAAATGGTTCTTCGATAAAATGTTATAATAAACTATAATAAGAGGAAACCTCTTTACTTTAATTCAAAAAAGTTTTGAAGTAAGGAAACAAAAGGATGTAAGTTTGATCTTTCTAGTTAATATGTTACCTGTTACAAAATAAGTAAATGATAAAAACAAATTCATAATTAATGAGGTTTATATCCTGCACCTTACAATATAATTCTGCATACTTTTAATTCGGAGAATGTTGTTGCAATATAGAGTCAAACACAGCTGGTAGAATCAGTCATAGAACAAGACGGTAAACTGATACAGGACATAATGTTCGACAGTCAGACATAGTGCAATTCTTGTCGGAAAATATCCAATGTCTGGCGCTTATTTACAGCCTTACATCGTTTTGTTTTATTTCTTGTAAAATCGATTTGTTTTGTCTCTTGTTAAACTTATTCTCCGTGAAAATCTCAATTTCATACATGATGCATTTCAAAATCACAAAAATATATAGCATTGCTATTGAAATTTACTTGAAAATCATACAGTATAAAGACTGTCGATCTTAAGGCAACGGATGAAAAACTCGATCGCACGCCATAACTGATATCATCAATTAAGGCGTGCGATGACCACACGTCTGCCAATTTTCTTACGACCAGGCCTGTAATGATTGCATTTGTCAAAAAAAATTTGAAAAATAAAACTTTCACTTTTACGCTGAGGTACTGGAAATATGTTTCCTTTCACTTAAAATAGTACATTAGGGGGATTAATGGTTTCCTTAAGGGCTCAGTGTACGTTTCAAAAGTAAAAATTTTCTTTTTCAAATTTTTTTTGACAAATGCAATCATTAGGTTATTATTACACTATGTTTGAAGTTATAGCGAAAAATAATGGTTTTTGAGAAAGTTATGGGCATTTTTAGTTATTCAACATTTCTAAGTTATGTCAACCTTTAATACAATCTGTTATATACTCAAAAGGCGATTAATTAAATTAGCAGCTCACTTTGTGAATTTATTAAAGGCTGTCATATTGTTGTTTATGTGATGAAAAATTATTAGTGTTCTACCTTCTATGAGCTCCATCTTTCCAGTAAGTGGCTCATTTCCTTTAAAACTTTGCACAGCAGTAGATGAAAGCCTATGAACGAAAAGTGTGCCCACGATTTGAGAGAAAATTCCTGATTGGCTCAAAATCCGAGATTGTTTTCAACTATCCAATAGCGCAAAAGTATGGAAAAAAAAACTGTTTTCCTCCTGAACAAAACCATTAATTGAGATTCGCGGGCACACTTTGTTTCCACTAATTGTGAGGAATCGCCACAAACAAAAAAAAAACATGTAAAAAACCTTTTTCTTTGGGAGTTGGAGCTCGAAGAAGCAAACAAAAGTCCGTATTTTTGATCGTTTTTGCAGACTAATTTCTTCCTTATTATTGATGTAAATATACACCGTTGGAAAGAAAATTTATTGCTCTACACGAATTCACGAAATATTTTTACTTAAAATGTAATGGTAAAAAGAAATAGCAGAAAAAGTTATGCAATGCATATGTGAGTAAAAGGTACGCTGAGCCCTTAAAGGAGAATTAACGTCAGAAAAAAATGTCAATAATTTTTTAAAAAATCAATTCTATATATAAAAATAAGACATTGTGAAAATTTTTAGTTTATTTTCATCAATGATTACAGAGTAATAAGAGTTTAAAGTTTTTTGAATGCTCGATTTTATGACGTCACAAGGTGACAGCTATATTTTCAAGAATAGTTGTTAATTTCATGTTCGTTCTGAATAAGCTATTAACATGTACTCTGAATTAACTATTAACGTGTACTATACGTACAGGTGTATGTACCACAAAATGTACATGAAATTTAGAAGTCCTATAAATTGCAAAGTTTTCCCTCAAGTCCCCAGCTGCAAAAATGACCATTCAACTGAAAATATGTTATTTCAGCCTGGTGTTCACTGACAAAAACATCCTGTCATGAAATTAATTTTCATGACAGGATAACCCGTTCTGAAAGACTTGCTCTAACTCACAGTTTTTTTAGCATCAGGTGAAAGTCAACTACATAAAACAATGGATTCAATGAAGCATGTTGTCGGTATTCTTTGATTTGAAATTATTTAGGATTTTTCGCAAAAAAGTAACACAATACAGAATGAAAATTTTTCAAGATCAAGACTCATTTCGTGATTCTATTTTGCAATAGGTCAAAAATACCTTAAGTGAGCACCATCTTTTCAAACCCTGGCGAATGAGTGATTAAATCTTTTTCCCGTTAAGTAATCTTTCGCGTTAAACTTGGAAAAGTGAATTTCGAGTGGGATAAACTTTTGCGATTTTCGCTTTTTTATGCTCACTGTAACTAGGATGAAAACAATTATTTTTATTGTGAACATAAAGATTGTTGAAATGGTCTTGTAGATAATAGTTTTAAACAATATAATAACAAATATACTTGGTGTGTGAATTTCTTATTCGTTTATGGAAAGGAAAGAAACCTGACAGCAAAACAGCAGTTATTAGGAATTCTCCTACCCACTTCTAAACATTTGAAACAAACATTTTTATTTTTTGCATTCTGAATTTGTAATGTTTGTTTAACAACACGTCTTACAATTAATATATTGTAAAACTATCCTTTCTTCATTTGAAAACTTTTATTATTATAGATAAAGCTGGCTTGTGAAGTGTATCTTTTTTTCTTGGAATTAGCTGTCTTAACTTCTTTTAGGGGATCAACATGAATATGAAAAAAGCGGATAAAAAAGTGGTTATTATTGGGAATTCCGGAGTTGGCAAAACATCTCTAATTCGACGTTATATGAATGGTGAATTCGATATTGGAAATCCCAACACTATTGGTGCTGCCTTTTTTCTTAAACAGTGGAACAATAAGAATATTGCATTATGGGATACTGCTGGACAAGAAGAATACTCTGGATTAACTAGTTTTTATTGTCGTAAAGCAAATGCTGTCATTTTGTGTTATAGCGTATGTGACAGACACTCCTTTGATATGCTGTTTGAAAAACATTCACGTTTGTTAGAAACAGTAGGAGAAAATTGTGTTATGGTTTTTGTTGGAACTAAATTAGATTTGATTTCTAAGAAAGACAATGACAATGTTCTTGAAAGGAAAGTAACATTAGAAGAAGCTATAGGAAAATCTGCTGAGTATTCGGCACATTGGAAGTCCCTGCAGCATCCAAAAGGCATTTTACCAATATTTGAAACTAGTGCTAAGACTGATACTTGTGTCTGTGATGTTTTTGAATATATATTTGAAACACTTGTTCCTTCAGAAATTTCAACAGAACTTCTGCAAGCACCGGCTTCGCCTTCAGGACTTATTGTTCACAATGTTTCAGAACCACAGAAGGAACCAGGAAAGAAATGCTGTTAGTTCGTTTTACAGCCCCTACACCTGATACTTATAAAACGCGATTCTCCTACAGATTGCTGATGCAATTTGATATATTTTCCAATAGAAAAGTATGAGACAATTTTAACCATCATTATAGGAAAACGAAATCAATGCATTCACTTCTATTTTTAATTTCCCATGTTTGTACTGAGAGCTTTGGATTATTTGAAATCTGATGAGTATAGGAATTTGTGTACTGATGATTCTGATAAAGACTTTGCTTCTGCTTCTGCATGTTGCTATTGAATGACCCCAAAAATGCATTGGAGTGGCCTTCTGTTTCCACTAACTTTGATCTAATTAATGTATCAGAGGGGGTATAATCTAGAAAGTAACAAATCAATATTGATTTTGGCTCTCTATCCGTTTGATGGGGAATACAATTCAAATAGTTATCTGATAAAAATGGAAACATGGGCTAAGCTCTAATGATAATCTGCACTAAATGTGTTAATTCATTTTTTGCTAACATATTGAAAAGAATTTTCAGAACACATTTAAAGTATTTTTTATTTGTTTGTTTTTTTTTCATTTTTGAGATGTAACATTATTATTTTTTATTGTCTTGAAGTTATATTTTAGTTTTTAAAGAATCATTTTAATAAATTGTGATAAATCTTTTATGATAATTTTTATTGAACAGTTTGAAACCAAACAATGTCATTTTCATTGTCATATCTGCTGTTTGGTTCTGTGACTGAAAACTGTCTGAATGGAAAACTGGTTAAGCACCTCAGATGTGCATGACCTTTTATGTGTATAAATAATTCGAAAAAAGTTGAAAAGACAAAAATTAAAAATCTGTTGTTTGTAATATTCACTTGTAATTGGGAAAAAACATACTCTATGAAATTTTACTTTATTTTACGTTATTGTTATGCTAAACTCATGATCTCTGGAACATATCCTCATTCCATAAAGTCTAGTGTAGTGTATGATGCACAAGATCGACTGTCATAACGTTTTCGTTTTCACTTCCAATATGTTGCTAGAGTAGTAGGAAAATAGCGGTTTTGCGCCACTATACGCACTGTGAGTCATGAACCAATCAAAATTCAGAGTTTTGCATCAGCATGCACACTGTAAGTCATGAGTCAGTCTCAATCATAAAATCAAATTCATAACACTATAAAGCAAATCTTAGAAAAAAGCATGGGAGATTATCAGAACCTTCTTCCTGCATTTGAACTCATAATTGATGAATTTCATTTAAATTCTCGACAGTCAGCATATCGCCAATCATTATGTGAAATTTCAAATGAAAAAGCTATTTCTCAATCAAGTGAGATGTTATGCTTGTGAGATAGACCATACATCCCAACATCGACACGATTGTATGATGAAAACCATTGAAGAACTCCTATCGGAAAATTTCGTAAAATTGTTTTATTCAGTGGACTTTGAAAAAACAACGAGTTATGTCAAGAATGCTTTACACGAAAACATACATTTATACATCAAGACGTATTTTTCCACGATGAACAATGTATCGAACGAACTGAAGAACTTTTATGTAAATTTCTTAAAAATTTTGTATATGTTTATAAAGAGTGGATAAGAATAAATTAATATGAAATGTATATGTTCCTTTCATTTGTGTTTTATTTCTCCAATAAACATGTCTCTCCCTCAACCTAAGTGTTTACATTGACGGCATTATTCAACAAGAAAAAATCAGGCACTGAATATTAAAAAGAATTATTCCGTTTGATGAAATTATATCGAAACATCCTGATATCGGACTTATCGGACCTGGCCACGGTTATCTCACACAATTGTTAGAACGATGTTTAAATCGACATCGAATATTTTGTATGCATGCGATACTACATGATGCGTATGGAAGATTTTACAACGACTATGAGATTGGACTAGGTTATTGTTACGCAATGACATCATCATGGATTCCACGATACGCACGTGCTTCACCACTACTTGGACATGTATCGGGACTTTTGTTTTGCATTTTTAAAAAGATTTAATAATTGTTAATAATAGTGTTGAATTTACTAATTACAACGGAGTATATTGTAATTCAATGTATGAAAGAGAAGTCCGTTTAATTCTATGCATATCTACTATGTTTATCTATTAATTTTATGTGTGTGATGTGTAGTTTTATGTAGTTTTATGTAGTTTTATGTGTGTTTATGTTGGGTTTTTTGTAGATATTTCTTTGAAAAACATAAAAAGGGAAGCCCATACTTGTGAGTTGTTTTTTATTCCCAAAATCTGAGAAAACACTTTCTAGATGTAAAGTTTCACACATTACCCGCAAGATTAAGTTATTTTGTGTATGTTTTCATGCCTAACTGTGATAAAAAAAATTTCATTTAGTAAAATTTTCTCGTTTCATATTCAAGTCAAATGAAAAAATAGGACGTGTTCAGGTAAATGATAATTCTTTTTCAATACATATACTATTTTACAAAACGCCCCGGGTAAAATTTATGAATAAAATTCACAATCTTACCATTATTTACATTTCTATCCTTTACAAAATAATCAAGAATTTGTCTGAGATATTTTCCTCTAACAAAATGAAAACTGAAAAGACAGTGTAACCACCACACACGTTTGAAAAAGTGGATTGTAGTTGAGTAGTATTACATAAAACTGGTCTCGTAGAAAGTTCTTTTGGATGTTATAAAATTCAGGTGGCCTACCAAAGGAATCGACAAAATTAATATAGCTAACTTTCTTTGACATAAATTAAAAGCCAATGTTCTCCACTTTTTGATGACTCTTGATTATTCACAATATATATATACCATTTAAAAGTGTATTTCTTTTAACAAATGCTTTAAGAAATGCAAAAACGTCTACGAGCAACTTTCGAATTTTCCAGTCACGTGTTAACATACAACGCAGTTCATTGGTGTTTATTTTTTTTTTTTTTTTTTTTTTTAATCTTCAACATGTTTCGAGCTTTATCCACAGTTAAGATGTTATCGAAATCAACATACAAATAACAGTGTAATTGTATTCGGCAATGGCATAGCAAATTCAATTTCCACTCGAAGTGCTCCTCTTTTCACAATTTTTTTATGTCCTCCGTGACAAGTAGCTGGTGAAACATCAAATCCAAATAACGTACATCCGTTTTTATAATCCCTTCTAGTTATATCAATTACTTCATCACTATGAAGTTAATTCGGCGCCAAAATCTCGTTTGTCAAGTCGTCGAATTGTTTTAGAAGTTAACGCGGTTTACAATAAGTCGAAATTCAAGTCGTCGAGTCGTTTTAGATGAACACTCGTTTTGTGAATAAAGGCGTTTTAGAAGTTTGTTCGTTTCAGATGATGACGCGTTGTTCAAAGTTTGTCGGTATTTCAAAGCAAGAGCTATTAAAATTTCATGATCTGTTTATTCCAAATGTCACTATTCGTGAGTCCCTTACTTGAAATCAGGCGATATAGGGTGTTCCACACTAACTGAAAATGAACATATTAATGTGAGGTACATATTTCATTGTATAAATATAAATAGAAGGGATCTTTCAGAATTCTAACAAACAATCAAATGTATCTGAAAGTGAAAGAGAAAAGGGAATCCTTCACACAGTTTGGTCATTTTCTCATTCATAACCATGCAATGCCCCATGTTTCATGCAACTACTAGGAAACATGACGACCAGCATCACGACTTATGTAAATATGACACAAAAATCTGTTTTTGTGTAAAAGCCAACACTGACTATGAGAAGCTGGTAATCAGGTTGCACCGCCTCATTTTCTGAACCGACTGAACATCTAAAACGGCTAATTTTCCGAAGCGCCTCAATTACACAGCATCTAGCGACCCCAACTTCCAAAACGCCTCAAAATATAAAACGAGTGTTCATCTAAAATGACTCGACGACTTGTATGTCGACTTATTGTGACCCGCGTTAACTTCTAAAACGATTAATGATGTCACGAGTCAACATCTAAAACCACTCGACGACTTGATAAACGAGATTTTGGCGTCGAATTGACTTCATACATCACGACCAGATTTGCCAGTTGTTGTAAATAAACTTTGATAGCCTTCTAAATAATGATCTTGTTCAAAATTAAATCTCATGGGTTGTACAGATAAAGATTCTCCATTTATATATACTCCCAGTTTGCTCACTGAAAAATGTTTGAAATTAAACGGATTACGATTATAACGTCCAGTATAGCTAAGATTATCTACCATTCCAAAAAATACGCGATTAGGTAACTGTCCTCGAAAGGCATTATCACAATTGAGTGAGGTAAGACCAGTGGCAATAGAGTGCATGCGTACATCAGCACGATTCAATAGATACGTGATAGGTTCTTTTTGGAGTTTGTGTTGAATTTCCATAAACTTGTGTGGAGTCAATTGGACTTTTCGTACACACAACACAGACTCTGTGATCACTATTTTATATTTTATTTTATGAAAACCTTCTCTGCGATTAAGCTCACATTGATTAAAACTGGTGAAAAAAAATTACCCGGGATATAATAAGCACAGGAACACGATTGGATACGTGAAATTTTACTAGTAGTCATTGATATAGATAAAAAACAAGAAGTCTTGCTTTATTGTTGTTTTTGTTTTCTGTTTTTTATTTCTTTTTTGATATCTTTATTTTTTTCCGAAATCTATATATTAATAGCCGATTCTCTGTCTGTTTGTTTGTTTGTTTGTTTGTTTGTTTGTAAGTCACGCAAAATGGTAGATTGAGTTGTGAGCGAAATTATTTCTTTTTTTGTGAGCGACGTGAGTTCGAAGCAAATACATTGCAACCCCAATCGAACGTGACTTTTTTTGGCTGATGAACTAATAGGAATAACGTTTTGCTTTTATTATTATCGTTAGTTTTATATTCCACGTTGACTTGGCTTTGAAAACAATACATCAACTAAATACAAAGAAACTAACTGATTAAACAGTTTGGACAAAAAGCAGCAGTGGCAGAACGTGGCAGCATGTTCGGTTTGTCACTAACTCTTGCCTGACTGTCTGAGACGGGTGAACTTTCTTTTTGAGCAATCAAAATGTTTAAAAACCGATAGGTAAAAAAAGAGTATCATAAAACAAAATGTTTTTTTTTTTTTGCTTTTGTCGTAATAGTTGTCTTAATTTCTTTTAATCGATTTCTTTTAATCTATTTTAATCTGATCGAACGTTTTTTTTTATTCTCTTTATTCATTTAGCACGTGCATTTTTTCTCTCCTCCCGTGTGAACATTTTAAGAAGAGAAACCATTTTCGACCTGTTTGATAGCACCCATGTTTGAGCGCGTAACTTTTTTAAAAAAGCTTTTTTACAAAAGCTAATAAAAGTGGAAGTTCTTCTTCCTACGTTTTGAGTGTATTGTTGTACTGATTGGTTTTAAAAAATAAATAAGTCACACATAATGAAAAGCCTGAAAAATAGTTAATGTAACACTGATGTAACACTGACTGCACACCAGAGGTTGTGACTTCGAATCTTTTCCAAGTTGTATGAGCCGTTTATAAAGTAATTTGCCGTTTATTGATACAGTGATACACAGAGCAGGTGGATATGGGCGGCGAGCGACGCCGCCTTGGCGGCTAGTCTATATATTAATAGCCGATTCTCTGTTTGTTTGTTTGTTTGTTTGTTTGTAAGTCACGCAAAATGGTAGATTGAGTTGTGAGTGAAATTATTTCTTTTTTTGTGTGCGACGTGAGTTCGAAGCAAATACATTGCAAACCCGATCGAATGTGACTTTTTTGGCTGATGAACTAATAGGAATAAGGTTTGTTTTTATTACTTTTGTGTTAGTTTTATATTCCACGTTGACTTGGCTTTGAAAATAATACATCAACTAAATACAAAGAAACTAACTGATTAAACATTTTGCACAAAAAGCAGCCGTGGCAGAACGTAGTAGCATGTTCGGTTTGCCAGTGTATCCTAACGTATCCTTGCCTGACTGTTTGAGACGGGTGAACTTTTTTTTTGAGCAATCAAAATGTTTAAAAACCGATAGGTAAAAAAGAGTATCATGAAACAAAATGTTTTTTTGCTTTTCTTTTAATAATTTAATTTCTTTTTATAAAGCGCTTCTGATCGAACGTTTTTTTTATTCTATTTATTCATTTAGCACGTGCCTTTTTTCTCTCCTCCCGTGTGATCTTTTTAAGAAGAGAAACCATTTTTCCCCTGTTTGATAGCACCTATGTTAGAGCGCGTAACTTTTTTAAAACAAAAGCTAATAAAAAGTTGAAGTTTTCTCTCTCTACGTTTTGAGTGTATTGTTACACTGATAAAAGATTGGTTTTACCAGAGGTTGTGACTTCGAATCTGCTTCTGGTTGAGCACAAGTTGTACGAGCCGTTTATAAGGAAATTTGACGTTTATTGATAGAGTGATACAGAGCAGGTGGATGTGGGCGGCGAGCGACGCCGCCTTGGCGGCTAGTCTATATATTAATAGCCGATTCTCTGTCTGTCTGTTTGTTTGTTTGTTTGTTTGTAAGTCACGCAAAATGGTAGATGTGAACTGCGAAAGAGAGTCAGCAATGTAACATCACACATAAATTATTTCTCTTCTTGTGCGCGACGTCAGTGTGAAACCATTGCATTGAGACCCTAATCGAATGCGACGTTTAGGGAAAATTATCTCGATAACAAATAGGGATAACTGACGTTTTTTGGGGTCTGCGATACAGTCGATGGGGTGACGAAAAATTTGGGTCTAATTTTTTGGGGGGACGGGTCTGTGACGTCATCGAAATCTTTGAACGATGATATCTCTGTAACGGTTGATCGTAGCGGAACGATCCCAAACATTTTTTTGATCAGTTTTTCGAGCTCTACAACATGGGAACACTTTCGGTTGCCAATTGCTTAATTTTATTTTTCGTGAAGTCAACCCAGGCTGAACATGGGCGGCTAGTCTATATATTAATAGCCGATTCTCTGTCTGTTTGTTTGTTTGTAAGTCACGCAAAATGGTAGGTGAGCTGCGAGAGAAATCATTTCTTATTTTTTACGCGACGTCAGTGTGAAGTCATTCCATTGAGACCTAAATAGAACGCGACGTTTAGGGAAAATTATCTCGGTAACCAATAGGGATAACTGACGTTTTTTGGGGTCCACGAATCAATCAATCAATCAATAGATACAGGCGATGGGGTGATGAAAAATTTGGGTCTAATGTTTTTTGGGGGGACGGGTGTGTGTGACGTCATCAAAACTTTTGATCGACGATATCTCCGTAACGGTTGGTCATAGCAAAACGATCCCATACATTTTTTTGATCAGTTTTTCGAGCTCTACAACATGGGCACACTTATGATTGCAAATTCCTTAATTTTATTTTTCGTGAACTCAACGCAGGCTGAACATGGGCGGCGAGCGACGCCGCCTTGGCGGCTAGTCTATATATTAATAGCCGATTCTCTGTTTGTTTGTGCGTTTGTTTGTTTGTAAGTCACGCAAAATGGTAGATGTGAACTGCGAAAGAGAGTCAGCAATGTAAGATCACACATAAAGTATTTCTCTTCCTGTGCGCGACGTCAGAGTGAAACCATTGTATTGAGACCCTAATCGAATGCGACATTTAGGGAAAATTATCTCCGTAACCAATAGGGATAACTGACGTTTTTTGGGGTCCGCGAAATTGGCCACAGGGTGACGAAAATATTTGGGCGAAATTTTTTTGGGGAGGGGTCTGTGACGTCATCAAAATCTTTGAACAATGATATCTCTGTAACGGTTGATCGTAGCGGAACGACCCCATACATTTTTTTGATCAGTTTTTCGAGCTCTACAACATGGAAACACTTTCGGTTGCCAATTCCTTAATTTTATTTTTCGTGAAGTCAACGCATGCTGAACATGGGCGGCAAACGACGCCGCCTTGGCGGCTAGTACTTTTTATTTATGTAGATTTCTATCAATTTAGAAAAGGCATGCTCGTACTTGTGAATTATTGTTGTCTCTTAAGTCTGAGACGTTATTTAAATTTAAAGTTTCATGCATTAGCCTTAAAATGAAGTTATTTCGATAAAAAAAAGATAAATGCGTATGTTTTCACACCTAATTATGAGAAAATAACAAACTCATCATCGTGTAAAAAAATAATGGAGAAAGGATAGTGCTAAAATGTTATGTGAAGGAGTGCTGACATTTTGATAATAGGAGTATGAAGAATTTTGTCGATCTTCAGCAGCTTATTTTACTTGCCAAATGAATGTTTTAATGTTATTTCCATGTTGGTTAATATTCAACTGACACGCATGAGTGAATTTCAAAGATAGAATAAATCATATTTCGGTGCTTTTTACACGAATCAATAAAATAGCGTATAAAGCAAGTCAATGCGTTTTTGTTGTCTCTCATTTCTTGAAATATTTCAAGTGAGTCACATCTCCTTTCAGATTACAATAAAGATGACTGCTATTCAATGCTATGTTTGTGGAATGGAATTTGGTAGTGAAGAAATGTGTAATGAACACTTTACAGTTGAACATGATACTGAGGTAATTATCTTCAATTTTGTAAAAACATTTTCTACTTTTCTTTCCATCTTCTAACTTTTTCACTTTCAAAAACAAAAAAAAAAAACAAAAACAAAAGCAAAATAAACCTTCCCACTTTTATAACTAGCATGTAGCTTTAGCTAAAAATGCCCCCGCACTCAAGCATTTCAATTTGTATACACAGCAAGCTATACATAGCAAGCTATACAACGGAAATAGATATAACTTTTGTTCGAAAACAAATGTTTTGGTTTATTGTGGGCCTGGCAAGTGGCATACTGATATGCTTAAATATTTCGACAAAGCCAGTTTTTTAGGAAGCCTCAAAGCTACTCAACACTCACTCAAAATCGCTTTAGAACTGTCTCGCATTATGATCACGAGAGGAGTAGCATTTAACATTTAATTTGTAAAATTTAATTTAATTTTAATTTTTGATTTTTATTTTATTTTAATTTTCCCAGCAGGCACCCAACGTTTATCTAACGTTAGTCTAACGTTGGTTCTAGGTTTAACGTTACCAACGTAAAACCAACGTTATTCCAACGTTAACTACTTACGTTAGTACAACGTTAGAAAGTTACATCAGGACAACGTTAAATTTCGTTAATTTACGTTGTATTAACGTTAATGTTACGTTAGTTTTTACGTTGTGGTAACGTTAGTGGTTGGTTAGAATGGAAGTCTTTTTTTAATTAGTATAACGTTAAATACTTACGTTAGTATAACGTTAGATACTTACGTTAGTATAACGTTAGATACTAACGTTAGTATAACGTTAGATACTTACGTTAGTATAACGTTAAATTTCGTTAATTTACGTTATACTAACGTTAGTGTTACGTTATTTTTTACGTTGTGGTAACGTTAGTGGTTGGTTAAAATGGAAGTCTTTTTTTAATTAGTATAACGTTAAATACTTACGTTAGTATAACGTTAAATACTTACGTTAGTATAACGTTAAATACTTACGTTAGTATAACGTTAAATTCCGTTAATTTTACGTTGTGGTAACGTTGGTGGTTGGTTAGAATAGAAGTCTTTTTTTAATTAGTATAACATTAAATACTTACGTTAGTAAGGGCTATCATAGGTAAGTCCTTGAGGAAGATATGAATTTTGATTCGCACTTGATACACATTTTCGCCTTTTCAATTAAGAAGTGTATCTCTTGAAAAGAACTCGCTTTTACCGTGCTAACCTAGTATTTCCTCTCTATTTTACGCATGGTAATATGTCTATTATAATATCTATTATATACTTCGCGCTAGTCTAGCCGTAAAACGAGAAATCAGTTGGATTATTGGTCAGCGCCGCAAGGAAGCTGATCTTTCATTTCCCCGTGTCCGTCAGTCAGTCAGTCACACTGTCGCAGTTGTCTCCGCCCCCTTTAACGCCCTTTCTTGTTATCTTTCAATTTTCGATTTGAGATCAGAAGTTTTTAGGCTTGCCATTAATTCTTGAACTATAAGGTGTCATAACTTAATAATGTAAGGAAAATTGGAATGAAACGTTTTTAAAATATTAAAATATTATGTTCTTATATAAATGCGCCCTAAGTTTAAGTGCCTATTGTAATCCTATTGTATTGTATTGGGCATATTGGTAACGTCCTGCGCAAGCAACACGTGTCTATATTTTTTATATCAACATCGAGGAGGAAAAACTAGCCAGGTAAGTAAATTCAATTTTAATTTTTCTCATGTTTTGTATATAATTATGGAAAAAGTAGAGCTATTGGTGATGTATCCACTATTTTACTTGAGATAGACTTGTTCAGGGCACTCTGAAAATCTGACTTAAGGCAGAACATTAAAGTCTAGAATTTCCTGAACATTAAATTTCATCAGAATATATATATATCACGATTTTCAATTCACAGAGTATTAAGCTGACTGTGGAACTGTTTCTGACCTATGCTGCTATTTTTAAATTTCTTGTTTGAATTCATTTTTGGTTTCATGAAATTTTTATTAAAAACATATATTTTTTTTTTCGTGGTTTTTTTCTACACATGGTCTTACAAAAAATTTTCTTATAAGAAAATATACAGCTCACGCATGCATAATTCTTTTGTCTTTAATATATTAATTTCTGGTGGTTTATGATTAGACCCTTTTTACACTAACTTATCATTTTAACATATTTATTGTTTATGCCTGTTTTCCACCAGTGAGATATAAAAAAACACAAGCCTCAAAGAACTTTGTAGTAACTTTTCATAACTTTAAGTACAATTGCTGCTACCGTTTTGCGCCATCTGGCTCTTGTAATAGTTACAAAATATAATAAGAATTATTTCAGATATTTTTTAACCAGATAAGAAGAAAAATTGTCTGATGAATTTCCATGAATGAAAATTCATTTTTTCTTATTACGGATGGTAAATTTAAAATTAGGGTTTGATTGACCATTTTTGACTCACCCCTCTACCCACACCATAAATAAAGATATTCAGCAATTATTTTCCTTTCAAGTATAATGGTACTTTGAGTATTTCAAGTTAAAATTATGAATCTGTATGCAAGTTTGTTTAAGGTCAGCATTTTGTTAAATGGGCATTTATTGGTAATTTTCTGCAGTTGTATAACTGTTTACACTTTTATTTTTAGTAATCAGCAACTGCTTGGCACTAGATCTTCACTGAATTGATAGAAACGAAAATTCACTTGCGTGATTAACCAAGCACGTAAGGTTGTAAGCACGTGAAGCTGGAAAGTCCAACTAGTAACTGAAATTTGAAGTTGAAATAAAATTGATTAAAGTAACAAAGTTGCTGCAGTTGTTTTCTTGCCCATATGATTTTTGTTAATGCATAACGTATAACCATACATGGTTCCTATGCTGCCGGAAAAATCTTTCGGCTAATAAGGAGAAGGATTTAATTGTCTTGGAAACGCAGGGAGATCTTCTATTAAGACGTTTACCGATTACTTATTCTTAGCTTCCATGTTTTTAATGAATTTGTCCTTGACCTTCTAACTAAGACGACTTCGGTTCAATGAATTTATTGGAAAACAATATGCGCATGTAATACGTTATGATCGATTTGTCATTCGGCTCTTAAGAATTTGGGGTTTTGGTCTTGATGGCATATAGATCGGCTATCAATGTTAGAGAAAATAATCTGTATGAAAGGTCAGGTTTCTCCGGTTATCATTCATTCGACATCTGGCCTATTCCATACTACTGTGGAACACGGCATCATCACGGGCAATTTAAATTTTTTGCATTGTGAAAATATTTTGGAGTCCTTTCATCATAGTGGATTTTACGCCCTCTGTAAGGCGAGTGAATTTGTTTTTTCGATTCACATGTCCACCAACCGTTATGGGCTTTCTAGAAACTAATCAAGCTGTATTTTAGAAATGCAGGTTTCTTTGTCGCAAGCTGTATTCGTGTGATATTTTAAGCATCCAATTTGCGCTGACCTTAAGGCCTGTGGGCCTCTTGTTTAATCTTGGTTTTGCTGGCAAGATCTGTACTACATGACTTATAGATGATAGCTAGAGTATTAGGGCCTGCTACTTGATTATTTTTAATAGAAATCTTTTACTCAAGGTTTCTGATTAATTTTGTTGTATCCCCAGAGTGTTTTGCTTTGTTAACATATGAAAGCACAAAATGTCTGTTCTATGGACATTAGTCAGCTGGAAAATAGATATCTGTTCTAGCATAAATTTCTATTGATTTTCATTTATTGCAATTTGCCGTAACCACAAGCATTCGTTTAACACCTTCACTTATATTTGTTTCTTTTTCTTCTATTAGGCATGCGTAAATATTGACATAAAAATATACTTTTCTTGTCAATTAAAGGTAAATATCAACTTCTATGACTATTCGCTGTTTTCGTCATTTGTCTTACTTTGTTGGGATGGACACCGGGATTTGTTTATAATGACTTCAGAAGTCATTACAATGTTATAACATTTTGATGTTGTTAACGAAATTTAACGTTGTGCTGATGTAACTTTCTAACGTTATGCTAACGTAAGTATTTAACGTTATACTAACGTAAGTATCTAACGTTATACTAACGTAAGTATCTAACGTTATACTAACGTAAGTATCTAACGTTATACTAATTAAAAAAAGACTTCCATTCTAACCAACCACTAACGTTACCACAACGTAAAAAATAACGTAACACTAACGTTAGTATAACGTTGGGTGCCTGCTGGGTTATTTTTATTTTAATTTTAATTTTAATTATAATCGAAATAAGATTCTGTAAGAGCCAAAAGAAAAAAAAAACTTTTCCACTTTAAGAACAAAAGAAAAAGAAAAAAAAAATGAAAATAAACAAAAAAAGTTTTTCACTTTAAGAAGAAGAAAAAAAAAACAAAAAAACAAAACAAAAAAAAAAAAACAATAAAAAAACAAAAAAAAACTTTTCCACTTTAAGAAAACAAAACACAAAAAAACAACGAAAACAAAGAAAAAATAAATAAATAAATAAAATAAAATAAAATAACAAAAAATAAAAATAAAAAACGCAAAACAAAAACCTTTTCCACCTTAAGATTAAAAAAAAAAAAAAAAAAAAGACTTTTCCACTTTAAGAACAAAAAAAAAAAAAAAAAAAAAAATTTTAAAAATAAAAAATGTTTTTCACTTTAAGAAGAAGAAAAAAGCAAAAAAAAAATAAATAAATAAAAAAATAAGAAAAATAAAAAATAAAAAAGTTTTTCACATTAAGAAGAAGAAAAAAAGAAAACAAAAAAAAAACAACAACAACAACAACTTCTCCACCTACAAAATCTTTTCAAAATTTATCATTTCTTTTAGGACATTGACGTAGATGAAGTTTTAAAGGACCTCTTTAAAAACATGCCAACAAATAATGATGTTGTCGATAATTCATTCGATATTAATGAATTTCTATTGGATAGTGTTTGTCCAGTTGATTTTCAAACATCGTCACCTGATTGTTATGTTGTTGAAGAAAAAAATGAAGAAGAAGAGTTAGAGAAGTTGTTTCAAGAAACTGATGGAGAAATGATCTTGGAGTCCGAATTGGAGAAGCTGTTTCAAGAAACTGATGGAGACATGGTGTTGGAGAGTGAGCCGTTAGTTTGTGATGTTGTGTCAAACGATGAACATTACAAATGTGAAACATGCAATCGCACGTTCCTGTTAATGGAAAATTTCGAGCGACACACAGCAATTTGTGAATCGAGATTAAAACGTTATCAATGTGGTCGATGTAAGAAACTGTTCGAGCGTGAAAATACCAAACGGTTACATGAACAAAGATGCATGGAATTACCACCAACTTCTGGGAAAAGGAAAATGAAACAAACAACTTTGGAAAGTCCTAAACGTGTGCGTGTTGAAACAATCAATCAGCAAGGTGGATCCACTGAGCATCCAGAATTGTGGAAAGCACCTGAGCTCGTGCAATCGACTTTGGAACGTACAGCTATGACATATCGAAAAGATTTAGACACAAGTAACCACCTCAACTTGCTCGATCGTCTTTTAAATGCCATGAAAACCTGCAATTCAATCGTTCATGGAGAACTTCAACGCACCAAAGGCATCAAATATTACTACACATTAAAGTTGGTATTTTGCCAGGCGAAAGATAAAACCGATCTCACAGATCCACCAGTCACGTTTCGATCAGAAGTCTTTACAGCCTTGAACAGCGATGACTTGAATTCTCATGTTAATACAGCTTACACACAGTTGATGCAACAAATCGACGAATTTCAAAAGAATGGTAGTGGATGGGTTGTTCATCATTTCATGCATGTTGATTTAGGTACATTTCAATCTTATAATATTTGTGTGTTGTTCGGTAGATAGGTCATTTCTTTTTGTTTTTTCTATAGGAATTGTACATTACGATCCATTGAGAGCATCTTCATGGTTACCATTACCGAAGCAGATTAAATCAAAGAGAGCTGTTCTCAATATTAAAAACAACGATGAAAAGTGCTTCTTATGGTGCATTCTTGCAAAGTTATACCCTCAGAATCGAGAAAATCACGCTAATCGTGTATCCAAATATACAGCATATGAGAAAGAGTTGGACATGCATGGAATCGACTATCCAGTGTCCATCAAGGACATTGAGAAAGTGGAACGACAGAATAACCTGAGTGTGAACGTTTATGGTTTCGAGGAGAAAGTCGTGTTTCCGCTTCGCATTAGCAAAAATATCGTTCCAAATCGTCATGTGGATTTGTTGTATTATGCGGAAGGTGAAAAGGGACATTATGCACTGATTCGAAATCTAAGTGCATTGGTTGGATCACAAATTAGTAAATATGAGGGGAAAAAGTTCATTTGTCCTTATTGTACACATGCTTGTACTTCACAAGACGTGCTTGATCGTCATCTCAAACGATGTCGGTTACATGGTGCGCAAAAAGTGTCAGTACCAGTACAGGGAAGTGGGAAAGACATTATCAAATTTACAAAAATTGAGTATCAGTTACGATTACCCTTTGTCATGTATGCTGATTTTGAAAGTTTGTTGGTAAAATGTGAACAACAACAACAACAAAACGATGATATGCCGTGGACGGAGAAACATCAAACACATGAAGCGTGTGGTTATGCGTTACATACTGTGTGTACGGATAAACAATTTTATGAATCTCCAAAGTTGTGTTGTGGAAAAAATGCTGCAGAGCACTTTCTGGATACGGTACAACTTCAAGCTACAGAAATACGCCAAATCCTACGAAAAAAGATACCGATGGAACGATTGACACCTGAGCAATGGAGAGCACACAATTGATGCACCACCTGTTATTTGTGTCAAAAAGAAATTAAATCTGATGAAAAGAAAGCTCGCGATCATTGTCATCTCACTGGAAAATTTAGAGGAACTGCTCACATGAGATGTAATTTACAATACCGTATCGATCCTAAACGGGTGAAAATACCTTGCGTGATTCACAATCTGAAAAATTACGATGCTCATCTGATCCTCAGTGCTGTAAAACCTCGTCACGGTGATGTATCGTGTATTCCGAATACTGACGAAAAGTATACATCATTTAGTGTTGGAAGTGTCACGTTTATCGACAGTTGTCAGTTTATGCAGACATCATTATCGAAATTAGTGGACAATTTGAGCGATTATCCCGAAACGAGAAAATTCCTTGAGAATGACGTACGAGATGCATTACAAGATACTGACATGGAAAGTTCATCAAACTCAAAAGATGTTGAAGTGGAACTGGATGATGCGTTGGATCAGGAAATTTTGGAAAACCTAGTTTCCATAGCTAATCAACAGTTTGATGAAACACAAAATGACGAAAGTGAAGATGATGTTGAAACTCAAGTTGATGATGATGATGATGGTGATGACGATGATGATGAAGAAGAACAACACGATTATCGAAATGATCCTTACATAGCACCGGAACTCGATGAAGAAATGAAAGAAGCCGTTAATGAACAATTAGCACTTCTTACACGTAAAGGTGTCTATCCGTATGAATACATGGATTCATGGGAAAAAATGGAGGACGACATTGCCTGATAAAGAACATTTTTATAGTAGTTTGACAGAGGAAGGGATAAGTGATGAGGATTATAAACATGCACAAAACGTTTTTGAAAAGTTTGAATGTCGTGATATGTATGATTATCATAACATACACTGACAGTTTTAGCGGAGTCATTGCGACTCTTAAACGGGAGTCATTGAACAATGATAACCTAAGAGAGTAAATCAGATGATACAGAGAGGATCTTAAGGGAGTCATTTTGCTTTTAAGGGGTGTCAATTTCAATGTCCTTAAAATGACCACCTTGAAGGGAGTCAATTTGACTCCTTTAAGTGATCATAAGTGATGTAAGTTAAATGGCTCTTTAAGGGAGTCATTTTGATACTCGTCGGAGAGTCAAATCGAAAAACAAAGCCACTGCTTCGCACGCTTTAAAAAATTTTACGTAAGCAATTCTTTAAATGAGAGTCTCAGATGTCACATAACGGTATAAATGATTTTCCACCTTTAAACAATAAAAATACGGTTATTAACTCTTAAGGGTACTTTCTTTGCATTTTACTAAATAATTATTCCTTTGTATAGATATTTCCCTGTATAATCACAAAAATTGTAAACTTATTTAATACAACCGTACGATCGCATTGAATTAAAAAAACATCTATAATTTATCAACTTCACTGGTTCACTAGTTTCATTGGTAACATATACATATTTCATATTAGGAGGTTTGTAGTTGTACTATTCTTGGATTCTTTTCTTGACGAAATTGAATGTGTCCGTGTGACTGACAGTTTTTTTCGTTTGTTTTCTTGTTCTCAAGTAATCGGCTATTATTATTCTATATCATAAGATAGCTTGCTTACTCCTTACAATCTATTTTAAAGAACAACAAAACAACACTGATGATGGCCCACAAAACACGGTTGGCTATGCAGACAGTAACTGAATATGTTATAAGTACGCTGTTTTTTCTTTCAGCCACTTCAAATGAAAGTATTTGGGGAAAAGCTAAATGATTTTGAATGTTAGCTACTATATTTTGGTTACTTGTGACAGCTTTAATTTTTACAGTATGTTACTTTTTCTTTAGATTCTTATTATGAAATTTTCCTGTAAATTTGATTGCTCTTATAAAACAGCAAATTACAAATGGCTCGTTCAACATTTTTGGAACTTTCATGCAATGCAGGGCAACTTCGCTATTCAATGCAATTCTTCTGGATGTGTATTGAAATTCAAAAATCAAAAGAGCTGTGCAAAAACATCAAAGTTTAACATGAAGACTTAGTTCAGAGAATGATACACTCGAAAGTGACTTTTAGATATCAATGCAAGTGACAATAATTTTGCTGGTGATAGCAGTGATGATGAAGATGTTGATGATCAGCTTTTTGAGCCGCACTGTTCCACGAATGATGATGATGGTGTAGCAAATGTTTTAATTGAACTAAGAGAAATGCATGATATTATTCAAAGTGCAATTTTTTTATTTGTAATCAAATTATTGTTATAGTTTCATTTGTAAACGTCATTATTCGGCTGTATGTGACGTAATTTTTGAAAAGTTTTATCTTATTTAATCTGCAACCCAAAATTCAATTTTTCTTTGTGTTTGTATTTTCACTATTTTCGAGACAGAATTGGTATTCATTTTGAGTGAAATATTAAGTAACACAAACTAGCGCCGTGAAAAACTTTCTTCGTGGTTTTTCTTCATTCTTGGTCTACCTTTTATTGAAAAGTGGGAGACAATCGAATTATACTATATAAAAAAGAAATATTGTATATCGTAGAAATTAAAAAACACTCAAAAAATATTTGTTGTTATGAAATATCCAAGTTTATATATAAGCTATTTGCGTTTTCATAAATGTTTTTGTATGTATGTATTCATAGTGTTTTATATGAAAAGATCAAGACATGATTTCAAGTAAATGGCATTGTTTTCTTAATTATCTTGAGATCACCATGAAATCCGGGGGCAAGATCAGCAAGATGACCAAGCGTTGAGAATATTATAATACTGGAATGGGAGTCATTTAATATTAACACATTATGCCCAGAAGGGTGTCATTTGATATCAACGCAATGATGCTCTGAAGGGAGTCATAGCGGATTGAAGCTCTTAAGGTGATAAATAAATGACTCTTGTTTGAGCATTAATTCAAAATGATGCTCAAACGGGAGTCACGAAATGAGAATCGTAAGAGAGTCATTTTCAAACGACTACCTTTGGAGAGCCAGAAATATCGCCATTTTTGAGAACTGAAAGGGAGTCATTCATGGTAATGAGAAGCTAAAGGGAGTAAAAAAAGATACTTGTAAGGGAGTCAAAATGACTCGCAAAAGGAGTCGCCACAGGCACTCTGAAATGACTCCCTTAGAGTTCTCATATTGACTCTCCAAAAATTGTCAGTGTATATCTATTGACAGACGTTCTCCTACTTGCTGACGTGTTTGAAGCGTTCAGAGACATGTGTATGACGTATTATAACTTGGATCCGGCGCATTGTTTTACATCACCTGGATTGGCTTGGCAAGCTGCTTTGAAAATGACCAACATTCAATTGGAATTGTTGACCGATATTGATATGCATTTGTTCATCGAAAGTGGTATTCGTGGAGGTGTGGCTGTCATCAGTCATCGTTATGCGCATGCAAATCTTCCCGAACTTCCGAATTATGATTCCAGTAAACCGAACGAACATTTGATTTATTGGGATGCTAACAACTTATATGGATGGGCTATGTGTCAGTACTTACCGACTGGAGGATTTACATGGATGACAGAGGGAGAAATTGAAATTTTAGATTGGGAAAATGTGAAAGAGGACAGTGATCAGGGATATATTTTGGAAGTAGATTTAGAATATCCCAAGAAATTGCATGATGCTCACAGTGATTATCCGTTGGCACCTGAGCGAATGACTGTCAAGCCAGAGATGTTATCAGTGAAACAGCTGGAGATTTTAGAACAGCAAGAACGAGAGTCAATCAATAAACTAAGAACAGTGAATGGACAAGATCCGTTTATTGGACCGATTAAACCGACCATAAAAGAAACTGTACCGAAACTGATCCCGAATGTAAACAACAAGGAAAAGTATATCGTTCATTATCGTAACTTGCAGTTGTATGTCGAATTGGGATTAAAGATTACGAAAATTCATCGTGTTCTAACATTTCATCAATCACCATGGTTGAAAACATACATCGATTTCAATACGGCTAAACGTACAGCTGCTAGAAATGAATTTGAGAAAGACTTTTTTAAATTAATGAACAATTCCATGTTTGGGAAGACTATGGAGAATTTACGTAATCGTCGAGTTGTAAATTTAGTAAAACAAGATCATCAGTTGAAAAAACTAGCTGCACAACCAACGTTTAAGTCATTTAAAATTTTTCACGAGAATTTGGTAGCAGTTGAACGTGCGAAAGCCAATTTAATGTTAAATCGACCGATTTATACTGGTCTGGCTGTTTTGGATTTGAGTAAAGTGTTAATGTATCGATTTCATTATCAATATGTTAAAGTGAAATATCCTGATGATCAATCGAAACTGTTGTTTACCGATACGGATTCGCTCGCTTATCGAATTCAAACCAATGATTTGTATGCTGATATGTTGAAAGACCAAGATCTGTTCGATTTTAGTGGCTATGCAAAGGATCACAAATGCTTCTCTACGAAAAACAAGAAGGTGATTGGGAAGATGAAAGACGAATTGAATGGATCGTTGATGCGTGAGTTTATTGGTTTACGTGCGAAGATGTATTCGTTGGAATTTGACAACAAAACAATGACGAAAGCGAAAGGTGTGAAAAAATACGTCATCAAAGAGTACATATCACATCAGGACTACTATGATTGCTTATTTGGAAATGTGAAATACATGCATAAAATGAATGGTATTCGATCACATAAACATCAAATTTTCACTATTTGCCAGAACAAAACGACATTGTCAGCGTATGATGACAAACGCTATCTGTTAGAGGACGGAATAAGTTCAATTCCGTATGGACATTACAAAACAAGATGAAAGACAAAATTTATTGACTATTTTCTATATTTGTAAATAATATGTACATAATCAAAAAAAGTGATCTGCTGCAAGTTCTTTTCTTTTTTTCTGAATTTTAGTAATTCTGAAGGATGAAATTGAAATCGAGTATTCAAATACTTCAACAATGTGATCCCTTCGCCAATAAACAAGTACGTAGATGTAATAAATTTCTCGTTCTCATCAAGATTGGTTAGGATGATTTGTGGAAAATCTGCTTTGATTGTCAGCTTGATGCAAATACTTATCTCATTCATAGCTAGTTTGATAAATTGAGTGCTATTCTCGTCACTGGATATTTGTAGATTCTTTGCATCTTTCCCAAGTAACGTGAAGAGTTCCTTTACTTGCTCCCAATCCTCTTTTTTAATAAATCGAATTCGTCTTTCCAATTCTTTTAAAGTTCTTGTTTAATAGTTTTAGAATAGCCACCAACAATAGCTGCAACTGTGAAACACCTTTCAAACCAAAGACTTTATTATGTTCTTTCAAGTTAGGATAAAGACAACGTACAATCATCGTATCAACAGGATCTTCCTCTCGTGCATAAACTACTTTCTCATTTGATAAACGTTTATAATACCATTTCGTGGAGTAATGTTGTTTTTCTACCGCAATCAAATCAGCTTGTCCAACCTCCATGTTTTTTACCTTAACTACTCAGCTTCAATGAAAAAACGAAAATAACGTTACATTTATAATGTTTATGCATGACTGACTCATAACGTACAGTGTGCATGCTGATGCAAAACTCTGAATTTTGATTGGTTCATGACTCACAGTGCGTATAGTGGCGCAAAACCGCTATTTTCCTACTACTTGCTAGGCTATTATTTTCTCTGATGGCTTTTACAAATGGATTTTTTAGGCGATTTATTATATATAAGTATAAAATACCAATCCAGTATTCAAGTTATCGAGTATGAATTATCAAACGATGTAAACAAGAAATCATTTTCTTGATATGTGGTTGCTGAAATTGTGAAAATATTCAGAAATGGTAAGGAAGTTTATTTGTTCAATTTAGAGTGCGTTTACATGAGAGCCGTAGTGAACTCAAACCGGTTTGAAATTTCAATCCTCCCGCTACGAGTTTCGATACGGGTAATTATTTCACTACGGCTCCTGGTCAAACCTTCAGCGCTGTTTACATGATAACGGCCGTACTGAAATTCTACCCGTGATGATTTCAAACCTACTTGTGAAGTAGGTTTGAAATTTCGATACGGCTTGGAAAGGTGTGGAAGTTTTCACATTTCATTGTTTTATCATAAAATGTGTTAACAAGCATGCGCATGTTAATTAAATTTTGCTGACACATATGAAAAAAAATGCAGAATGTGCTAAATTTATTCAATCGTGTATAGAAAATATTTCTACCCGTATTGAAATCTCAAACCGTTGTGAGTTAAGCATGGCTCTTATGTAAAAACGCACTCATAGAGAGAGCTAGAAACTAGTAAATCTATTGTTTCGATTTTTACTCGACAAAACTCGCCAAGACCGTATCGAAATTTCTCATGTAAACAGATAGCCGATTTCAAACAGCTTAAAATTTCATACCGGTTTGAGTTCACTACGGCTCTCATGTAAACGCACTCTTAATGTTTTTATTGTTTTTGCTGTTAAGGTATTAGGTTAAGGCATTTCTTGAATAATGGATGTTTTAGGACTTGAAGTGGGAATATGACAGCAAATCCTCCATTTGGCTGCAACCTTTTTCACTGTTTCTAAATAACTTAATACCAGTCGAATGTGCTTACTGCGAGTGGTTTTATTGGGACGCCAAGGACCATAAAAATGAGTTCAGTTCTATGAAAGAAGTGACATATGCCACTGGAAGCAGGAAAGAAGGAATTTGTATACCTGACTTGCACTTAAAAAGTCCTGGAGACAAGTCTTTCACTCCAAATGAAGACTACCGTCATTGGATCCCTGATGAAGACACGATGACAACAAAAACGTTTTGTTTTGAAACAGAAAATAGAGACCAGCAACCAATTTTCGAGGTTGAATTTGTGGAAGAAGATAAAAGATATGTCCGTTTGAGACTTACAGAAGAATGGAAACAAGATCGTCCGCGATTCAAACACTCTTTATATTTACACCAAATATTTTTACTTCCATGTTTAAACAGTCAAATAGGTATACGATCTGGTGCATTAGGACAAGAAATGGTGCAGGGTCCAGTCCATAAGAGCTACAAAGAAGGAAATAAAGGCTTACCCACTGCAGAAACTGATACAACAACTGTGTTCACATATCCTATGGCATGGCCTGAAGTTGCTATGGAATGGCTTGTGAGACCTCGAGAAAATGGGTGGCCGTCCCCTGAAATAGTTCAAGATATATTTGAATCAAGCTGCCACATAGCACCTGTTGGACGTGGTCACCGTAGCGGCATTCGTTTTACGTTATTGGAATACATGAAAAATCCCATGTTAGCAGAAAAGGATATTGAAGGTCATCCGGACGATATGGATATGATGGAATGGAGACTGTCGTTCTCAATTGCAGAAAATAAATTAGGAGGTGCTTTACCGGCAGTGCCTCGCCAAGTGATGATTTTACTAAAGATGTTAAAGAAATTATACTTTCCAGAAGGGATATCTACATATCATTTGAAAAATCTATTGTTTTGGGAAGTAGAATGTAGAAATGAAGATTTCTGGAGTGAAAGAAATATTGGGAAATGTTTGTTACACATCATGGATCGTTTACATGATTGCTTAAAACGTCATCATCTTCCACATTATTTCATCCCAGAAAGTAATATATTATCGTCGATTACTGCAGAAAAATCGAAAGAGTTGGCGGGAGCTGTGGAAGAATTACGTATAAATATACTAGATAACTATCTCAGTTTAGTTTTCCGTCTTCACTCACATTACTACTTCCTGCAAGATATAACTCGCAGGTTAATTTTAGATGAATGTCTTGTGAAAATAAAGGATGCAAATATTTGTCCTGGAGCTGTTGAAAAGTTGTACATCGACATTTTGACTGTAACGTTAAATGCAGTAAAACCAACATTAAATTCGTTAAATACAGAAAACGTACAAGAAGATGATGGTAAATTATTGATACAAGTTGGGCAGTACACTTTCCTGTCAGTAATAGCTAGATTACTTTGTGAACTGTACTTGGTGAAAGGTGTCCCTGCTGACTCGTTTCAACAATTCATCGAGGAAAACACAAAAGATGTACCGTTGATAAACGATAGAAGTGATTTACAATGTACGTTTAAAGAAATTTGCTTACAATATTTCGCTTTTGTCAAGGACAAGAATGCGCCTTTTCTGAATGGTGTTCATACAGCCATTTATCCTGTGAAAGAAATACAAAGAATTCGGTATCAAAAATTAAATGAAAGTTTGCCAAACCCCTTCAGCTGGGTTAAGCAGGGGGATAGTGATCGTATAGTTGACATAGTAACGAAACAAATACAAGAAATGTCGATCGATAATCTATCCAATGAAGAAATTTTGAAACTCGTTGGGGAACAGTTTCAGAAACTTCTGCAAAGGGAAAACAATAAAGATAGTGGTGAATAAAACTATAATGTATTATTGAATAAACTATTTAACTATTTAACGTACAATGTTCTTTTTCGTTGTACATTTTCAGATGATGCTTTTTAGTACTCGAACTCAAAAAATAATAAAAATTGGCGTAAACATGCTATCTGTTTATGCTATACTCTTATGAACCCCTTAAAAGTCTATATTTCACTTATTTTGGTATTTTTGGCACGCTTGGATAAACTTCAAAGAAGCTACAAAACCTGGTCAGATTAACTTAGATATGCTTACCAGGAACTACACGCTTGTGAATATGCTTGGTATATGCTTGTTGTTTTGACAAAGGCTGGGTATGCTTATAAACGTAATACTTACGCAAATGTTACTTTTCTAATATTTAATTCATGATCGTTTACATACACTAGTATTTCGCTATTTCAGCAGAATTAGCCAAATGATGTAAATCTTTGGAACTGAAATATAAACCGTTATTGTATTCCTGCGTAAGCAAGGAATACTTTGATTCCGTTCGTGTTTTTTGGATTTCTGCAAAGCAAGAAATACTTTACGATCGTCTTTGTTGTATTCCTGCGTAAGCAAGGAATACTTTGAAACCGTTCGTGTTTTTTTTGTTTTTTTTTTTTTTTTTTCACTGTCCAAACCTAGACCAATTTTTGTCGATGGGAAATAGCCACTCAAATCATTAATGTTCCCAACTTACATTCTTTTTATGATTTAACAGTCTAAACTCACACTATATTCATTGTATACAAGTACTTTGCTTGAAAAGACTCTAAAAGTGTAAAATATAAGCTCTAGTGAAAGGAATAATTAACATATGGCTAAATCGCAGATGCCAAGGTAGAATGTTGTTTCATGTGAGTCTTATGCAACGTTCATACGTTTTCCGTAGTTGTTTTCAAAATGGAAGCGAAGAAGCACGCGTAGATCTGAGAAAATTTCTTGGTTGAATATATGGATATAGAAGAGGTTGTACGGCTGTCAAACTTAAAAGAATCAAGAACATTTATGATCCAAACTGATAATCTACGTGAAACTAATACTCTTAGTAGTTATTCGTGATAAATAAGCAGTTTTTGAAGCTTCAAATCAGATATGAACGACTACAAAAACGGTATGCTTACATCGATTTAAAAAAATGCGTAAGGTTTCTATTAGTCTTTTTCTAAATATAATACAATTTTCTATTTCATGTTCCTAGGTAAGCTATCCTGTTTTTATAAAGCTCTGGAATCTTGAAGCACAGCTCATCTTCCTCATCAGCTTATACCCATTTTATTAATCAATAGATGACCACTTTTTTAATTGACTAGTCGAATTTAAAATATTGTATGATTTTAAAATTTCTATACTATCAAGCTGACGATAAAAAGGAAACACAGATATTTTTATTATTTCGCAAGGCCAAGTAAACGTTTTTATTATGAAGTTCAGGTACAAACAACATAAAGATTTTCATACTGTATAGTTTTAAAAGGAGTATTTTGAAACGTCCACGGAAGAGTGTTCTCTAATGGATTTTTAAACTGACGGTGTTCCTTTTTAAGCTTGATCTCCGGCAAAATTTTTCAAAGTCTCTTAACTTTTATGATGCTCTCGGGAATGTAATTGAATGAATTCGAAGTTATTACTATTTACACCACAGATTTTCCCTTCAAACTTAATGTGACAAAGTTTTCATTACTTAATTACTTTTTGAAGATGCTTTAGGGAAGATAACTATGAATAAAAAACTTTTTGAAAAAATCTCTAAATGATGCAAAACAGTGCAGTTTATATGAAATAACAAATATTACTTCTTTCACATTCACCTTTTAAAGCACAGATTATTCTTAACACGATAATCTTTTAATTAGTTAATTGCTTCTTGAAGATGCTTTAGGGAGTACAACTTCGAATGGAAATCTTTTTAAAAAAATCTCTAAATTGATGCAAGACTGAAATTTTATATGAAACAACAAAGTTTAATAGTTATCGTAGCTAAAAGGTAAAATGTAAAATACTTCAAACATCATTCCGCATTATGCATATGGTTTTAAAGCGTGAACTAACACTCATTTCTTTCTGAAAAGGCTCCAGAAAGTCTTACAGTCATCCGCAGGAATACTTCTGCCCGGTAGGGCATCTTGTTTTTTTTTTTTTCATCTTACTGTCCAAACCTAGTCATATTTGTTTCTCCAATTTGATTGGTTCATACAAAAGCCGTCTTAATGTTCATTGGTGCATAAGTCGCCACTATTTCGCAAGGGTGCTAATTATCTTTAGTTAGCGCTAGTTTATTGGCTTGAATTTCCGCCATGTGATCATCCGGGTATTTTTCGACTTACATTTGCACGCCGTTCGCAAAATGGTACACTACAGCGTGACCGAAGAAACTTCCAAAAGTTGATTGATCAATGTTGAATAGATTTACAGTTCCAAGACCGAGGGTACAGGGTAGAAATTTATGATTATCTTACAAAGATTCTACTGTGTTCATTCTTTTTTAAAAACAAGTTCTCAATGTTTTATAAAAACAGTGTGTCAAAAAGGAAAGGTTTTTATTTTTTTGAAAATGTCTGGTATTCTTTTAAGCTTTTCTAAATACAAAAGCTCGTTTGTTTCATTTGTGGGCTGTAATGCCTTTTAAGTTCTGGATACGTACAGCTCAGCTCAGTTTCCTCTTCAGCTCCAACAACAAGAATATCTGTCTAACCTCTGCCTGCATCATTTTATGTTTGATATTTCTCTAGCTATGTTAGCATATTTACTTTGTATAGTTCTTGGCTGTATTATTATGCCCTTAATTAGGAATGGGACTCCCTACTTACGATAGCAAATAGGAAACTTATCTTGACTGTATTTAAATTTCAACTGCTTTCAGTTATGTTTGCTATAATAACACATTTACATAATCCAAATCTTTGTTTACTTTTTCTTGTTTGGGAAGTCTTTTCGTTATTAGGAAGATTGACCGTATATTGAAAGACTTACGTAACCACTGTGATATCTTACAGCATCTATTTAAATTTATTGTTTTTTATTCATTAAGTTTATTGGCAGTTAACGTAAGTTTCATATTGTGTCAGCTATGCTTTAATAATTTGCTGGGGTGTATGCGTAATTAAAAATTTAATGTTTTTTTAAGTTTCCAAGTTTTTAAGTACATCGGAGTAAAAGTGAGGTCTGTGTGAGGTTTGTCAGCAAGCCTTTAGCTGATCCTAGCTGATCCTATCTTACCCTAGCTTCCTAGCTTATCCTAGATAATCCTAGCTGACCAAGCAAAGCTTTGAGGCAAACTTGAAAAATACAAAAATTCATCGAAGTGGCTCATAATTAAACTTTTAAAAGGTAAAATTTTTAAATGCTTCGTAGCTAGCTTAGGTAGATACGTAGTTAATTTAAAACATAGTATTTCCGATAAATTTTTTAATTTGTTTATATTTTTTTCGAAAAAGTTTGTGTTTTTTTTCTTTCGTTCTTATACATAAATTCTTTTTTTTTTAACTGTCATATAAATCGCGTATCCATGGTTACGATTCGCACCTTTCTTTTCTTTGTATGTAATAGCTTATGTTGTTTTTAGTTAAGCCCTATTCACACTTTTTAAAAGTATTTTTGTCTTATCTATTTTTTATCTACAGTATATAATATGTTTGTTTTCAAGAAAAAACTATTTTCATTTTGATACTTAAAGTTTCATTCATTAAGCAATCGTCTCTCCATAACCATAAAAGTAGTATAAAATCTTGTAAAGTGTTCAAAATGCTCAACAGGAAAGAGGAGCTTTAATATTTTTTGGATCTATAGTATGTATCATTGATGCTTTCATAGATTTCTAGGGTTTCATGCTTCAGCTGGTTTTGCAGAAATCCTTATGCCTGCAAGGGCATCTTGTTTGTTTTTTTTTTTTTTTTCACTGTCCAAACCTAGACCAATTTTTGTCGATGGGAAATAGCCACTCAAATCATTAATGTTCCCAACTTACATTCTTTTTATGATTTAACAGTCTAAACTCACACTATATTCATTGTATACAAGTACTTTGCTTGAAAAGACTCTAAAAGTGTAAAATATAAGCTCTAGTGAAAGGAATAATTAACATATGGCTAAATCGCAGATGCCAAGGTAGAAATGTTGTTTCACGTGAGTCTTATGCAGCGTTCTTACGTTTTCCGTAGTTGTTTTAAAAATGGAAGCGAAGAAGCACGCGTAGATCTGAGAAAATTTCTTGGTTGAATATATGGATATAGAAGAGGTTATACGGCTGTCAAACTTAAAAGAATCAAGAACATTTATGATCCAAACTGATAATCTACGTGAAACTAATACTCTTAGTAGTTATTCGTGATAAATAAGCAGTTTTTGATGCTTCAAATCAGATATGAACGACTACAAAAACGGTATGCTTACATCGATTTAAAAAAAATGCGTAAGGTTTCTATTAGTCTTTTTCTAAATATAATACAATTTTCTATTTCATGTTCCTAGGTAAGCTATCCTGTTTTTATAAAGCTCTGGAATCTTGAAGCACAGCTCATCTTCCTCATCAGCTTATACCCATTTTATTAATCAATAGATGACCACTTTTTTAATTGACTAGTCGAATTTAAAATATTGTATGATTCTAAAATTTGTATACTATCAGGCTGACGATAAAAAGGAAACACAGATATTTTTATTATTTCGCAAGGCCAAGTAAAAGTTTTTATTATGAAGTTCAGGTACAAACAGCATAAAGATTTTCATACTGTATAGTTTTAAAAGGAGTATTTTGAAACGTCCACGGAAGAGTGTTCTCTAATGGATTTTTAAACTGACGGTGTTCCTTTTTAAGCTTGATCTCCGGCAAAATTTTTCAAAGTCTCTTAACTTTTATGATGCTCTCGGGAATGTAATTAAATGAATTCGAAGTTATAACTTCTTAAGCACAGACTTTTCTTGACGCGACAAACTATTTATTACTTAATTACTTCTTGAAGATTCTTTAGGGAATACAACTTTGAATTAAAATCTTTTTTAAAAAATCTCTAAATTGAAGCAAGAAGTTTTATATGAGACATTTGAAAAATTGAAGTTTTATATGAGACAACAAAGTTTAATTGTTATCGTTGTTAAAAGGTAAAATGTAAAATACTGAAGTTTTATATGAGACAACAAAGTTTAATTGTTATCGTTGTTAAAAGGTAAAATGTAAAATACTGCAAACATCATTCTGCATTATGCATATCGTTTTAAAGCGTGAACTAACATTCATTTCTTTCTGAAAAGCCTCCAGAAAGTCTTCCAGTCATTTGCAGGAATACTTCTGCCCGGTAGGGCATCTTGTTTTTTTTTTTTTTTTTTTTCATCTTACTGTCCAAACCTAGCGATTTTTTTATTTCGAAGTTCATTGGTTCATACAGCCACCGTCTCAAAGTTCATTGGTGCATGAAGCGCCACTATTACGAAAGGGTGCTAATTAACTTTAATAGCGCTAGTTTATTGGCTTGAATTTCCGCCATGTGATCATCCGGGTATTTTTCGACTTACATTTGCACGCCGTTCACAAAATGGTACACTACAGCGTGACCAAAGAAACTTCCAAAAGTTGATTGATCAATGTTGAATAGATTTACAGTTCCCAGACCGACAGTAGAGGGTAGAAATTTATGATTATCTTACAAAGATTCTACTGTGTTCATTCATTGTTCATTTTTTAAAAACAAGTTCTCAATGTTTTATAAAAAACAGTGTGTCAAAAAGGAAAGGTTTTTGTTTTTTTGAAAATGTCTGGTATTCTTCTTTTAAGCTTTTCTAAATACAAAAGCTCGTTTGCTTCATTTGTGGGCTGTAATGCCTTTTAAGTTCTGGATACGTACAGCTCAGCTCAGTTTCCTCTTCAGCTCCAACAACAAGAATATCTGTCTAACCTCTGCCTGCATCATTTTATGTTTGATATTTCTCTAGCTATGTTAGCATATTTACTTGTATAGTTCTTGGCTGTATTATTATCAATGCCCTTAATTAAGAATGGGACTCCCTACTTACGATAGCAAATAGGAAACTTATCTTGACTGTATTTAAATTTCAACTGCTTTCAGTTATGTTTGCTAATTTAAATAACACATTTACATAATCCAAATCTTTGTTTACTTTTTTTTTGTTTGGGAAGTCTTTTCGTTATTAGGAAGATTGACCGTATATTGAAAGACTTACGTAATCACTGTGATATCTTACAGCATCTATTTAAATTTATTGTTCTTTTGTTCATTAAGTTTATTGGCAGTTAACGTAAGTTTCATATTGTGTCAGCTATGCTTTAATAATTTCCTGGGGTGTATGCGTAATTAAAAATCTAATGTTTTTTTAAGTTTCTAAGTTTTTAAGTTTAAGTTTCAGTTATGTATGTTGATTTTGTATGTATATGGATGTATTTCGTATCATTAAAATCTACGCTTTCCTTTTTGTCCTTAGGAATTCTGTTAGGAAGATTTACAATACATATTTAAATTCATAACATTTACATTGACTTACATGCATACTCATTGATCACTGAATACTTAATATCATTTCGTACCAACAAAATAAAGAACTTATGTCATTCAGATATAATCAAGTTTATTGATGTTTATTGGTATAAAGTTTTGCATAGTGACAATTATGTTTTTCCAGGTTTTTGCGGAGTACATGATCAGAAATGTAATGAATATATATTGCAGATTAAACTTTTCTTAAATTTCAAGAATGTCGTAGTCTTTCTCTTTTCATACTTCAGCTGATTTTGCAGAAATCCTTATGCCTGCAAGGGCATCTTGTTTTGTTTTTTTTTTTCTTTTTTTTTCACTGTCCAAACCTAGACCAATTTTTGTCGATGGGAAATAGCCACTCAAATAATTAATGTTCCCAACTTACATTCTTTTTATGATTTAACAGTCTAAACTCACACTATATTCATTGTATACAAGTACTTTGCTTGAAAAGACTCTAAAAGTGTAAAATATAAGCTCTAGTGAAAGGAATAACTAACATATGGCTAAATCGCAGATGCCAGGTAGAAATGTTGTTTCATGTGAGTCTTATGCAACGTTCTTAAGTTTACCGTAGTTGTTTTAAAAATGGAAGCAAAGAAGCATGCGTAGATCTGTGAAAGTTTCTTTATTGAATATATGGATATAGAAGAGATTGTAGTACGGCTGTAAAACTTAAAAGAATCAAGAATATTTATGATCCTAGCTGATAATCTACGTGAAACTAATATTCTTAGTAGTCATTCTTGACAAATAAGCAGTTCTTGATGCTTCAAAACAGATATGAACGACTACCAAATAGGGTATGTTTATATCGATTTAATGCGTAAGGTTTCTATTAGTCTTTCTAAATGTAATACAATTTTTTAATTCATGTTCCTAGATAAGCTACCCTGTTTTTATAAAGCTCTGGAATCTTGAAGCACAGCTTATCTTCCTCATCAGCTTATACCCATTTTATTAATCAATAGATGACCACTTTTTTAATTGACTAGTCGAATTTAAAACATTGTATGATTTTAAAATTTGTATACTATCAAGCTGACGATAAAAAGGAAACACAGATATTTTTATTATTTCGCAAGGCCAAGTAAAAGTTTTTATTATGAAGTTCAGGTACAAACAACATAAAGATTTTCATACTGTATAGTTTTAAAAGTAGTATTTTGAAACGTCCACGGAAGAGTGTCTTCTAATGGATTTTTAAATTGACGGTGTTCCTTTTTAAGCTTGATCTCCGGCAAAATTTTTCAAAGTCTCTTAACTTTTATGATGCTCTCGGGAATGTAATTAAATGAATTCAAAGTTATTACTATTTACGCCACAGATTTTCCCTTCAAAACTTAATGTGACAAAGTTTTCATTACTTAATTACTTTTTGAAGATGCTTTAGGGAATATAACTATGAATAAAAAAGTTTTTGAAAAATCTCTAAATGATGAAAACAGTGCAGTTTATATGAAATAACAAATATTACTTCTTTCACAGCTACAAGATAAACTGTAAAACACAAAGAACATCATACCACATTATGCATATTGTTTTAAACCGTGAACAAACATTCACCTTTTAAAGCACAGATTATTCTTAACGCAATAATCTTTTAATTAGTTAATTGCTCCTTGAAGATGCTTTAGGGAGTGCAACTTCGAATGGAAATCTTTTTAAAAAAATCTCTAAATTGATGCAAGACTGAAGTTTTATATGAAACAACAAAGTTTAGTAGTTATCGTAGCTAAAAGGTAAAATGTAAAATACTGCAAACATCATTCCGCATTATGCATATGGTTTTAAAGCGTGAACTAACACTCATTTCTTTCTGAAAAGGCCCCAGAAAGTCTTACAGTCATCCGCAGGAATACTTCTGCCCGGTAGGGCATCTTGTTATTATTGTTATTGACTTTAGGACACCCGTGGTGGAGTAAAGTCTTTAAAATACCCGTGGTTTCTCCACCTACTACTACTCCAAGTTATGAACATTTTTGTGCATCGTTTACATGACATCGTTGCCGAATTCGCAAATTTGGTCTAATTCCGACTTCCAGTTGGCCAATTTTCATGAAATTTTCCACAGAGCACAATTGAAAGGTGCTGGTATTGAATTTGACAATGATTTTGCCAGGTTTGACTAAAATTGGGCAATTTAGGTCAAATTTGGACCAAATTTCGAAAATTCTTCAATTTTCATGAAAGCTTGCACGGACCACAATTGAAAGGTGCTGATTTTGAATTTGACAATGATTTTGCCAGGTTTGACTAAAATTGGGCAATTAAGGCCAATTTTGGACCAAATTTCGAAAATTCTTCAATTTTCATGAAATTTTGCATGGGTCACAATTGAAAGGTGCTGATTTCGAATTTGACAATATGATTTTGCCAGGTTTGACTAAAATTGGGCAATTTAGGCCAAATTTGGACCAAATTTCGAAAATTCTTTAATTTTCATTAAATTTTGCACGGATCACAATTGAAAGGTGCTGATTTCGAAATTGACAATATGATTTTGCCAGGTTTGACTAAAATTGGGCAATTTAGGCCAAATTTGGATCAGGTTTCGAAAGTTCTTCAATTTTCATGAAATTTTGCACGGATTTTTATTTTATTTTATTTTTTTATTTTTTTTTATTTCGCCAATATCATATACAAATCTCAAATATAATCGTATATAATGGCTGGAGCAAGCAGAAGGCAGAAGTGCCTTATCATCAAGCCCCGTGTAATAACAACTAGTTTACTTTTTCAATATACTACTACTAATAATATAATATATACAAAAACATGAAAACAAAGTACCTATCTGGGCAGAAATATTTACAAGCAAAAGGAAAACGTATGTACAGTGTGAAATGAAAAGGAAACAAGAGGCCCTGGGCCTTAAGGTCAGCGCGAACTGTATGCTCAAAAATCTAAAGATCATAATCGCTTTTCAGAAGAAATGACTAGCATTCTAAAATAGTTTGATTAGTACCTGGTATTTTTTCTAACGGAAGTCACCTTAACTAAATCTCAAGGTAAACGTTATAAAAACCTTGCGTTTCCATAACAATTAAATCCTTTTCCTTATAAGTCGACAGATTTTTGTGACAGCATATAAACTACATACGGTAATACGATACTTATCAACAGAAATCATATGGGCAGGAGAAACTACAACAACTTTGATACTTTATTCGGTTTTATTTAAGCTTCAAATTTCATTTACAAGTTAGACCTTCCAGCTTTACGTTCTTACAGGTTAAACACGCAGGTGAACTTTCGTTTCCACCAGCTAAGTAATCCTCAGATGAGGTCAAATGAAGATCTAATGCCAAGCAGTTGCTGATTACTAAAAATAAAAGTGTAAAAGTTATGTATAAGCACAACGCACCAATTAATTGTAATTTATTCCATTTCACAAAATTCAGATCTTTTAGAAACTTCAATTACAGGATCATAAATTTAACTCTAATATTATACCTGAAGGGAAAATAGTTACTGAATTTCTCATTTTCATGGTGGCAGGTCAGTGTCTAATTTTAAGATTTTATCTAGGTGTCATGCCGGACCATTGACATCATTGGTTTTAGAATTTTTGGTGGCTCGAAGGAAATTTTAATGGCCCGATATTCAATAACACTCTACAATTTCATTAAGTTTAGTAGTGCTTACAAAATAGAAAAAAAGACCTGAAATTGCTCTATAAAACTCAAATCTCTTGTAATGGAAATTCTTAAATCATATTTACAATTTGAATACTGTAATGCTTCGATTACCCCCCCCCCCCCCCCCCCTTCTTTTAAACGCCCCTCTCGAATAGACGCCCCCCTTTTCAGGAGATTTTTAAATAAACGCCCCCCTCGAATAGACGCCCCTCTCTGGAGATGGGCATTTATTAGAGACACACTAATTAAGGCATGTAGAACTACTACATTGCATTGTTTCATCTTCAATGTTTTCATTTTGTATAAAAATATGGAAATTTGCGATAGACGCCTTTCTTTTTAAATTTTAAAGTAACAGTTGGAAACTTTGTCTTTCTTTTCAAAAGTTCCTTTTCTAAAACTTCAGAATAACGTTTATTTTTCGTCGTAAAGATAAGTTTTGCAGGAACAACAAGTCCGATTTCTCGTTGACGTTTAATTTTGTATATTTTTTATCGATGTTTATATTTAGTTTATATTTACGAAAAAGAAGAGTTTCACAAAATTCAATAGATGCTCCCTCGAATAGAGGCCCCCCTAAAAATTCAAAAAATTTAATTAACGCCCCAGGCGTCTAATCGAAGCATTACGGTACTTTTTTTCGCCTGTCCAATCAGGCCACCACAACACTGGTTTTCAAACATTTTGGTGGCCCAAACCAATTTTTGACTGCCTCAGACAGTCGGGCCACCGCTAAGATCAGACAGTGCAGGTGAGTCAATATTGGTCAACAAAACTCAGTAAAATAAATTTAGCATTCCGAAAAAGGTAAAATTCAGTTCATGGAAATTCATATAAATTTTTCTTTGAAATAATTTTATTGAATTTTGTCTGATTTTCAAATATTTTTCATAATGGCACAAAAATGTAGAAAATGACAACAACTAAATGTGCTTTTGATATTTGTCAATTTTCCTAATTCCGAACACAAATCAAACCCAACTGTCGTAAACTGATTGCATGACCCATACCGTGAATCAAACTAAAATTTCTGCCAATGATTATGGATGTAGCTCATTGATGGGGTTCTTTTTGCATTCAGAATTGGGAAAATTCAAATTGTTTGCGGGAGAATTAATTACGTCACAAATTTTTGCGAATTGAGCCTCAAAATAATTCGGAATTTGTGAGACAAACTTATACAACTCAAAGACGTGAAAAAATAAATTTCCTTTTATCCTTTACTCATCATCATTTTCATTATTATATCTAGAATATATCAAAAATATTCTTATATCTATAATATATACAATCTTAAGAATCCCCTCTCATTTTTACCTGAACCAAAGAAAAAAGGTCTGAATGTAATAGTAATAATATATAGATGTAATAGAGATAGATTGAAAAGTTAAATATTATGTCAACTTGTTTCGGGATCCATTATTTCTGTGGTTTGCAGTACAATTCACTTCCTCTTTATGATGAGAAAGCTTATTATATAATTGCAGGATAAATTTTTTCCATTTCTAGCTAAATTACAAATATAAATCCCACAATTACTGAAAGAAATTCTCCAGCATTTATAAGTACGAATAAGGTATATATATATATATATTGTATAGAAGAAGGAAAGAAGGACTTATATTTTAAATTTGCTGGTGTCTTTATTTTCCATGAACCCTTGTTTTTACTATATTGTATAGATGTAGTGATTGAATCAAGATATCGTATCAAATGACACTTGATAAAGACACAAAGCAAAGTCGAAATATTGTGAATAAGATATCTGTGTTTTCTATGTTTTATATTTTTACCGACACAAATTAATATTTTCTTCATCTTTGTCTTCTTATGAGCTAATGTGTGTTATTGCCACTGTAAAATTATATAACAATTTCTCTAATTAACTTCTAAAATATTTAACATTTGTGCCACAAAGATCTTGGTAACTTTTTGTTCATTCAAAATTTCATCTACAAAAAAGTGTTTAACAGCACCAAAGTGTTTAAGTGTTTAACAGCACAAGAACACAATAAAATAAAAAATTCAGTAAGAATCACCTAGTTTTCCCTTAAGGTATGTAAGCTAAGAAAATATAATTCGAGTGACAAGAGAATCTATGCAACTTGCCTGACTTTTTCTTCCTCCTAAATTTTTATCCCATCCATTTAGGATACGTGGTTGCTAATGTCTTGATTCAATACACTTCAATAATAAGTTTATACTGTTGTTTATATTAACATCTGTAAAACCTAATTCGACATAATGTACTTCTTGGTTCTTCTTGATAAGTTTGAGCAGCGTTTCGCTCCCAAAATGCACTACGTTAAAATAAAGGATGGAGGGAGGGTGCATTAACAAATAATTTACTTATTCATTCGAATGAAAAGAACTTTTTTTTTATTGTAATATATTTACTTCGTCACACACAAGTGATATATTTTCCAAAAATCAACGTTGTGCTTTAAACTTTCTCATTTTAAACAGCAAAATTGAAGGTTAGCAATAACGGGCGTTTAACTGGGGCGTGAAGAACTGCAACATTACACACACACGGACTGACAGACACGGGGAAATGAAAGATCAGCTACCTTACGGCGCTGACCAAAAACAAACAAACAAATATGAAAATGAAAATGAAAAATTAACGAAAGATACCAACATAACTAGAGAGGAAAAATGGCATGCTAGGCGTTGTTGAAATATAACAGCCTAAAAAAACTGAGAAAAATCAATGTCACTGTTAAGCAACTTCATTTTTACAGATCTTTTGAAATGGTAAACAGACCTAGTGTTCTTTTCTGCATTTTGCAAGATATTGTTCCATAGGGCTGGGCCACGATGGGCAATGGAAAAGGTTGTTACTTTAAGGCGTTTTTGAGGAATTTTGTAGTTATTCCTTGAATATCTAGTATTATATTTATTTTGGACTCTGGAAAATTGGTTACGGAAAGTTATTGGGGTAAGCTCGAGCTTATTTTTAAACATGAAGGTTAATACTTGGTATATGTTTAATTTGTAGATACTAAGAATCCCAAGTTTCTTTAATAAAGGTTCGGAGTGTGTAAATCGATCTACACCGAAAATAATCCTGCAAGCGTGTTTTTGTTTGCAGTAAAGTTTCTTAAGCTTTGTTTGGTTAGTACTTGCCCATACTATGTTGCAATAGGTTAGGTAACTATGTATAAATGAGAAATATAGTAATTTTAAGGATTTTAAGTTGACATATGGTTTTGCTATGCGAAGTATTCCGAGGTTTTTAGAAATCTTATCTTGGATAACATTTATATGATTCTTCCATGTCAAATTTTCATCAAGAAGAACTCCTAGGAATTTGATGAACTTTTCCCTTTTTATCTCATTATGGTTAATTAACAGTTTCGGTAATTTCAATGGCAAATCATCCACACTTGAAGGCTTACAAAACAAAATATATTTAGTTTTATTTATATTTAGAGAAAGTTTATTACTTCTGAACCATTCTTCAATATTTCTAAGCTCTTTGTTCACGATATCAAAGAGTGATTTTATATTTTTATGTGAATAAAATAGGTTAGTGTCATCAGCGAAAAGAATGAAGTTTAAAGTATTAGATGCTCTGTAGAGATCATTTACATATAATAAAAAGAGCAAAGGGCCAAGAATGGATCCTTGGGGTACACCACATGTTATAAGTTTAAGAGATGTTCTTTTTGATCCATACGAAACACATTGTTTTCGATTAGTGAGGTAGTCTTTAAACCACAAGAAGTTATTATTGCGTACACCATAGTGTTTTAGTTTCGATAGAAGAATTTTATGATCAACTGTATCAAATGCCTTCGAGAGATCGATAAAGACTCCTAGTGTGTATAGATTATTATCAAAAGCATCACTGAGATCGTTCACTAGGTTTAATATTGCATGGTCAGTAGAATGCCCTTTCTGAAACCCAAATTGTTTCTGGTACAACATGCTGTTGTCAATAAGATATTTATAGAGTCTATTGTACATTATGCGCTCCAGGATTTTTGAAAAGCAAGGAAGTATGGATATCGGTCTATAATTCGAGATATTAGACTCTTCTCCTGCTTTGAAGCTAGGAATTACTTTTGCAATCTTCATACTATTTGGGAATTTCCCTGTATTGAGAGAAAGTCGAAAAATATGCAATAGGGGAATTTTGATAATATCAAAGGTGTGTTGAATAACATTTACGCTGATGTCATCAATTCCTGGACTTTTATTGGATTTAAGACTTTTAAAAGCGTCAAGTAGTTCAGTTTCTGTCAAGTTTGACTCTTGCATGATGTTATCGAACTCTTCAAGAAAGAACATCGGTGGCTTATTTGAGGCAGGGATTTTTTCAGCTAAATCACATCCTACTCTTGCATATTTTGATTAAAATTGGGCAATTTAGGCCAAATTTTCATAAAAATATTTGCACGGATCACATTTGAAAGATGTTCATTTCGAATTTGACAACGATTTTGGTCAGATTTGACTAAAATTGGACAAAATTTAGACAAAATTTTAAAAGTTTTTCGATTTTCATGAACTTTTGCACGGGTCACAATTGAATGGTGCTGATTTCAAATTTGACAGTCATTTTGTCTGATTTGACCAAAAATGAACAATTTGGGCCAAATTTGTACCAATTTCGAAAGTTCTTTAATATTCATAAAAATTTGTACAAAGCACAAATGGAAGATGTTGATTTTGAATTTGCCAGTCATTTTGTTAGATTTGACCGTAATTTGTCAATTCGGCAAGTTCATATTTTTGAAACCAGATCTGTATCGTTGTGTTACGTCCTGAAGTCTTCCAGCCAAGCGGCTTCTTGTTGTTATTAGTATGCATTCTATTTTCATTTGTACTATGGTTTAGTTTTCAAACCGAGCCGAACAAGTGGGAGAGTCAACTCTTAATTAATACATGCCATTATTATCCGTACACCATCTTCACAAACAATCTACAGTGTGTCCACGAAAAAGTGGGCACCTAAAGAGATAGGAAAGTGCGGATGTTAGGGCAAAACTATGACGTCATCAGAAATCATATGATTTCGGGGATTTCCCTATTATCATCATATAAGATCTTTGTTTTCATAACGCGATACGAGTTATGAAACGTGTTATTTTGATTACACAACACATAAGCAGTTTCTATTATTATAACCACAAATTACTCATAAATGTAAACAATTAAATATCTCATAAAAATGTAGTAAAAAGCAGTTTGTAGAAGTTTCATTTTTATAACATAAATAAGCTAATAATACATATGACATACAGATCAGAGTAGTCTAGTGGATAAGAACGCTAACTTGTAACAACAAGGTCGTGTGTTCGAACCCCACTCGGTCTCTCATGTCCTGGTTGAAAAACTTGCATGAGTGCGCACTTCCCCGCAGTTGCGTTGGATATATCGCGGTTTGGGTAGACTTCGGTCTGGGTGATTAATCACTGTCAGGTTTCACTGGTCCACAGAGACATTCAGGTTACCGTCAAATCGATCGAAATTCAACATAAACGTCAGGGCTTGAAGGTGTTAGCATGAACCTAAACTACTATGACATGTGGCTGTCGGGATATAAACGTCAGGGCTTGAAGGTGTTAGCATGAACCTAAACTACTATGACATGTGGCTGTCGGGATATAAACGCCAGAGCTTGAAGGTGTTAGGATGAAGCTAAACTACTATCACATGTGGCTGTCGGTACAAAAACCTAAGGGTTCTCTAAAATAGAGTTTTGTTTTCAATAATAATAATAATACCATATACTAAACATCGTGGTAATCGCTAAAACCAAAGCTATTTTCTCTTCTTCATGAGATGGGAGTGAATCTGTTTGACTCACTACTCTTTTGTGAACTTTCTTTTGTAAACTTTTATTTTTTGTTTGTGTTGGAGAGCTAGTCACTTTGGGTGAAATATGATGCTCTTGCATAACATTAATCATTTTGTTTCTTCCGAGGCTCAAGTTGTCATTAGATATGAGAATTTTATTATTATAACCAGACACTCCCGACTTGATGTTTAGATTCATGTCACTAGGTAACATGTAAATACCTTGTCCAACAGAATAATCAACTTTGCTTGAAGCATAATTTAAAGTATCTTGATAACGTTTAATGTCATCTTGAATATCAACTCTGCGGTTAACAATGTCTTCAAAGTTGTTCATAAAAACTCTTTGAGCTGTCAAAGCACTTGAATTATTACCTAAAATAGAAGAACGAGCTGAGGCTTGCGAACTAAGAAGAAGATAAGCATATGCTCTAACACTCTCTGAAATTTTTACAAGACCTGTTTTTGTAAAGCCTTTAGATTTTTCTATAATCCATCGTGTCATGGAGTCGTCTGTGAAATAACTCAGACCTGGCGTTGGATAGTCTCTACGTCTTTTTTGATACGAGCTGTAAAAATATTGTCCTTTGTATTTTTTAGGATCAGAATCGACACCATATTCACTACAGATTTTTAAAAACTCTTCTTTGTTATAAGGATTATCGTATTGGTTGAAACTATCTTCAAAAGGTAGAGGTGTCTGCAAGCGCTTAATGATTCGCCTAATATGATAATAGACGTGAAAACGATATACTGCTCTAATCATAGGAGTAGAGCGACCTTCTTTCAGGTGTTCAGAACTGACCCCACAAGCACTTGAAGCACACCAAGTGACAAAATTGAGTTGGGTTTGCCATAATTTAAATGGTTGTTCCTGCCAAATTTTCATACGTTGATCATTTTCATCCATTTCGTAATTAGTAAATATATTTGGAAAAGTTGCGGGGAAAGAACCGCTCTCAGAGACGATAATTGTTTGTTTGTATAAATCTTTAGCATTCAATATCTGAAGGTATTGCCCTCCATTTGGTTTATAAAGCGCATTGGGAACATATTTAAAAATATTCTCCATTATTATTTAATAATATTATCTTCTATTTAATACAAGAAAATGTATATCACAGCAAATCTCGTAAGGGGTGAGAAGACCATATATCTACCTTACCCCATTCGAAATATGGACGGTTCGAAAGAGATCGCATTATGTGAGATATTTGGAGACACCTTCACCTATCAAATCACAACACCGATAACATTGAAAACGTCTGACGATGGGAAAGTTGAAAAGTCGATACCAAAACGAAAATTCACTGGCAGAGAATTGAACGCGTTTTTAGCAGGCACCTTTTTAGAAGGTGATATAGAACTTAAACCATTAGGCAAATACTCTCAAATAATCAGAACAAATACGCTAGCTAAAATAACCAAAATGAATTTACATCTCTCTGAACTCGACAACACTCAAAATCTTGAGGATGGAAAGCTAAGCGATATTCTACTAACTATTCCCATCGATAAATATAGTGACTTTACACATACTGAGCCTAAAAATCCTCATTATAAAAAACTAAAAAACGGTGTATTCCAGTCTCTCACATTGAGACTGACAGATCAGCATGGGAGTATACTAAGTGAAGATCTGGGTACAACCGTTGTTTTGTACATCCGCTAAACCGAGATAAAAAGTAAAAATTAATTATATATCATAATTAACAATGGAATACGGAAAGAGGTTAAATCCAGAACGTTCACTTAGAACTGCCCGCGGTGTAAAAGGTTCTCGTCAAAAAGTAATTGTCACACACAATCCGAGTGAGATCGATCAAAATCAGTTATTATTGGTTAGGTTTCCAAATTTAGGAAGTGATGATGTCATTATCCCAGGAACAACGAATCTAAGTTTTGATATTGAACTCGAATCGAAAGCTGACTCAAAAAGAACATTGGTCAGTAACATTGGGAGAGCTATCGTTAAAAAGTTGGCTGTCAAGTTCGAAGGTAACGAGATATTGAGCATCGATGACTTTGATCTTTTTGGGTGTTACAGAGATTTATGGTTAACCAAGTTTGAAAAGAGAAACGCGATAAGACAGGGTATCATCATCGACGATGGGTGTACAGAGAATTGTATGAAATTGAGGATTGGTGCTTCATGATAAAGACACCTCTGATGCAGAAGACAAAGCCATTGCTGACACCTATAAAAACAAGTTTGTCATTCCACTCGACTTTGAGATGCTAGATAGTACTATTCCATATTATCAAGCAGGGTTTAGGTAATAGGCTTTGCTACTGAGATCACATTTAACGACTATAACCGAGTTATCTATTCTGACCCTCCAGACTTACTGCCGCAGGTCAAAAACGTAACCCAGATGGTAAATACAAAATATCTAACATCTCACTTGAATATGAGATTGTGACACAACCCACGTTGGCTAGAAAAATCAGCTTCTGAATATCAAAACATGGCTTTGCTCTATGATAGGATTTTGCGGCACAGACAAATTAGAGTAAACAAGTCAGACACAACATGGAATTGGTCATTCAACACACCTGCCAAATCTTTGAAAGGGTATCTTAGTTCTATTTGAAGAAGAAGAATCCTACAAACGAGAAACCTTGTAAATTCTACAATCCAAAGATCGAAAAGGTATCTGTCATCGTTCGAGGGTAAGCCTAAATCAACTTTTTGCTCAAGGGATGCAGCCGTTTGAACAATACAATGAGATTTGCAAGTATTTTGCTGAAGGAAAACCAAAAGATAATAGCGTCGGTGAAAACCGAAGGCGCTTGGGATTACATGATGTAAAAGTCTCTGATTACTTGAACAAACAAGTATGCTCTATGGTTAGATTTCAGAACAATTGATGAGAATGCCTTGCATGGGCACCGGTCGAAGGATTGCAAATGCGAGTGAAGGCATCACTTTACAGATTGAAAAGACCGCTGAAACTGCAGGAAACTTAAACGCATATATATATCTAATAATGGATGCTCAATTAAACATACAAAACGGTCAATTTATGTCTACATTATATTAGTAAAATGAACACACTTTACATGAAAGAACCTCACACAGCATTATTCGTCGGACCAACATCGTGCGGCAAAACGGATCGTGTCATAAAATTATTAGAAAATGAATACTTTGATCACTTTGATTTCATCGTGATTATATGTCCCACCTTAAGGTGGAATCAAACATACAGAGATCGGAAGTGGTTTTGGACTGACAACTATGTGATTTTAATTGAACCGCAAGGTCGCTTGTATGAATGGATTAAGGAAATGACCCTCTTTTGTGCTGGATATAAAACCTTATTCCTCATTGACGATATAATAGCTGATGAAAAATTAGACAAAAAGAGACAGCCTTTGCTCGAGTTGGCAATTAGCGGTAGACATCGAAATCATTCGCTATGGTTACTTACACAATCATACACAGCTATACCTAAAAATTTACGACGGCAAGCTAAAATGTTATATGTGTGGTATCCAAAAGATAGAAACGATCTAGCCACTATTCATGAAGAGAATGATGTGATTGATTCACAAGAAGAATTGAAAGATGTCAAGGAAAAACTGAAAGGAGGGAAACACACGTGCCTAGTCATGAGAATGGAACATCAGAGAACGTATGCGATTTGTTAAACAGGTTGACGTTATTTGTTACATGACTCTTGTAACAAAAAATATAAGACTCCTATAAGACTACTGTAAGACTACTGTAAGACTACTGTAAGAGAATAATTTACGTCTCAATACAGGATCTAGAATTTTACCAATATGTTTAATCCTCGATTCAAAGCGTACTCTGTCAACAGCAGCCTCTATCCAGTTACTTCTACGAGATTCACTCGCATAGATATAATGGACCATTACTTTATCATTAAAAGTAACCCTTTTTGTATCTTGATGGGAAAATATAATATCATCATCTGAGGATTCATCATCAGACATAATTGTTTAAGTAAACAATGTTTATTTATTTAACAATGTTAGAATATATTATTAAACATCATCATCCTCTTATAATTATTTTGTCTTACAAAATTATAAGAGGACAGCAAACTCTTATACAACAAATTTCAACATAATTATAAGAGGACAGCAAACTCTTATACAACAAATTTCAACATAATTATAAGAGGACAGCAAACTCTTATACAACAAATTTCAACAAAATTATAAGAGGACAGCAAACTCTTACACAACAAATTTCAACAAAATTATAAGAGAGTATAAGAAAATTATAACAAACACAACAAAATGATAGAATATGTCAACTTCGTGTTATTAAGCATACTGCTGATCTCGCTATTTTACTTTTATTTTGTGTTAAAAAAATACCTCTCTCTAATAAAAATGGTGGAAACAGCGATCGATAATTTAATCAACCAGAGTTATGATGTTCCAGGTGAATTTCCACCTTCAGATGGTAAAAGACAAAAATTACTCGAGTGTGTCTTAACTGGAAATAGCAAGCTATACTTAGGGAAAATGTACATGGAAGAGCAAATTAACAAACTCAAAGATGAAGAGGTAGAAAAACTTTTTAGTATCTATGAGGCTAAACTATCAGGTCAAATGGTAAAATCCTTGGGGAAATCACTCATACGTATTTATTCCATGGGAGCTTGTGCAACGTTAGGAATAAACAATCAAGATGCGCTGAGCAATGACCTGGAAACTGACCCCTTCTTAAACTCTGCCCTTCAAAGATTTACATGTGACTTATATTATAAATTCGGTTCATTATTAGCACCACTCAGTGTTGGACTTATTACCGGGAGGCATTATATCAATGAAAGGAATTTAAATAAATCCGATGATAATATAAATACAGTAGATAATAAAAATGTCAGAAGAACAGACTCCCATTCAAGTGACAACGAAGAATCCAAAAAAGGTTGAAGCGGGTAAGAAGTTGGCGGAATACAACCGTAAAAAACGAGAAGAATTAAAACAAGTGTCACCTCAAAAAGAAGTGAAGAAGCCCGATGACTCTCTCACCAAACCAAATGAACAACCCATGAATTACACCTATGGTGTAGGTGGAATAATAGTTCTCGGTTTAGTTGGTGGATTTGCTTATTTTATGTATAAAAAGAAAGAGCAAATATTACCCCGTGGGTCACCATCCACCCCCCTTCCACAAAAATCTAAAATACCAGTGAAAATCAATAAACATGAAATGGACTAAAAAGAAAAAAATGTATATGTAACAAACATGGACAAGAAAAATATCGTCAACGATTTATATCACGCATCAGTCATATCGGCACTCGCTATCGGCTACTCTATGCTTGTAAAAAAGGTGTTAAAAATGACACCTCCCTCTATTCAAAAGTTCGACTTGGAAGATACGGGAAAACTAGTTGCCATTATCGCCGCTAGTGAAGTGACAAAGGACTACTTAATCAAACAAAAGATTTTGCCTGAAAATATCAATATCTAAATATGGCTTCTATCGCAATGATGTTGGGTGGAGCTTTGGCTAACGCTTTGGCTTTCACAGGATCAAGCTATCTGTTTTCAAGTTTATCCAAAGACAGAATCGATAGGGAAAGAAAACGTCATGATTTGGCCATAGAAAAATTACAAAAAGCACAGATTGAATGGCAGCAAAAACGACAGGAAAGGATCGATTTCATCAATAAACAACTATTGCTCGAAAAGAAGGCTGATTCAAAATTCGTAGAGCTAAACGATGCAATGAGAGAGTACAATAGGGTGTTTAGTAATCATCTTGAACCGCTACCACGAGAGCCTGTATTGAGCGACTTTTATACACCGAGTCATGATCAATATGAAAGAGAATTGGCTTTTATAGCTCTGAGTATGCTCGGTATTGGTGGTGCTGTGTGGTATTTTGAAAGATGAAGACCATCAACAAAAAATTATGTTACACGTATCGTGTAACATATACACTTTCAGATGGTTATCGTCTAGTGACAAGGTACGTATAGATCATCCATCCAACCCCTACAATCAGAGCCCATAAATTTTGACTTAACCAACCTACAACTTCTTTTGTTCTGTTCAATATCCACGATACGATGGACCCAATTATTCCGGGTAAAGCCTCTGCCGCTTTAGATGCTAATCTACCTAGAAGTGATGCTAACGCCTTGAGTTTATTTTTTATCCATTCCTTTCCATCGTCCTTTTTATCATCAGGATTTTGTGAGTGACTTACTGAGCTTCCACCTCCAGATGGTAACAAAGCTTCCACAAGAACACCGATAGCCATACCAAACGCTGTCAGAATGCTAACGATTGTTATACCTTGTTCACGGAATAGTGTTCGTATCCTTTCACCTAATGAGGTATCTTTGTCGAGGACTTTAGCAATGGTTTCTTTGATGCTCGTAACTTGACTGTTTAATTTGCCTTTGAGAATATTAATGTTCTCTTTCCTAGCTTTCAACTCTTCACGTAATCCCTCCATTCTCTTTTCAACCTCTTTTCGTTGTTCGTCCGTGTATGTCGCATCATTTTCCATTTCTTCCAACTTGTTTTTCTCCTTATCGATATGCTGTTCTATTCGAACCTTTTTTGCAGCCTCTTCCTGAAGACCTCCTCGTATGTTTCTCAGCGCTTTATCCAATCCTAACAGCTCACGCACAGGATATTCAAATAGATCACCGGTCTGAGTTGTTTCATGATCGACCGATTGTTGTCTAAGCGTTGAAATTAAATCTTCCGTACTGTTCACCACATCACCAGACATATCTTCCAACTCTACATCGGTTGCTGTTGTGATTTTAGATGTCGAAGGAAGCTCTTCTGCTATTTTATTAAGTACAGCTGCCTGTCTGGCTGAAAATTTGCTCTTAGGTATATCATACCCTAAACTACGTAATCTGTTCTTACCCAATATGTCAGCTATAGCACCGGTAGCCCTTAGTCTTCCATTGTTTGTCAATGGTTTGCTACTGTCTTTGTAGTATAATTCACCATCTCTAATTTCAAACTGATCGGTATATAACGTCTCAGGTTTTGGCTGGAATTTTTCGGATAATCTATCATACAGCCCTTCAACTAGTTCTTTCAAAACTCTAGTATTCAGACTGTGACCTCCAAATGATGTTTCTCGGTCACCTGATGTATGTATCTGTGCACCCGTACGGTCACCGGTCGGTATGAGAGGAAACGTCTCATCGGTTGTTTCATCTGTCGTCATACCATGTTCTCCAAAAGGATCTAAGTCAATGTCTGCCATTTTATTTATTTATTTAGAGGATAATTTATTATTAATTATGTTATAACAAACCTCTAAATATGAATTTTAAAATTTATCCAAAACTACCCACTGCTCCTGAGGATTTGAATGAGCAGGAAAAGTTTAACGCAAGCGTAATAAATTCTGAGTTTGAAGAGTTGATAAAACTTAAGAACAAGTTTAGCATCAAGCTCAAGAGATACAACAAGGCGATAGAACGATCGATGCTACTAAATGCTAGCTCAAGCGCTATAACCATTGGCTCTGGCATCGGTTCAATTGCAACAGGGGCTACGATTATCGGAATACCTATTTCTGCAGGATTAGGTGGTGTAGCCCTAGCCGGCTCTATCTGTACCGGACTTACCACAGCTGTCATCAAAAGATATCAAAAGAAAGTAGAAAAAGTGATAAAATTATATGATATTGTTACATCCTCAATTTCTGTCTTCGAAACAAGTATCTCACAGGCGCTGACTGATGGAAGGATCAATTACAAAGAATTCCAGGTTTTGCAGGGAACATATTACAAAGCTTTAGAAGGACTCAGTTCTACAGATAGAAAGATGGGTACCGAAGCTCAAAATCAATTTCAAAAAAGTTTGATGGTAGAACTCCAAAACTTGAAAAAATCCATAAACGAAAATGGTTACTAGGATGTGTGGTTATGTGTTCCTCAATTTGAAAAGTGATAAAGTGGTAAATGAAACTGATATAAAGAGATATGATCACAAGTATATATAGACAATGGATTTTCCAACAGTTGATACATTCGAACAAACAATCAACAAGCAAAACAAGGAACAAATGGCAGAGATCATAAAGTGGCGAGAGCTACCTGAAAACGTGATTTATCATGTTAAATTTTTTTCTACAAAAGCTATGTATGCAGAGTTGAAAGACGGAGCAGGAAATATATATAAGGTGTGGTTGCCTGAAAGACTTTTCATTGAATTAAATGATTATGGTTGGAGCTCTAGAGAGGCCTTTGTCAGACCGAAAGGTCTCAAACAATCTCAAAAGAATTCAGAAAGACAATTCTTTGATTATGACATTATATGGCGCTAGATAAAATCTCGTCGACTAATCTTTACTTGTTTCTAGTAAAGATACTTTTGTACGATTCACCAACCTTGCACATAATCAGGAGGTAGCTCTGTATCTTCAGGTATTAATATCAGCTCTTCTTTCACAAAAGCTCGTTCAGGTCCATCTTGAAGGTAATACATTACACGGTTACCAGGTTGCTCTATTACCTCACTCAATCTATATGTCTTCTTTGACCATATCCTATCTGTTGCTCTTTTTCGATGATCGTTGTGCTCTTCACCCGGTTGCAATAGATATCTATACAAACCATCTTGAGGTAGCTCTACTTCAGGTGGATAGCTCTCTCGTTTAGCGAGAGGCACCTCTTTCATTTTAATAGCATCTTTCGGTTTCATACCGATCATCTGCGTCTTCGTATCGTTTAATCTATCCACAAGTTTATACAAATATTTGACCCACGTAGATGATACCTTTTCCGAATCGTTCAGTTCTTGAGCATCTTGTATTTTGAATAAATTTTCAGCAAGTATCTTGTTCAATGCCTCAACAAAAGCTGTATGAGTATGCTTATATTTAGTAGTTACTCTTTTAATTTCAACGTTATTCTTCTCCAACAGCTTTGTCACATCGGCTTTGAATTCTGAACCGTTATCACATTGAAATACTTTTGGATAGTTTAAGGGTCCAACTCTATAGATATCTCTTATCATATCGGCAACCTCTTTGGCTTTCTTAGTCTTCAAAGGTCGGGCTACTTTGTAACGTGAAGCAACATCGATACCGGATAAGATGTACTTGTATTTATTACCATATAGCATATCACTAGGCATATACAATATATCAAATTGATGAATCTCATTCGGTTTAGTTACCTCATAATGTGGACGTTCAACATGTCTCGGTGCTGGTAAATGTACTTGCCACAAAGCTTGTTTTGATAACCATTTCTTAATTACCTTCAGTTTGAAACCAAATCCTCTTAGATTGTGAACGGCCTTTTGTCCTTTCCATAAGTTTTGAGGTTGATAATAAATCTCTTGAAGTTTAGTGTCTGACATTTTTATTTATAAACAACGTTTTATTTTAGCTCATTTTTGTTAAAAAAAATGACATTAAAGTGGCTTAAAAGTTTTTATTATCTTTATATAAAGAATAAACATGACTGATAAAACAGAATCAGATTACCAATCAATGACTTATGATATGTTAGTAAAATTATGTGCATCACGAAAAATAAAATATGTTAAGCAAATGAATAAAGCTAAAATGATTGATGTACTTGAAAAGAATGATAAGGATCCATCTTATATTCTCGATCCTGATACGAAACAAGCATTTTATACACGCTATTCAAACTGGATAAATAACAATGAAGAAAAATATCTCAGATATCGAGAGCATAATAATGAGCAGAAAAAGATGGTTCGGAAACAAAAAAAATTGGCTCGTTCAACCTTGTAGAGGCTGTGTTTTTGTTACTTAAAATCGAGTAACAAATGTTAACTATATAGTCTGAAAAATTGGAAATTTCTAAACTACCTTAAAGGAAGCTAATTACATATGTATATCAAACATGACTACTAAAAATACTGTTGTTGAATTAAAAGCTCTTGCGAGAGAACGCGGTTTACATGGCTATTCAAAACTTAGAAAAGCTGAGTTGATTGAATTATTATCAAACCCACCTGTCCGACCTGTTCCACCACCAAGACCTGTTCCATTTATTCCTACCCAACAAGATATGGATTTGTTTGAACAGCAAGAAATGGCAAAAAATAGACCTCAGGTGAAAAGTAAGTTGGATGAGTTGAAGGAGTGGTTGGTAAATCATGTACCTAAACCTATTCGTGAGAAAGTGAGTAGCGCTTTCAAAACGCTAAAAAATAATATTCTTAGTCTCTACAAAAAGGATGAAGATGAGGTTATCAATCAGCGAGAGGATGAAGAAGCCTTTGTTCCTGTTGAAACAGCGTTTGATAATGCATATAGGAGATATAGGATTAGTGGTGTGAGAGAAACGAACACCTCACGAGAGAGGGATAATGTCGATGCCTTTTTTGAAAAGGTTAAACCAATATTAATTGACTCGATATTGAAAGTACTTAATGATCTAAATTCAACAAAGATACAAACAACAACCTGGATTAGGTGGAGAAAAGAAGATCTATCCGATCCTGAAGCTACAATCTATGTTGATAAAGCGTTCAATTCTAAAATGACGGAAGTTTTTCAAGAAAGTGATTTGAATCAAACGCTTGATGAGATGTTTGCTCATATGAAGACGCAGATTGAAAACCCAAAGCTACCTAACTCTGGTTTTGTTATTGAAAGGATTTTGAATATTGATATTGACTTTCATAAGCTAAAATTAACGAGAGGCAGCTCTTACTTACCTTTACCTAAGAATTTCAGTGGTAAGAAATCAGTGATCAATCCTAAAAATAAAGATGATGAAGAGTGTTTTAGATGGGCTATTATCGCTGCACTTAACCATGAACAGATTAAATATAATCCTGAACGAATCTCAAACCTCAAAAAGCATGATAACTATAATTGGGACGATTTATCGTTTCCAATGTCGCTAAATAAAATAGATTTGTTTGAGAGGAGGAACCCTGATATCGCTGTGCATGTTTTAACAAAAGATTTGGCAGAAGGTATCTATATGTGTCGTAAGTCGAAGCATCTTGATCGCAAAGAAACAGTTGTTTTGTTTTTACTATGTGAAGAGGAAAAGAGACATTATATAGCTGTAAAGAACTTGAGCGGTGTCTTGAGTAAAGTCAACTCGAAGCACAAAAATAAAGAACATTATTGCTTGAATTGTCTCAATGGTTTTTCAAGCGAGCGAGTTAGAGATGAACACTTTAAATATTGTATAAATAATGATGTGGCTATGATTGAAATGCCTGAAGAGGGTAGTAAAGTTAAATTTCATGATGGACAATATCAATTCAAGGTACCTTTTATGATGTATGCAGATTTCGAGTCTGTTCTCGTAAGGTGTGAAGATACGAATAAGAAAGAACAAAATGAATCTTTTATCGAAAAAGTAACCACTCACGTACCATCAGGTTTTTGTTGTTATTCTAAATTTGCGTATGGTAAAGTATCGAATCCTCTAAAACTGTATCGAGGTGAAGATTGTGTTGAGGTATTTGTTAATCATGTGGTAGAAGAGGTGAAAAGATTATATAACATGTTTCCTGAAAAAGAGATGGAACCTCTAACAAAACAAGAGTGGAAGAGTTTTTCAAATGTAGACAAGTGTCATATATGTATGAAAGAATTTAATGATGATGAAAATTTCAAGGTAAGAGATCATTGTCATTACACTGGGAAATATAGAGGAGCTGCTCATAAGAAATGTAACCTTAGATTCAAGATACCGTCATATATTCCTATAGCTTTCCACAATCTGAGTGGTTATGATGCTCATCTATTTATCAAAGAACTCGCGAGACAATATGGACATGAAACATTGAGAGTGATAGCTGAAAACAAAGAGAAGTATATTTCATTTAGTCTAGACGTAAAGGTTGGTGAATACATTGACAAAGATGGAAAAACTAAAGACAAAAAGATACAGTTGAGATTCATCGATTCCGCTAGATTTATGATGAGTAGTTTGGATAATCTATCAAAGAACTTGAGTGATGAACAGTGTAAGAACCTTCGAAAATACTTCAAGGGTGATGATACTTTTAATCTGATGAGAAGAAAAGGAGTATACCCATATGAATATATGGATTCTTTCGAAAGATTTAATGAAGCGAAACTACCACCAAAAGAGGCCTTTTATAGTAAGTTAAATTTAGCTGAAATAAACAAGAAAGACTATGAACACGCTCAAAAGGTATGGAATATGATGAAAGAGAAAACGCTTGGAAAATATCATGACCTTTACTTATTAACTGACGTGTTATTACTAACAGATGTGTTTGAGACTTTTAGAGAGACTTGTCTAGAGAATTATCAATTAGATCCTGCACATTTTTACACTGCTCCTGGTTTATCATGGCAAGCATGTTTAAAACAAACGGGGATAGAGTTAGAATTGTTGAGCGATCTAGATATGTTTATATTTATGGAGCAGGGAATTAGAGGAGGTCTTGTTCAAGCTGTTCAGAGATATGCTGAAGCAAATAATAAGTATATGGGAGATCGATATGATCCTGCTAAAGAGAGTAGTCATCTTCAATATTTGGATGCGAACAATCTTTATGGTTGGGCGATGACACAAAAGCTGCCGATAGGTAATTTCAAGTGGGGTGATCCTAATAAATTTACATCTGAAAAGATTAGTGAGTTGGTTGAAGAAAATGGTGAAAAGGGTTATATATTAGAGGTTGATGTTAGATATCCTATAGAACTTCATGACTCGCATAATGATCTTCCATTTATGGCTGAAAGGAAAAAGATTAATAAAGTAGAAAAACTTATTCCGTGTTTATCAGATAAGAAGAATTATATTACGCATATTAGAGCTCTTGATCAGGCTTTGAAACACGGGTTGATTCTAGAAAAGGTTCATAGAGTAGTAGAATTTAATCAAATCGCTTGGATGAAACCATACATTGATTTTAATACGCAACTAAGAACACGAGCCAAAAACGAGTTCGAGAAAGATTTTTTCAAGTTGATGAATTGTTCAGTTTTTGGAAAGACAATGGAAAATATTAGAAAACACAAAGATATAAAGTTGGTTACGCGTAAACAGCAATATGAAAAATTAGTTATGAAACCAAACTTCAAGTCGGCCACTTATTTTAGTGAATCGTTAATGGGAGTAGAGATGGGTAAGATAAAGGTTGTTTTAAATAAACCGATTTATATGGGACCAGCTATCTTAGATTTGAGTAAGATAGTAATGTATGAGTTTCATTATGACTATATGAAGCCGAAATATAGAGATAATCTTAAATTATTATATATGGATACGGATTCGTTAGTCTATCATGTTAGAACTGATGACTTTTATAAGGATATCGCTGATGATGTAGAAAAGAGATTTGACACGAGTGGATATAGCGTTGAAGATGGAAGACCTTTACCAATTGGAAAGAATAAGAAAGTTCTTAAATTAATGAAGGATGAGTTGGGAGGAAAAATCATGATGGCGTTTATAGCGTTGAGAGCAAAGACTTATGCGTATAAGCAAATCGATGAAAAAGAAGGTAAGAGATGCAAAGGTGTAAAGAAATGTGTTGTTAAAAAGACGATTGGGTTTGATGACTACAAAGAGTGTTTATTCAAAAATAAGAATGTCTACAGAGAACAAATGATTATTAGATCGATTAAACATGATGTATATACAATAAATCAAAATAAATTGGCTCTTAATGCGGATGATGATAAACGAATAATTTTAGATGATGGAATTACAACATTAGCCAGAGGACATTATAAATATATATAAGAGGTAAGAGGTAAAAAAAAAAAAAAACAAACAAACAAAAAAACAAAATAAACAAAATAAACGAATTATACATGATACCTATGGATATTGACTTTGAAGATCTTTTTTGACTGCATCGATGATCTGTGTGTGTCTGTGTCTGTTTTATATGTATTGTTAGCTCATTTATGTTATAAAAATGAAACTACTACAAACTGCTTTTTACTACAATCGGGGAATTTCCCATTTTTATGATATTGTTTACATTTATGAGTAATTTGTGGTTATAATAATAAAAACTGTTATTTGAGAATTTTGTTATGTAATCAAAATAACACGTTTCATAACTCGTATCGCGTTATGAAAACAAAGATCTTATATGATGATAATAGGGAAATCCCCGAAATCATATGATTTCTGATGACGTCATAGTTTTGCCCTAACATCCGCACTTTCCTATCTCTCCTAACTGTCAAAAAGCATATCTTATGTTTTTCGTGCTTGTTTTTTTCAGTTTTTATACCAAAAGAAAGAAAATTTTTTGCTCTCTCTAGATACATGACCTGTTTAATAGAAAAATTATTTTGGGGGGAATTATAATCGATTTTACCATGAAACCACGCAATTAAATCAATAATGATCTATTAACGCTTGCTTGAATAGGAGTTAATGACTCGCGAATTATATAAAAAGTCATGAAAAATTAAAATATTGTGATAAAGCTGCATTTAAACTTGGAAAACACATATTTTTTTTTAGAAACTTGAAACATAAAAGTTTCATTTCTAAAAATCTTTTACGAAGATTTAAAAAAACTTTTAAAATGTTTTTTTTTCTTATGAAGATTTTGGCAAGGCTTTGGGAATACAATGTTATTAAATCATAATAAAAAACGTAAGGTAAGTTTACACAATGAAAAACATTTGTGCCTTTTCAAAATATTTCGTGACAAGCTTATCACAACACCACCAGCAGCGGTTGTTTCAACGAAACAAAGAGTTAATTGCTCGTTAAAAGTCTGTTTTATTGATCATTACAAAATTAACAACCGTGTCGAAAGAAAAAATAGTCATTATTCTTTAAAATAAAATTTTTTACAAATAACAACTTATATTTTTGGAAAGCTCGTAAATTCTTCTTTCCAACGGTATAAAAATTGCATTGTTTGGTGAAAATTCGAAAAGTTATTTGTGTTTTGAACCAGGTGCCCACTTTCTCGTGGACACACTGTATATCAGATACGAAATTTGTACGCAATGCATTTGCTCATTGCATCATTTTTCAATGATTCTTTTTGTAAGTTTAATGAACAATTATTCAACAATGGAGTGTACTACTTATTTTTATTTGAAATTTATATTGATCTAATGATATGAATTATATGCTAGGTGTGCTTCACGTTTACTGTGTGCTTCACGTTTACTGTGTGCTTCACGTTTACTGTGAAAAGAGCCATAGTGTTAGAAATAAATCTTTGTCGTCAAGTCATCTCTCTATCGATCTGTCTATCCATCTAAATAAGATGAGAACCAAAAAATGCTCCTTCGATAATAGGGAGCTTAGCAATCGCAACGGCAACGAAGACGGCGAGGTGTTTAAAACAAAAGCTTTATTTTCTATGTGGAATTTGTTTAGAAAGAGAGTCTACCGCTTATGACACCATTGGGAAGATAATTACATCATTAACATGTTTTCACGTTCTATGCTCAACGTGAAAAATCGTATTTTGAAGTCGTGCTGACAACGGAGACGTGATTATAGAGATAAATCTTTTTCTCTTATGTAGATTTTAAAGTAACTTGATAACTTTCCAGAGTCGATATAATTTTGTCAATTGAATTTTTTCTCTAACAAAAATAAGTTATTCTTATTTGGTTGTAATTGTTTATCTTGTTGTTTTTGCGTTGCCGTCGCAGTTGTTTCGCTTAAGCTCCCTAATATTATAGGAGACAAAAATTGCAACCTCGAACCCAAATTGGTCAAAAGTAGTTTCGTGTATATGTATACCAGTTGTGTATATCTCTGCAGCTAAAAACATTTAGAAAAGGGAATAAAGTCTGATTCTCTGAGGTGCCAGATAACCCCCCCCCCCCCCCCCCCCCCCAACCCCCCTCATGCCTCTATAACCACGCATTATATAGATGACGGACCTTCGATTTTCAATGATCTCCCTTAATACATGTATGTATCGTCAAAGACTTCAGAGTCATTTCTTCCGAATTCACTTACTAAGTCTTCGTTTAGTGTGTCAGTGTGTTAGTGTGTCGATACGGTGAGCAGCATAAAAGTAATATCAGAACTCTTTTTCTGAACAAATTACGGTTTTCATGGTCGTCAAATCAAATTTCATCCTTCTCTTACATCCACAAGTCTGTCTCCAAGAGGTTTTCCACAGTTGTGGCAGAGTACATTACGCGTGGAGCTGAATCTGGTTCTGTGTTCAATGGCTCTCTATTTGACATTCTAATATTTTCTCCTCGATTTTGAATTTTTTTTTTTCGATTTTGAAATTTTTTCTCGATAGCCCCTTCTCTCGCCCACCATCATAGATTCCAAAAGTACAAAACATTTTAAAGCATTGCACTTAGCGCTACGCTTTGGTATAGTAGTAGAGCAGGCGAATCTATCTTATGCACAATCAGTAAATAAGCAAATAAAATACTCAAATTGCGCATGCGCTGTCTAAAGGGCATGTTACCGCTGCAGTTCTCACACGTGCCTCATGGAAGCCGTGATGGAAAATGGTCGAGGATCTTCATTCACTGTAAACGGTCAGTTCTTTGCCCTTTTATCAGTGGATGGCAGACTTAGAATATGGGATACAGCGTCTGGGAAGTTGATACAGCAGTTATCTCCTGGTCTACATGTAGAATCTTCATGCACTTGCCTATGTTGGACAAAGGAAGAAAGAGGAAAAGTTAAGGTGAATACAGCACATTTCTTGTTTGGAATCCCCAAAAATACACTTGGTTGAACAATTGTTCGAAATCGGTCATATGTGTTGTGAGTGAATATTTCACATGTCAATGACATTTTTAGATTTTTTTCTAATTTCCGTGAATTAACAATGATATAACCGTGTGGAGCTATCTTCTAAATTTCAAACCTACTGATGCTGCAAACTGCTTTAGTTAATGAATTGTTTAAATATATAACTGAATTTATTATTCTTTATCCATCTAGAAGAAAAGAAAACCTGGTGAAGATGAAACACTGAACTCAAAGTATCCATCCTTAATCATTGGTACAACAAAAGGCAAACTACTTGCATATAACCCAGTATCGGGAGAACTGGACGATTTTCCTGTAAGTAACAGTTAAATTAATTAATAAGAGATTAAAAGCGTTGTTAGCTGGTATTTATTTGAAAATTAATGATTATGATTTCTCTGGTTCATCATACCCTCCGACCCACTGCTTGAAATCTCAAAATATCTTAATTTTCGTTCTATAATTTGGTAAAATTGTAGACATAAACTTATTGTCTGCATGAAGAAATTCTTAAAAGTAGAAAATGAACTCAGAAGTTCTCAAAGTTCATGTTTTGGCATAAACCAAACCAAATGTAATTAATTTTTGAGTTTAAAGCTTTAAATTAAACTTTGTTTGAGTTTGAATGAAAAATGTTACTGTTTTCTATTCCAACCAACCAACTTGGTTTACACTTGGACGTAGAAAATGCAAACCAAAGATTTTTCTAAACTAAATATGCAAATATACTACACGTAGGGTATTGAAATACTGATTAAAAGCCTTAGGCAAATAACTAAATGTTCTTTTAATGTTCAAGTGCCAAAAAGCATAAGCAGAAGTGTAAAAGCAGGAAAATTTGTATGGGCATAATGCTGCTTAGAAAAGCAGAAGTGAAAATTTAAGAAATCAATGTTGCTCAAGTAATAGACTTAAGAAATGTCCATATTGCTATCAATCATTGATGAAAATGAAATCGAATTCCTGCATTCGAATTCGTAACACTTTTTGATATTTAAGTTTTGTGTTTTTGACAATGTTCTAAAATGTGAATTTTTGTTTTTTTGGTGTAAACTTTAATGGGACAAATTTAAGCAGGGAGAAATTTTTGTGGATCAGTCTATTTTGGATGGTTTTAACTTTCATGGATCTAATTTTGCGGATTGAAGTCATTTTCAATATTTTTTAAAAGTATGCATTTACTCTTTTTGTTATATTGAGTTTCCATCACTGATAAAAAGAGTGTTTATAATCAAGATTAATTTCTTCTCAAGCTCTTTACTTCTTTTAAAACTTGAAATTTATTGCAAACACTTCTTTAATATGTTGAAACAAAAGAACTTTGAAAACAGTTATGCGACATTTTTTTTTTCAGAAATGCCTTGTCGCTGGTTTTATTTCATTATCATCTGCAAAAACTCATAAAAACACGAAGATTCCCACCTTGAAAATTTGTCCCAATGTATATGATGTTATAATGAATAGGAATCGTGAGAACACATCTTGTTTTCAATGTAATGATTGGATCATGACTAGTCAAATATTGTTTAGGTTAATGGTCATAATGATACTGTGAATGATATAAAGTACTGCACAGAAACTGACACAGTTTATTCCTGTTCCAATGACAAATACATTATCGAATGGCCGTACAAAGAAAAAGAAATAAAATGGTTTGTATTTAAAATTCTCATTTTATAGTCTATAGCATTCAGGGTATAATCTGGTGCAGCTGTTAGCTGTTCCCCAACTGCAAATTAATGGTTTGTGTAAATATTAACTTAAATTTTATTTTTCAAATGTTGGGCTGAAACCTGTAATAGAAAATAATGCCGCACTTTGGTTTCAATATGTAGAAAGTAACATTGATTTAGAAATTATGCCGAAGAATGGAGAATGACATATATTGAAAACCATAGTGCAGCATTGTTTTCTAATGCAACATTTTCTATGACAAGTCACTTCCAGTCACTGCTGTCAATGAAATTCCCTAATCAATAGAAATAGTAATGTTCATTTCTTACTGGTAGCCTGTTTGCAAACTGCACTGCTCAAACCAATTAGTGGCTCTGTTAGCTTCATTGTCCAACAACTTGGTTTATTAAGTAGCGTAACCAGGTGGCAAAACCAAAATGTTCTGTTGCATTCATTATAAAGTTCACTTAAACTGAGGCTGTGGCTTATGCTGTAAAACATGGAGTGAAGTGGACACAATTTATTATTATTATTATTAAAGGAGAACGGAGGTCAAAAATTTTTTTTTCAGAAATCTTTGCTAAGACACAAAAGAAATCATGAAATAACATTAAAACTTCCCAAAATGTATGAAAAATACGTAAAAAGAACTAATTTCTTTCTTTCGGTCGCCACCATTTGCATTTATGAAATGACGTCACCAGGCTTAGATGAATTTATTTAAGCTCAGTATGAGTAAACGTTTACAATGAGCAGCTCTGAAGAGGAAGCTGAAGATCTTTCAAATATTAGCGACGAAGACTTAGATTTCAGTGGTAATGACGGATACACTTGTGAGCCAGAATATTCCAAGGAAGAACTAATAAAACTTGGTATTGAAGCAGTTGACTCTGATGATTCAGCGAAGAAAATAGTGAGGAGGATGAAATGGACACCAGCCGACTGGAAAATTTACATTGGTGCACATATGGAAACTGTGGCATAATGCCGTCTTTGGTTGAATCGAAGTGCTGTAAAGAATATAGTGAATTGCTGGCTTCGAAGTTGGAGAAAGTTAAGTGCATAAGTGAACACGAGGAGTTTGTTTGTTTAAATAAAATTGTTTTGAGCACAGCATTCATTTAGTATCGGAGATACCAAAAAAAAAATCAAGCTTGTCAAGGAAATAAGTAACAAGTGCGTTGTTTACCTTCCTATCTTATTTTGATTTTATTAAATTATATTGAATATTTTTTTCGTAGTTCACATGCACGTGGTCGTTTATATTTACAAGGTTTTTTTTCTAAATAAAGAGTTGCAACTAATTAATTATTCATGAAGGAGTTTTGTAGCAAAAAGTGTTCTCCTTCATTGTAACAGATTATGCTCATTTTTGCTTTTCTAGGCAATTTCGATTTGTGGCTCATAAACAATATTCTGCGTGGAGTCATTATTCTGGATGGAAGTGGTCTTCACAAACTCGTTTGTCGCCAGTAAATGTGAACGAGTCTACAGTGCAACCAGTGCCGATGTTATGAAGCCATCTAGCTGCACGTCTTTTTTCTTCTTCGCTATTTGGCTTTGATTCAATGTAAAGGCCTTTTTTATCCTGATGCATTTGCACACCCATACGCAATGCAGGTCGGCATGTCTATAAGAATGCAAAAACACGATGGAGAGCGACCTTTTTACTTTTTTCTCATTAATTATTCATAACTACAATCATACTAATCATAAAAAGAAAATTTATTTACCAAAGGAGAAAGAAAAAAAATAAACTTGTGTGAACTTAGCTACAAAACTTATTTTATTAATTTCATCTTGCTGAAATTTAAGTAGAGTTAATTAAGAGTTAAGCCTCTCAAGTGATTTTTTCAAATGTCTTTTAATTTCTTTATGCCAATCAATATGCAATGTGAGGATACACGGAATCGTTGTGCACAACACTTTCAGCAGAAAAACACTCAGAAAGTAAGAAAAAACCTATAAGAAGCATCACTTACCTAAGATCTTTGAATCACCATGTAATTACCACAAAATTGAAAAAAGAATAAAAAGAAAACGTAACAAATATCGATTAAATCGGATGTCAAAAGTTACTCCCAGCGCAGTGACTCAATAATCTATACTAATACGAGCAATAATGATAAGCCTGGTTACGTCACGATAAGTGATAATCATACGGCAACGAGTAAAAAAATCTGAGCAATGGCGTCCCTTCCAAGCTTTTTTTTGGGCAAAATATAATTATTTGGAAGAAAAAAACTTTACCAGTGACTTTGTGATAATAAAAGGCAACAATTTCAAATAAAAAAATTTTTGACCTCCGTTCTCCTTTAAAAACATATTTACACAGGTTGACTTTGTCAGAAAAATAAAATTCTGTTATAAATGAAGGATTATTGAAATGAAATTAACTTATGAATGTTTTTAGAACTGTTCTTATCTGCCAGTTGCAATGTTCATGTTTTTTTAGGAAATGGAAAGGTAATAAAAGTTGTGTGAAAAGAATTTGTGTTGGCCCGAGTGGAAAAACACTTTTGTCAGCAGGCCAATCAATCAAATTGTGGGATTTGGAAACAAAAGTGCTACTTCAGGTTTAATATCATTTATAACTAAATTGTTCATACTAATCTTGAAGGTTTGCATGGCCTTGAGTAACTTGTACGATAATGTTCCAGGGGATTTTGATAAAAGATAAAATGTTTTTCAAAAAACGTTAAAGATGTTGCAAAAACTGTAGAAAAAAACATTAGAAAACATTTCCAGAATTTGAAAGAGAAAACGTTTCATAAAACATTGAAGAAAAGTCTAACTGCGGGATAAAAGCTGTAGCTAGAATACATTAGTCATGGGATCGCGTACTATGAAAAACAACATCGCAAATATTGTACAAGAGCCTTAAAGGCATAAGGATTTCTACATTTTTTGTTCATACTTTGTACTTAAATAATACCCACTTGTTATAATTCAAATAATGAAATAGTAACATAAAAACATTATTATAACACTTTCTAACGTTTCTGGAAATTTTGATTATTTATCTCACAACGATTCAAAAGATATTTTGCGATATGGATACAATTTTGAATAAAGAATGGATGTATGCCATTCAGGGCTTGACAAATCGTTTTTACAAGATAGTTTGTGAACGTACATAATTATTTTTTGCGTCGTACGTGGTTTTGAAGATGTCGAACAAAGTCTAACGATGTAGACGTACGTGTATGCACATGGCATCAGGGTTGTATTATTGTTCCGAGGTTGTATTATTATTACGATTGCGAAATGGCATGTGTTACGTTTTCGTTGAGACAGACGTTTTGCATTAGGAAGCATACATAAATTTTCAGTCTTGTCATTGCACATGAATTGTATTTGGGGTGACGATTTTATTATATATAAATAGCACGTCTAAATCACATAACTTGCACGTGCATTTTTTTTATATATATGTTATATTTTGTAAACATCTTACATTTATTTGGAAGGCCTTAATAGAACGGAAGATTGAAGAATTTACTCTATTTGGACTCAACGTTGCAACAGTTCACAAGATGGTGGTTTCGGTATAAAGCACGACACTCAATTTTTTTTCACTTTTTTATATCGAGCAAGTCTACTGCGGTGAAATTCGCTGACGAGTACAGAAAAATTGACCAATCAGAAACATTTTCACTGGGAATGTCATGTCTGCAATTGTAGAGACACCGGTCGTTAGTCAAGATAATCATATTTTAAAGCGAGCTGGAAAGTAAGATGCTTTTCAATTTCATTGAAAAACACGAAAATGAGTCCTATTTCAATTTCAAAATTACCTTAGCAACAGTGTCGTTCTTCCTAGCAACAGCGAAGAATTACTTAATATCCCTAAGTAGTTTGACGTCAATTGAGCATGAACGTTGAGCATGTTATTAAAGAGTATCTGCCTGTGCAATTTAAAGCGTGTCTTAACTCAAGGAGCGCTATAACGAGCACTAGCGCGATCATGGGCCTCATAATGACAGGACTGAGAGTCGCACGCCTGAACTACAAAAAAGCCCTTCTGCACGTGATAAATGTATCAATAAAAAAGTATTAACAAAAATCATATGGACACTTGCAAATACAATTCAATTTAAATAAACAAAATCTACTAATCAAATGAATGGAAAAGATAGAACATCTACCCTTTGTTTTTTTCTTAACAAAAATAACAGGTGGTTTATTTGTAGATATCTGAAATAAAACACATGGAAACGTGACTTATCGATTTTGCTGTGTTTGGCTTTCTTCGGAAAAAATTGAAAAAATTTGTGACCGTCCATGGGAAAAAAAGTTTCGACACCCACTTTATCCAATGCAATGCTTTTGACTTTTCAGCGGTTTATTTTCTGGAAAATGTATGAGCCCCCGTCTTGTCGAGTTATGAAAGTGCAAGAACAAAGTTGTAATTTCATGCAATGTCGGCGCGCAGTCTTATAAGAATATTTTTTTTAGTAGGCCCATCAGCAAAGATGACCGTAGTGCCTTCTTAGGTGCGTTCTTTTGTTTTGATTAAGTTTAGTGAGGTCAATGTTTTTCTCTCAAGTGAATAGTTAGACAAATTGTGTTATAACTGGTTTTAATAACGAATTACAGCTGCCAGTTGTTACTGAAATGTATTATGGATTGGGGCTATTTTCAGGTTTCTAATTAAAATTCTAAATGTTCTTGGACAGTGAAAGGCAAAAGTGTTTTGAATGGGTTGAGTGACTGGAAATGCTTTATGTAAACAAAACTTAAAAATCGTTTTTTACGAAACCAAAAAATGTTTTAAGAAAATGTTTACGTTGTACACATTTTTTTTCATTCATTCATTCTTTATTTTCAGTTGGATGTAAAAATACATAGATTATAAAAAATAATTTACAATCTAATTCAGTCCAACTATCTAAAGTAAATAAAAATGAAATGCTAAAAAAATAAATAAATAAATAAATAACAAAAACAATAAAAATATTATAAAACACTATCTGCAAATTTTACAGGTGCACTTTGGTACAACACTTTTGAGAGCATATTTGAAAGAGCTTAAGGAATCTAAACCTTTGATATTTGATGGCAATGTATTCCAAGTCATGACTGCTCTAAAATCAAAAGTATTTACCCCAAAGGTACTGAAATAACGGCTATAGAAAGGAAGCTTCAAGGTATGACCAGAACGAAGTTCATAGTCAGACTGTTTTTCAGCAAATAAATTATGCATACAAGAAACACATGACAAGAAACAAAGTGTAAAACGTTTGAACATTATGAAACGTTTTATCATTGTTATCGAAATTCCTTGGAATGTCACGTACAGTAAAATAAAATTTTTTTAGAGGTTAGACAATAATTTATGGTGTTGAAAATCAGGTCAATTTGGAAATATCTTCTCTATCCTAATGGAGAGTACAATAGTTTTAACAATTTTAGTTATGTTCTAATTTTTGTAGAGGTTTCATGGTCATACTTCATTTGTATCACTGTTGCAATTTTCTCCATTTCGTTTATCGCTTGGAAAAGATGCTACTGCTGACAATGGCTATTACTTCCTATCAGCATCACATAAAGACTGCATTATTAATGCTTGGTAAAAGTGTACATCTTCCTTTAAATTAAGTCGCATGTCCAAATCGTTATTTTTGATGCAGTCAATATTCATTTGATGTTCCATGTTTTTAGGCAAATCAATTCAGCACGTCCTGAAAAATCTTGCATTGCATCTTATATGTTGTCAAGTGTTCCTGTTTTCATGGATACATTGTTAGTGGAAAATGATAATAAGGTATTGATTTTATTTTTCATTTCCTGGATCTAGTTGAACAGTTCTTGAAGTAATTGTTTTATTTTTAAGCCTTTGAAATTATGTGCTGGCTGTGAAGATGGAAGAATTCATTTTTTTGAATGTACAATGAATGGGTAAGGAAATATTTGAATTCACTGCAGGGAAGGTCCAAATTGGCTTGTTCCCATTTTTTCTGGATAATTATTTTGTGGATAATCAGCTTCAATGGATTTGTTTTCTGCTTTTCATGTTGTGTTTTATGTATGCATCTTTACATTTCTATATTTTTTAGAAAAACATCTCGACCTATTGAAAGTACTAAAACGCTAGATTATCTCCAAAAGGAATCTAAGGTTTGTAAATTAGTGTAGGAAACAAATTATGTGTCAAAAATCAGTTAATGATGAACATTATATATAGGAATTGCCGTCTTAACGACATTTGCCGATGACACTTGATCTGATGATTTTCTTCAATTGTTTTATTTCAGGGAACATTGGGAATATATCTTTTGACCTTTTCTTAATTCATGTATTTCAGAAATCACAAGTAACCCCTGCACTACTCATTAATGCAAGATTAGTTGCTCAGAATGGTGTCTCACTGATGTTGGTAATGGGGTCATTATTGAAACCATCATTCAAGAAATTTGTAAGTGTTGTACCATCTACATTTGAGGTGCTGCAATTTTGCATGATCAATTTAATTAGAAAAAGTAAATATCTTTATTTTAAGAAACTTAGGTGGAAATACTTTTTCAGACAAAAAAAATTCCAAAGATTTTCAATTTTCTTTGCAACTATCATCAATCACGAATGAATCATGCAACCATTGGGATCTTATTACCATTCAGTAACTAATTCTTCTTCATTTTATAAAAGTAATTAAGATGTGAGCAAGTTTGGAAACCAGTGATGGAACACAGCTTTGTAAGCGAAGAAGCAATTGCAAGTGTCATGAAACTAACATTTTTTTTTAAAAGTATTTTGCATGATCATATGACTGAGAATTTCTTTGGTTGATGTCCATTTTGTAAATTCCTTTAATTACTTGTGTGCTAAAATAAAAAGAAAAGTAAATCAATTTTCTTGAAGATTAAAAATGTATGTGATCATTTCCCAATACTGGTACTGTTACCAAGATATTGTTGTTCAAAGATTGAATTTCAATTATGCCTTTCGTCCTCAAAATATTTCCACCAAAATCGCATATTCAAATGGAGAGCAATGGTTGCCTGTGTTCAAATGTCTGTTGCTACATCATTTGCTACTATACACTAATATTGGAAAAACACTTCTTACATCTGATTTTATGCAAACCTAAGAATAACTTGATGGTAAAATATGACAACCATCAATTGCTGTAAAATAAATGTGACACACAAAGATTATTATAGAGAATTGTTTTCATTATTTAGATATATTCAGAACTGGAAGAAACTTCCAAAATTGTAGAAGAACGTTCAACAAACTTTCTATTGTCAGAAAAACAAGAGGTGGATAGTTCAGTTACAGAATTGGCCAGCCAAACTAAAAGGGTGAAGGTGATCAGTGATTCTGGTTACATCACTCCTACTGTGAATAACATCTCGTCATTGAGAAATAGATCAAACATCACATTGGATGTCAATTGTAATGAAGAAGACCGAAGTCAAACAGGAAGCTCTGAAGAAATGGTAAATTATAACCTTACAGGAATAATTCCATCATAATTTTAATGTCTGAGTTGTTTATTTTCATGATATATTTCTAGGTGTCAATGGAGGAACGTTTGCGAGGAGCAAGTGCTGAGCAGGATTTCAAATTAAAATTAAAGTGAGTGAATGACTATTACCAATAAGCTTTGATAAGGCTTCAGATAACTAATTATTGAATTTTTGCTTACAGGCCAACCTCTTCAATTCCCAATGCAGACTCATTTTCACAGTTACTTATACAAGGACTTCATAGTAGTGATAATGTGCTACTTAGTGAAATATTATTCAAGACTTACAAAGAAAGTGTATTGCGTAATACTATCAAGAGGATCCCTTCTGAATTAGTTTGCCCGTTGCTAAGTGTGGTATGTTTGACTGTCATTCTTTTGTTTTGATTATTTTGAAATGTTAGAGGAGTTTCTTCTTGCAAAATTTTATTTTGATATCATCAAATTTTTCTGTTGCCCATTTTAATTTGCTGTCAGGCAGCCTTTTTGCAGTATCCCAAATTGGTTTCTTCAGGTTTATATATATTTCAAATTATTTTTCTATATGTGTAGTTTCAAACTACTTGATGTAATTCCTTTTGTTAGATTGTTGACAAACTTCATCGAAATCCTGCAAGGTAAGCCTCAGTCTGTGTCTCAAAGTAGCTTTATAAACTTTGGTGTTGTCTTTTTTCAAAAATGGTTTCTTGATTTTTAGATCAAAAGACTTATCACAATGGCTGAAAATCATCTTAGCTGTTCATTTAACTTACCTGTTGACGGTAAAACTTGAAAATTATTTGTTAGATTTGGTTCCTATTGCACTAACATTAGCCATTCCATCAATTCTGATGCGTGTGTTAAATGCTTTATGTACTACAAGGATGAGGACTTAACAGATAATTTTTTTAATCTTCTCAAAGTCCATATTATATATAAGAGAAATCTTAACCTTCAGTAATTTTGGAACTATTACTCATAACTTGTTGGATTGGCAAGCAGTAGGTGAATACTGACGGTACCAAATAAGAAACTGTGATGAGTAGTGCAGGGGTATTGAATATTCTAAAATGTAAGAATGCATAACTGATCCAAAATTCAAAAAGCATGTGGTTTCTTGGATTTTCTGGATTAGTTATTAAAATTGCACTTACTGAGTTTCAAATTAATATTTTTTAGTTAGTATCATTTAGAACCTTGTCTAACGTTTTTTTTTCAATAAAAATTTCTCATTTTTAGACTGACAGTTGGTCTACTACACTCTCTACACTGTACAGATTATTGAAGGCCCAGGAAGATGTACGCCCAAAATTGATAAATCTACAAGGCAAGATCGACCTCCTCCTGGGTCATGTAAGTTCTTACAGTTATATCCTTTTTTGAATCCACTTTTATAATTTTTATTATGGGTACTATTTTCAATTTTTCTAGAACTGATTTATTTCCTTTGATAAGCAATAATACTTGAAAATTTGTATTTTATCAACATGCATGTTCATTTATTCTGACTTTATGTAGCCTGAAAATCTTTTGGGTATAGTACATTTCAATGAGCTTACTCAGATTCTTGGGCAAGAGGGACGCAGGACTTTTCGCATTCATATACATTAATGTTTATGAGTGTAGTAAACACCTGCTACACTGCCAGAATATTATATTAAACAGGCCTCAATTTCAAACTTTCATGTAAACTATACTTCCATTTTGGCTCTGGGAAACGATTGTTTCTGTATATTGTTACCGAGAAGTGCCGGCTGAGAGACAAATGAAAGTTAATAGAGTTTGTTAAAGGGTGTTGTTGTTTTCATTTGATTTGAGATATTTAATTTCTTTTTATGTCGTTGTCATCTCAGTGATTCATCAGTTTTATTTTCTATAAAGCAGAAGTGGGTACTTTACAGAAACGGAAATTCGTTTCCCTGGATGATATCACGGTAACAATGTAGTAACGGACGATCATTTCCGTGAAATTTTGAGGCCTGTTAAAATTTTATTGTTAATCACCATACTTGAATGAAAAGACAAAAATATTTTTCATATTTTTAGAGAATCAGATTTCATTGAGACCTAACAGTTTTCACTAGAAGTTTAAAGATTAATTGAGTTATTTTTGTTAATGTTTGCACTTCAATTGCTAATGATCAACTTATCAGTAGATGTTCATTCGTTCCCTGGTGCAAAAAATAATACAGAGACGTTTAACAGGTTTTCTTTTTCAGTAGAATATTCTGTTGGAACCTCTCCTAACAGTTTTGCAACCTGAAGTTAAATTAACAATGAAATAATTTGTTGTCACTTTAAACAAAGAACTGCAATGATAGTTTCATACCTTTTCAGATTATTTTCATAATGGATCTTTGCCAGTTGTTGATATGGTCTTAAAATTACTATTTACTATCTATTACACAAAAATGATGATATTGAATTTCTTCACCTGATGTTACACCTGAAGAATTTCTGACGTTCTGAGTGTGTTTGTAAAATGAGCTTGTTATTTTTATAATATATTGTTTGAAACACAAGTAAAATACCTTATTCTAGGAAATTAACGCTTTTTTTTAAAATTGCACGTTAATTTCATATACTTTAATTTTCTAGTGTGTTAATTTTATAAGGGGTCGTATCATAAGGCATTAATTTTATCTGCATAATATTTCAAACTTTTTTAACAACCTCAAAATGTACTAAAATGTATCAGTATCATCAGCATCGCATTCCCCCTCATCTTCGTCAATGTCGTCTGCTTTGTCTCCTAGTATTCGTTTTAATATTTTCTTCGAGTCATTGACATAACCCAGGTCATTGCTAGGGTAACCTACGTTTTCTACTTTTTTCTATAATAAATGGTTTTAACGCAGCAGGAATAACAAAGGCAGTAGAAAGTATATCTCAGGAGAAGTAAGAGAGTGCACGTTATACACACAAAGACGCTTTACATGCAAGATTTTATCTTGAATGTTGACCCGTTTGTGCCAGGATCAGTTTGTTCCGTTAGAAAAAAAGTACTTAGAAAACGCCGCGTTAATATTATAGACTTTGAAATTTGTTTACATGATTCGCGTTAATTTTATTGAAAAAATAAGGTCAATGGTCCTCATTCGCATTAATTTTCTTCGTGTTAATTTTGTGTTAAAATCATTGCACGTTAATTTCCTAGAATAAGGTAGCCTCTTAGAGAGGAAACCAAGGAATTTGCTTGCCTTTTAAGGTTTAACCTTGTAAAAAAATTTATTATTTAATTGATTATGCTGTTGAATTCTATTGAATTTTAGCAAGCAATGAGTTCATTTTCTTAAACATTTTATTACATAATTATTATTACATATTTTGGCAAACCGTAAAAGGAGCATTCGTAGCAAATGTTAGTTTTGGATATATTTTAATGACCTTAAGTTGAAATTTAAAGTTATTTCTGATGTCATTTTTCAAGAAATACTATAATACACATCGAAATATTTCAAAATTTCTCATCAAATGATGATTTATCAAATTATAGGAATTGCCGTCTGAACGATATTTGAAGATAAATTCTGATCTGATGATGAGATTGCTTTTGAATTTTCAATTTAAATCAGTGTTAAAGTTTAATTTGCATGGCTATTCCAATGTACCAATCCTTTTCACAGCACCAATTATGATCACCAGATGTTGAGGAATTGTTGAGGATCAGTTTAATTGAAACTTAAACATGTTGAGTGGTATTTACTTAGATCAATTCACGATTCAGTGGATTATCCTGTTATAACCTCTCATAACAATGTTTTCCTATAAGATTTTAGTGTCACTATTTAACATGAGGTTTAAGTTTTTGTTATTCATAATATCAATACTGGGTTTTAAGGGATAGAACCAAACTTGGCAATGATGTGTGGGGATTGGCTAAATACCATGCTCATATTGCATGACACTTAGGGGCTGTTTACATGGATAAATTTGTACCGGTATGAGTTCATGTCGGTACGAAACTCGTACCTGTGTCTGGTCAAGCTTCTTGTCGTGTTTACATTATATCAGGCGAAATGAAACTCATGCCGGTCTGAATCTCATACCTGTCTTACAGACAGGTATGAGATTTCGTGCCGGTACGAGATTTCCATACTCTATGATATGCTCTATGATATATATTTCCATACCGATCATACCGGCACGAAACACTTCATGTAAACAGAAGCCATTTTCGTACCGGTATGAAATTTCATGCCGATATGAGTTCATTTCGGGTTTCATGTAAACAGCCCCTTAGTATGGATTGCTATGGTTTACTATTACTATCACCATACCTTAAGGGAACAAATTAATGCGAATGACACTCGAAAAATTTTATGTTTCGCAGAATTAATGCGAATGGGCCTAAATTTCAAGATTTTGCGGAATTAATGCAAATGATGATTTAAAAAAAAAATTTTTTTTTCCTTTAATAAAAACTTTTTTCGTAATAACTAATGAACTAAAAAATTTCTAATGCAATATTAAATGAATAGTAGTAATGTTCTTCAATAAAAACAACTTTTAGACGTCTTCATTGCCCTCATCTTGTTCGTCATTGATAATTTCAAAAAAAATCACCAAAATTTGAAAAAAACGCGGAATTAATTAATGCAAATGGCCGAAAATTTTAAGTTTTGCGGAATTTTATAATGCGAATTAGGGCCAAATTCGCATTAATTAATTCTGCATTAATTTATTCCGCATTAATTTATTTTTGCATTTATTTTTGCATTAATTTATTCCCTTAAGGTAGTATCACCATGTGATATCACTATAAATTAAGAATTTTCTCTTTTCAATTTCAACATAACTCAGGAATTGGGAAAACAATAGTTGAAAGTAAAAAAAATTCTGAATTGCACAATTTTTTTAAAAGGAAGATTCAAAAGGATAAGATTTTTTTGCCCTGTTAAAATGACACATTTGTGTCTAGATGTCTCAGATTAAAAGGATAAACAACATAACATTGTTCTTGCAATTATGGACAGTGGTGTGAAGAGAGTGATTACTGCTGTAATTTCGACTAAAGAAAACATGAAGAAAAATTTGAGAAAAACAGGCAATTTAGGTAAAACAATGGCTTTTTAAAAGGCACTATCATTGGATTTTTTCAAAATTGCTAACTGTAGAAATTAATTTAAAATACACAGTCTGATGTCATTCAGTTATTTGAGAACCCAACAATTAAGGATGCACTGAGGAAGCATTGTAGACAAAATTTCTCATCAAATGATGATTTATCAAATTATAGGAATTGCCGTCTGAACGATATTTGAAGATAAATTCTGATCTGATGATGAGATTGAACATTGTTATCAGTTTTCCCCTTCTTTCTGTTCTAAAGCTATTTGGTTACAACAAACACCCAACTTGCTTATTTATGTAATTAGAAAGTCAACGATAGAATCACAATTTGTCTTATGTTTTCATTCTAAGCAATGTACATATCCTTTACTTCAGACTGGCAATATACAAGCTTCATCTTTTTATACAATATAGGGAAGTTCCGATGTTAAATCATTGTTTACATAACCATGGTCAGCAGAAAAATAAAATTGGCATTTTCTAAAATTCAAGATTTTAATCATTATTTACCACTCTGCACTTTAATTGCTATTGATCAACTTGTCAGTAGATGTTCATTCGTTCCCTGGTGCATAAAATAATATAGAGACGTTTAACAGGCTTTCTTTTTCAGTAGAATATTCTGTTGGAACCTCTCCTAACAAAGGTTTCGTTTTGTTTAATACGTTTGTGCATTTTATCTCAGAAGTTGTTATATATGAAGTGTTTTTATTTGTTCTGATTAATCTTGGTTTCTTCAAGTGTTCAGAAATTTGGCACAAGGATAATATGAACATGTATAGGAAATTGTGCTAAAAGATGTTTTTTTATACACGATTGATTTTTATTCAAAAATTCCAACTTAAGAGCTTAAGACTCCTCTCATTTGATTTTGTTTACTCATCAATGATGATTAATTAAATTATAGGAATTGCCGTCTGAACGACATTTGCAGAAAATTCTTTAATCTGATGATGAGATTTCTCTGAAAATAAAGTAATAATTATTAGTCTTAGCAGATTCAATTCGAAAATTGGGGGAAATCTGGTAATCTCGTTTGCTCTTGTAGAAAGACGTTGGATTCATCGTTCGCATTTATGGAGATTAAAACAGTTCAAAATTTATTTACATTTTCCCAAGAAATTTTCCTTATTTTTTCAAAGTCTACTTTTTTCTTTTTTGCCGAAATATACAAGTTGAAAGATGTGAAGAGGACTTTTGTGTTATATAAAAATTATTTTGAAATTCAGCATACTCTATGAAAAAAACAGGTTTGAAATTTGCATTTCCTACATTTTGATACACACTGTATAGTCCGGTGGCGAAATGAGGTTGCTTGCACCCATACAATTTCGATGTTTTGCCCTTTTGCTGAGTCAAAAAAATTCTAAACTCAAATATCTCACGATCTGGTCATGAAAACCATATAAACTATACCTCTAATCAATAGTACTCTTCTAGACGCGTCTGATTAAGGTGGTTTTGTTCACTCAAGGTTTTCTCAAAAGTATGACGTCAACATAAAATGTTGCATTTTTAAAGACGTATCGTTCAATTCTGGGGGATTAAGTCGACCAAATTAGACAATGACCTCATTTTGGAGATCTACTCTTCAAGCCCTATCTGATGATACAATCAATTTTAGCTTAATAAGAACTTCGAAAATCGACTTTCTAAGGGCAATGACCACCCAATTCAAAACCCTATAAAAAAATTTCTCCAGGTTTGCCAGCTTGGCAAAAACCGGCTTTGAAGTCTCAAGGGATCATATAATGTGAAAATAAAATAAAAACCCATGTATACTAATTGTATGGGTAACCAAAGACCGCCACCGGACTAGTATGTTATATACAGTGTGTCCCAGAGAATTTCAGTTTGAGATTTTAACAAGCTATAACTTTTCACACATATATCAGATTTTAGAGATTTTTACATCATTCGATAGCATGATTTCAAAAACCTATATCTTAAATAATTTAGTCCAACACCTTTGTAGTAAAAAGGATTTCTTTAAACTGTCAGGGTCATTAACTCCTTAATAGTTAATAAAAGTAAGTTTTCATGTGCAATTAGTCTTTTGTTTATTAAGAACATGTTGAGACAGCTTAAAGTTTTGTTTTTAATGACTCTTGCGTTTTACAGTCACTTGACTTTGATATTGTTTTTGATAATGACCTTTGATAGGTGTTATTGAAAGATGTGTTAATTAACCATTAAAAAGATAATTGAATTTTTTCATGGTAAAATCCTTAATTGTTTCCAAGCTAAAAGGTTTTGGGGAACAAAATGTATATTTTTAAAATCTATGAATAAAATCCTATCGAATGGTGTAAAAATTGCTGAAATCTGATATATGTGTGAAAAGTTATGAGCTGTTAAAATCTCAGACCGAAATTCTCTGGGACACACTGTAGAATAACTATTACTGTATATTGCACTTTAATTGCTATTGATCAACTTGTCAGTAGATGTTCATTCGTTCCCTGGTGCAAAAAATAATATAGAGACGTTTAACAGGTTTTCTTTTTTAGTAGAATATTCTGTTGGAACCTCTCCTAACAGTTATGCTTTAATGTTTTCTCTTGGAAACTTTGGCTTGCAGTAAATTTATTATAGTTGGAGATTTACTTGTTGAACTCTGGCTTTAAGTGCATACTTAATTTCACAAGTAATCGTGTCTTTCCGTTAACTATTTTCATAAGAATTTTGCAATACTTAAAATACACAAGGACAAATTTCAATATATTCTGCATGTTAACCTGTGGTGTGTTCATGTACATTTATAAAGTGACATAATTATACACACTTGAGACTTCCATGTAAAAAAATATATATATAGCAAGCAATGTTTTAATAGTAGTGTTGTAATTAATGTGAGGCTGATTCAGTTATAAACTATTATGTTTTTCTTGTTCTTAAGAAATCGATAAATAATTTGAATGTTGGGATATACTGTTATCCCAGCCAACGCATTTGTTATAAAATCTCTGCGAAGGAGTGAATTTCTATAGAAACACAGACGCAATTTCAACAAAAATGCCCTTCGTCGTAGTGACTTTTTGGCGATTTTGCCCACTGGGATTAAGTTTTGTGATTTATTTGTTATTGTTTTTTTATTTATGTGACTGTGTAGCTATTTATATTAAAGATATCGTCCTCATCAAATGATGATTTATCGAATTATAGGAATTGCCGTCTGAACGATATTTGAAGATAAATTTTAAATCTGATGATGAGGCTAATTAATATTTCCCAAGTCACGTGATCATTTTTTTCAAAGTTTCAAACACTTATATAGGCTTCTTGTCCACTATCACGGATTGTCAGTATATTTCTTTAATGGTGTTGCAGGAGTAAATGAAACCCTCATAGAAGGAGTTATTAGTGTTGTTATAACGAATAACAAGTCTTGGTTTCCCTACCCGTTATCCCCCACTATCCTCACTATTTCTCCGTAAGACAAACGTTCATTTGTTACGGTAGCAGCGTAAGCGAATACCGTATTAAAACACCCTTGGACTCCTACTACCACTACTACTCCTACTACTACTCCGACCGAAACGGCAGTTTTTAGCCTACGATTTAGAGTATGCGAGTCCCCACTAAATACTCAATATACATTCTAATGAACGAACGCAGCCTTTTGAATTTTCGAAGGTTTTCAATCACATACATTTAAAATACGTTTTCTTTGATATTTTATCACTTAATTGATGAAGGAATGGATATTAATCAAATAGGTCTACATAAAACTGGGACTTTTAGTTACTTTTATGGTACTGAATCAATGAACTTTGGCACTTGAAGATAGATATGTTTTTCGTGTCAGTAAAGCACAGATCAGACTTTCTTATTACTTTCTACGTTTGTTAGCTATCTGTTCTGTCTTTGAACATCAAGGTTTTGTTAAAAAAAGGCAGTTATCTGTTTGAATTCATTTTCGGTTTCAAAAAATTATAATTCAAAACATACATTTTTTTTCGAAGAAACGCGTTTTTTTTTTTTCTACATAAGCTCTTACAAAAAAAACGTACGTTAAAAACAGCTCATGCATGTATAATTCTTTTGTCTTCTAATAAATTAAATTGCTGGTGTGTTGCGATTAGACCCTATTTACACGAGTTAGTAATTTTAAACAATATCGTTTATGCCTGTTTTCCACCAGTAAGATATCTCAAGAAATAACGTTTACAGAACGTTTAAGAACTATAAGTAAAATTTCAAATTTAAAAGTATTCTTGTGGCAAGTACTTTTGCTGCTACCGTTTTGCGCCATCTGGCTCTTGTTTAGTAATCAGATATGTTTAATGTAACGTAGAAAAGCAACCAACGAAATTCGTATTTCTTCTGTTCACTGTTTGACAGTTTTTAGTTTTTTTGAAGAGTTAACAAACTCGTTTACGGCTGTTTAGTTCACCAATCACTCTGTTAATCATTTGCAATCAATACTGGTGGTTAGCGATTTTTCCAGCTAAGCATTCAGTCCCTCTTGCATATAAAAATTTGGATGTATTCAGTTGTTGAAATATTTTATTTCCATGAATGTATTCAGATACATGTCGAAATCTACTATTCTTTTCGTGAATGTGTTTTATTTTGCTTTTTGTTTTGATTATTCCTTTTCTGACAGGCACATAATGTCAAATCAGCTGCTGATGATAACAAAGATGGCGAGTATGTTGGAACTATGGTTTTTAACGAAGGTAAGCACTTTTCCTATAAAAGAAATTTGAAATATCGTAAAGATGGTGTAACATTGGTTTTATTTGTTTGCCGACTCAACGTCTAGATTCTGAAGATGAAATGGAAAAACCAAAATCCGACATCGAAGATGATCCTCTCGCCGATATCGTGAATTCGCAGGAAGGAGAAAACGGTTCGGATGAATCAGATGGGGAGTGTGGTGAGGAAGACGTAGTCATGGAAACAGAGCACGACAGTTCAAGTGATAGTGATTAGTTTGTACAAATGTGATGTAATGAATATTTTTTTCATTGTTTTAAACATGGGTTTATTCGCGAGCTTTGCGATGTTGCTATTAGTGACCAACAATAACATTCAATGGAACTGTTTCTTGTGAAAGGCATTCACGATGAATGATAATCGCACCACATTTTTGAAAATGCTTTGTAAGTAAGTTCGAGAATAAACTTTTGTAGGCAATTTCTATACGTTACTTCGTTTCTTTCTTCATGTTTTTATTAGTTAATAGAGAGAGAGAGAGTCCAGTCGTGAAATGTTTCTTTCGGCAGGATTTTGACGCCAGTACTTGGGTTCATCTGAAATACAAGATGTTACTGCTGGAGTTTCCTGTGTTTTTTAATCCATCGGTCTTATCGATAATATTTTCTAAATTTTATCAAATGAAACGAATATTTTTATCTGGAGTTTAAATATACACTCAAGAATTATAACTGACATGGTAATGAAGTAAAGCTTTTTTCGTACGAGGAAAAGAAACTGAAAATACTGATTTATGTATCATAAACACCTGAGTTTTCTCTCTGTTCTCCCCGTAATCTCTGCAAGGCGGAAATTGTCGTGACGGAAGATGTAAATTGAACGTAAAGTGGAAATCCATTTTCCACTCTTAGCTGATAAATAAAAATTAGATATTGTAGATATTGTGTTGATATTTTTGTGTCTAGTGGGATTGTGGCTGTGTTGATTATAGCTTGTTTTACAACTTGTCATTTGTGCGTACACTTTCTTTACGTACAGTTCTTGCAATATCTCCAGTACTGAAATAGCTGGAAGTAGTTATCATGATATTCGGGATAATCTTTTGTAAAAAGAACATTTCACACAGACAATGTCATGGAGGTTTTCATAGGCTGGCTTTCCAATAAAACTCGCAAGCAACTTTTGTTGTTCAGCAGACGGTTATTGTGCGTCGTTCTGTTTCTATTGGGTAACAGTTCCAATTTCCGGGGATTCTTACCCTTCAAAACCCCATACATCCTGAAGACAGATTTTTTGCAGAACAGGTCGCGGCATTGGTCAAGCAAAGTTCTATTTACCATCGATATAACCTTGTTTGACTGAGCTTATGAGGTCCGAAGACTACATCGCAACTTTCCCAGTTATGTATGTTACATAATTTCTGATGATTACAACTTGAGAAAATGTTGAGCAACCCTCCGGGTTTTTTTCATTAAAAAAGGTGGCTATAACAAAAATTCGTCTTACTAAAATTTCGATTTGATGGGAAAGTTCGAGCGAGAAGAGTCATAGTATTCATTTTGATCACAGGCACAAGTCTAGTGACAATGGTTGACGTAATGATCTATTTTCATAATTTCGCGCAAATTGAAAATATTTTGTGTTTACGCACCCATTGCATTGGTGCTGCCATTTATTTTGGAGTTATTTGCGAGATGGTATCAAATTCACGTTTGCTTTTAAAATAAGTTTGTGGTATATATATATTTGTAATTGCCAATCTGTTATATGCCGAGAAATATAAAACTTTTTTGTCTATTATGTTCTGAAAACAATCTGCAATGCTACCTCTAGATTTCTTGCATCGTCATCCAGGTGCGATGTCTGAAGTCACATTATTGCTGGTGGATACAAATATCCCAGTGTTTTCTTACATTTAGTTCCAAATTTCGTGTTACTATCAGGAAGCAAATATGTCAACTCGCATTCTTTGAATTGACAGAGAAGCAATTTTGCTTACCGAAAGCTAGCCGTACCTAACCTACTAAGCCGTACCTAACCTAAGCCGTACCTTAGCTGTGTACTTAAGAAAACCAACGATTTAAGCTGCTGTGTATGACGAAAGTAATTCAATCAAGTTCAAAGCAGTTAGAGAAGTGATATAACAATAATAAATTAGCATTATTTCGTATTCCAACTCTTCAAATTCTAACTAAATCAATATTATTATGGCTGGATTACGGCTGGATAAAATAAGGTATGGTTGACCTCGAATCTGTTAGTGCAACTCGAAAATTAAGTACAGCTGGCCTCGAATATGTTACTGTGACTCGAAAATTAAGTACGCCTGGCCAAAATAAGGTACGACTGACCTGAATTTGTTAATATGGTTGTAAATCAGACGTCATGAATACTACCATGTTCACTCCTTTCACTATCCTTGTCAGAGCTATCCTCGTTGTTAATCGCTTATAACTGTTCGACCAAATCATCAAAAGATTTCCTGCTTTTAAAGAAATGTAACGGAGTACACAAAATTCCTAAAGAATGATATTGGCGTAATCGAATGTCGTAAATGGCGAACCAGATATAGCGGGGATATATACTGGCCAGTTGTGCTTGAAAACTGTCAGTGTCACTGTCAATCCGACAGCCAAGCAATGCATCCGTACTTAATTTTCGAATTGCACTGACAGATTCGAGGTCATCCGTACGTTATTTTGGCCAGCCGTACCTAATTTTCGAGTTGCACTAACAGATTCAAGGTCAGCCGTACCTTATTTTGGCCAGCCGTACTTAATTTGGTCAGGAAGCTTTATTACAATATTTTATATCGTATATATTTAGACCCGGTAGATCACCTATCATTACTTAATTTTGAAATGGAAATGTTCGTCTTTTTAGTGGCGATGTTGATTAACTAACTGTAGTTGTATTTCAGTAGTACTTTGTTACAGCAGTTGTTATTCTCCTATTCTAAATAGATGTAATTTTCTTAGTACAGCTAAGGTATGGCTGTTAGGTACGGCTAGTTTTCGGTAAGCTGAAATTTTGCGCTATTTCCTCCTTTTCGCATTTCCCCCTACCCCCATAGTATATGTATGCCATTGAATTCTCCATTTAAGTCAATTTTCTTAGGGGTTACGTATCAATTTCCGAAAACCCTTCAGCAGTATGAATTACAACATTTTAATTTCAACAGTAGCTACCATAAGGGAGTTAAATTTTGCCCGAATTAATTTTCGCAAATTTCACAAGTCCTATTGTTTCATAAAGATCATTGTTCTAGAACAATAGAAATTTGAAAATTCGCGAAAATTAATTCCAGTGAAATTTAATTCCCTTAAGGTACCAGTCAATGTCTCAAATCCTATATTATTGAAGTATGTAAATGTATTTCTCCCAAGATCAGTTCTTGGGACACTACCGTTTATAATTATTTGTATATAACCCTACAATGTAGTGATCCATCTAAAGGGCAATTTACACGGTACGATTTTTTTTGTACACATTTGATGTATGATTTTTTTATGACACTCAGAAAAGAAATGATTTCTAATGAAAAAAAAAAGAGAGTGATGAAGCTGATGCTTTGTGTGCGATATCAACATCCGCATTTTTTAAAATTCATGATAACACAAAGGTCTCTAGTAATAAGGTAACGGAACTTATAAACCAATTATTTGAGAATGAGACCAGAAAGATGTCTATTTTTTGCTCTCTCTAATTCAAAAGATATTTCTAAAAAGGATACGTTTAATGAGAGATAAAAATATTTTGTTATTTTTTCTCTATTCTCTCACTTGACATATTGTCTGCTTCGATATGATTGCTTAATTTTTTGCATGATGTCGTATGAATGTTAAACATGTTTAACTTTTTTTTGTCGTGCACGACACCATAATACAACACATTTTCGTACGATTGTTTTACACAGTGCGATCAAAAATCGTATGAAAAATAGTACCGTGTAAATTGCTCTTAAGTGCCTATGTTGTTCATGTGAACTGTGCAACAAATCTTGAAATCATTGATAGGGAAGTCAACTTCTATCAAACATCTGAGTAAATGACTAAATTGTCCAATATCTCTAAATCAAGAACTATATAAACTTCATATCACTATTTGTTTTTGTAGGTATATATAGCATAGACTTGATTTTATGAAAACTGTGCTAGTAAAACTTACCTAACTATTCGAGAAAGATGGCAGGGGTGGATGCAGCTCTTATCTCATCACATTTAAGAGAGCTCCAACAAGGTATTTTTACACAAGACTGTGTGCTATGTTGTATAAGCTTGCAGGTTTTATATTGTTTTGTAAAAACTTTGATAAAAAGAACATTTTATTTAGAAAAGAAAAAGCTGGAAAACAAACTTGAGCATTTACAGATGAGAAAAAAAGACCTCGAAACAAAACAAGATTCAGGTTGTGTTGTGTTTCTTTAAGGCTGCTTTCTTTGAATTGTGTTCTTTTCGTTTCCTGCTAAGGTAATCAACAGATTTCTGTTTTTTAGAGTTTTTTTTGTTATTATTTTGTCTGACTTAGAATCCCTTCTTCTTTATCACATTTTATTTCTATGTCATAAATCAAGCAATTAATTTGTAGAAAGTTTTGGGACTATATACCTAAAGTACATGTGTGATTGTTTGGCTTACATCAGTAATTTTAATATTATAAGTCTTCCACCTTGGGTATATAGTACCAGATTTCCTGGTTGCTAATTTAGAAAAGCCCCATTACTCGAATAAGGCTTTTGAAAATCAATAATCAGTACTTTTTGATATTGCCAGTCAATAAACATGCAACAGCCAATCTGTTGATAATGATTAATTATGTCCAACTCAACAGTATTCCAGTTTTTCTAATGTTGGTTTTTAAATGTAATTTTAACATTTTTTATTTCAGTGGAAAGAAAAAATCTATTGTTAAATCAAAAAAATGAAAACATGAAAAGTATGACACATTCTTTTTTTCTACATTTGTGATATATATATATTCATGCTAAATAATATTCATTATGTTTCGTGAGTTTTCATATTCCTCTTTCTAGGAACAGTGAATGTTGGCAAGATGAAAGTTCAGGAGACACAAGTGAACGTTGACAGGTTTCACAAATTTCTGCTTTGATTTCAACTTTTTGCTTCCACCAAAAAAAGAAACCCCATTCATGTCAGATTATCCGAAGTTTATTTGCAGAATGTAGTAAGAAGTTGTTAGATCGTTTTTATGTGGGCAATAAATAGCAAGATTTAGATTAGATTGACTTAAACTTAGACTTAGATTGTTCTGCAAAGAAACACTTTGGACTCTGATACTACACAAGAATGAAATGAAAAACAAATAATCATTCTCACTATTATCAAATATTCTTAATGTTTTTTTCTGATGGGATCAGCGTATTATTATTTCTGAAAAGCTTGAATTCTGAAAATGAAAAGTACAATCAAAGCTGAAACCATCGAGACATTGGATTTGAGTTTCATAGTAAAACATTTTGAAGATTAGAAAACCTTGTTTATAGTGATAAGTGAATTTTTTGTTATGAGTAGGTTACAAAGAACAAGCGACGATCTCCAAAAAGAAGTAGCCTGTGTTAAAAGTCAGATTGCATCCCATGAAAAACATAGAGAGGAACAAATGTAAGCAGCCAGTCTTTATTTTTTTCTTGTGAGTGAAGCAGTGAATGATTATCTTTTATTTTGTGTTGCAGAGAAGGTTTTCAACAGAAATATGATGAGTTAGCTGAATGTTTTCGAAATGCAAGAAAGTATTATGTGAGTCAGTTCAGTCAGAATGAACAAACAGTTAAAGAAATATTCGAAGTTATTTTTTAAAAAAATCATATAGTTAATGTTCTGCAAAGTCGAGCGTACATCGAGTACAGGTTCGATAGTTCGATTTCTAGCGCTAACATTGCGAGATTTTGTTTTACTTAGAGATCAGAGGGTAGGAAGCTCCCAGAAAGCAGAAAGAGAATTATGTTAAGTTATCGTCTGAAGATTGTTTAACATGCCAATGTTTAGTAAAATGTTTGTTTGTTCCACCCTATCCAGATGAAATTCGTTTGAGTTTGGATGTTTGTGCTCTAATGTTTGTTCTTTTCTTTTAGCAAAGCCCAGTATTAAAAGCAGAAGAGCTTCGATGGAGTGATGCTATCCAACATAAAAAGAAACAGCGTGAGTTTTGAAATACCATATTTCCTCTAATAAACGCCGCCCTCTGATAAATGCCGCCCTCTGATAAATGCTGCCCTCTATTAAACACGTTTTATTAGACGTTTTATTAGAAAACAGACCAAACAAAAACACTGGATTAAGAGCAATCTTCTGAAAATCCTTTTCATCGAAAGCTATGAAAAGTTTACAGCACCAATGGGTTGTCATTATGGCTGGAAAAGCTGGAACAAGTACCTTTTTAGAATTCTGGCTGGAAAGGCTGGCAAAACATGTCTTTTTCTACTAAGATGGCTGAAAAGAAAAAGTTATATTGACAAGTTTTAGAATTTATTTTCAATAATGCTGCAGTGATTACTTCAGTCCTTTTAGTACTGAATTGTTCTTGTTCTAGGCAAGTTCATCCTGAAGGACCAAGAATAGTTTTTTAGCATGTATATTGGAAATTAATTCATTTTCTGGTTCTTTTTCTCTTGGTATCTTGGTATCCTGCTATAACGACTATTTGTCTGGCTGACCATCTTATTTTAGTCTGACAACTGAATAATCTATAAAATTACTACTGTAAAAATTGACCAGCTGCCAAAAACTACTAATACTTCAACTTTTTGAGCGGCTGTTTAACTGTGACAAAGTTGTTGGAAAGGTACAGCCTAAAGGACTATAGTAACTGATGCTCGGATTGAAATTGGCTAATGGAAACGAAGTCTAAGTATTTGATAAAAAACAGAGAATAGAATTTTAACTAATCATGAGATCTATAGGTTACCAATCAAAAGCAACACACTAACCCTATTTATAGTTCAAACCTTTTAATATCCAATTCTTCATACTGATCTTCCAATGTTTCAGTGCTGTTTTTTAACTGTCAGATGGTCGTTTAAGACTGTTTCCTCTTATAACTAGCGACTTTTTGCTATTCCAATGCTTTTTCAATTACCAAAAAATGAAGACCTTAGGTACACAATTAATTTTGTTATTCCAGCATCGAACTAAAACAACCATTTCACACTCCTGAATTTTTTCACTCAAACTTTCATCAAAGGATATGCAATAAAACTGACACCTCTGAGCTTCGTCAAACACATTTCATCAAAAATAAGGGGCTATACCATGGTTGATTACATATGTAACCTTAGTCTGACCTAATTTTATATCTTTAGCAATTTTTAAAACTTGTCATAGATTGATGCATTTTATCATTTGGAATTTTGTAATAAGCACCGCCCTCTATTAAACGCGCATCCAAAATTTGGAATTTTTAATAAACGCTGCGGCGTTTATTGGAGGAAATACGGTATTAAGAAATAATACTTAGCGAGTCAGTTTGTTAGTAATATTTCATTTTCTTCTTTTTGTTGTTAATTTCTTTCATGTATTAACATAATTATTATGGACATATTATTCTTGGTTTATTTCATTGGTTTGTTCTATATAATTCTACATGAATATCAGGACGATCTCCAGATTTTCTTGATCTTTATAATTTTACAACCAGATTTGCAAACGAAAATAGATATTATACTTATTTCCTTAATTTGAGAAGCTGGGATGCAGTAGTTATTATTGTAACCACTTTAGTCCAAACATTTTAATTTAGTTTGTCAGAATCATGAGATGGTCAGCGAGATTTCGCAACACCTTGACAAATTAAAAATGGTGGAAGGTAATTACAAATTCATTCAGACTCTAAAATAAAGACAACAGACATTAGAGGCTAATTTTTTGTCCTAGATTCAATTCCTGAAGAAAAACCAGCAAAATCGATATGGAGGCAATACCTCGATTTGGAATCCAACGTCTTGTAAGATTTAATCATGGAGAAGTTTCAGAGGAGAAACAACGATCTCCTTTCTTCTGACTTGTTGAGAGACCTTTAGCCAAACATTTCTAACCATTTGCTTTTGTTTTACAGAAACTTATTTGAAAGTCAAAAAGAAAGTGTTCAGTCAGTTGTGAATGAACTGTCATGCTCGAATCAGCAGCATGAGAATAGGTATGATGGATTTTCACAAGTTCCGAATGATATTTGAAAACTTCCTATAAAGACATAATAATATACTAATAGTGTTATTAAATAATGTGTTTCGAATGTAATATAATATTTGATATAAATTTATTGCCAACTGAAGTTCATAATTCCCATTGCGAATTTTTCATTTAGTTTATCAGATGTCTTGGCTGACACGAATCAAACCTCGCTCCGGTGACGTGCCACTGTTGATCCTTCACAAATCGTTGTGACGTCATTGCTCGTTGTTGTAATGAATTTGTAGTTTAAAATAATCAATCTGATTAACTTGTTTGAGTTTTGTAGGATTTCCTGGTAGGATAACTTGTGATTGTTAAGGTTTTCCGACCAAACGTAATTGTTTAAGACACATATACGTTTGACCGATAAGAAATACAAGAAAAGATTTTCAGAGAATCTCTGAAAACATCGTGTTCTTTCTTCATGAACTCTGAATGGCTGTGATGGAAGTTTGGTAAGAATATTCAACTAGAAAATTCTATATGTGTTCGAACCCCTATATAAGGAACTCTAAAAGGAATAACGAAGCTAGTTCGGTGTAATGGAACTTCTGTTTATACAAATACGCCATTTTTCAATCTGTTTCATTAGGTACTTACAGTATTGGGAGATTTAAAAGTTAACAATTTAAGAACGAATAAATTAGGATTCGATTTTATAAATTTTCAAAGACAGTTTACATTGCCGCGTATTTCTCGAAAGACTTGTTGTTAAAGCATACGAGAAAAATATTTGGCGCAAGAGAACCCTAGGTGACACTGAGACTGGACACCTAGTCATATGAATAATGGAATTGACTTACTACTACCGAAGTCCAATAATTCAAACGCTGACAGGAGACAAAATCGTATCAGACGAATTCTCAACGAAAAATTGCTCAGGCAAATATTTTGTTCGAATAAAGCGCATTTTCGAATTTATCATACTTCGGTTGTAATGTTTTTACTGTTAGAAATGACAACAAAACTTACAGCCATTGAAATTCTTCTGTATCAGCTTGAATTAAGTTTTTCAAGTTCTTCAACTTTTATTTTCATCAAAGTAACTCTCTTTTGGGTCTGTTACAAAAAAGTACTTGTTTTATGTCGGACGGACAAATCGATACTTAGGGCTATATAAAAAAAAAGCACGTTTATGGTACAATTACCAAGCAAACGTTTTTCGAAATTATGCTAGAACTAGTAATCCAGGTAAAACTGCAAATCCCGTGTCGAAAATAGGGGACAAAAAATTTGAATAACCTAATTTCGACGATAAAAAAAACTGACGTCACGGCACGTGCTACTATATAATAATCGTAAAAAAAAGCATGGCCTAAACGAAGAATATGACCACGATTAAGAAGATTTTGACCGTAAAATTCAACAAAATTTGTCACTCTCTAAAAAAACGTGTGACACTCGCTATTATATATTATATATTATATTATATATAAGATATTGAAACAAACAGGTATCGTGTCGGATGGACAAAATGCTAATATTTTGAAACAGACCCTTTTGTTTTCGAAACCACAAGTTCTAGTCTTGATGACTCGGGAAGTTTCTCGGAAACTCCCGGCTACGACTACTAACAGTGACACGTTGTTCGAGGTTATAAACATTGCCAGATAAAACGTTTGCAAGCCTGCCTGTTCTCCATTAAAAGTTAATTGACAACATACTAAATATGGAGAGGACGACTTCATTTTTTTTTCTCTTTATGTCATAATCAGTTACAATGGCGGTGCCGTAGTCTAGTGGCTATACTCCAGGTAGTTCATGCTAGAGGTCGGGGTTCAATACCCCTTGGCGGCAATCCCCCAATGGCGGTCAGTGAATGTGCCACGGCTCCGGGTCCATCCCATGCCATGTGAGGGAAACTGGGTAGATGATACATTGGGTGTTGCAGGAGGTCAATCAGGAGAGCACAGACCCTTGATTGGGCCCGCGTCACTCCATGAGGAGAGTGTCAAATACTTCGGAGCCTCCAACCTAAGCCGTCGCCCCACCTGGAAAACAGATGCAATAGCAACTGAGTGAGGCCAGCCACGTAAAACAAAGCTGATAATAGTAATAACAAAGTCACTTTCTGATTGTATCTTCTTGTTGTTCTTGCTGCCCGAAAACATTTCACGTATTCTCGATTTCCAGTAGAAGTGGTCGTGGTGCCCTTTTTCTTTCCTTTGTTCTGTTTCGAAGGATACAGGCATTTTCAATAATAACGGAGATAATCTCATCACGAAATCAAACTCTCCCAGTACTCTTTCTTTTACAGGCTCAGTGTAAATGTTGTCAACCAACTCTAAATAATGTTTTGTAAACTTTCATCAAAAATTAAAAAAAATTAGAAAAAAAGTTCTTGTCATTCACGAAAGTTCTGTACGCGAAATTTATCGTAAAATTGCAACCCGCGAAAGTTTTCTCGCATAATTTCGCGATTTTTCGGTCTCCCGAAAGTTTCTGCCCCTAAAGTAAAACAAAGCATCAAAAGAGCGAAATGTATTCGAAACAGTCTGTAAAAAAATAATTGAATTTCCAGAGTTTTCATTGGTTGAAAAAATATATTTGTTGCCAGGCATTGGTCGCTTGAAGTGGAAATCGATTAACTTCCATGCGATCGCTAGTTTTCTTCAACCGTCGTTGCGCAATGTAAGTCTTCATCTATTGTTTAAATCTTATCGCCGGTGACTAATCACTTAAATAAGCAATTATAGAGATACAGTTTCGCTCATGTTGGAAAATGCCTTTACACAGATAATCCGTGGGTATTTTTCCATTTCCGAATATTGGTGATAAATACTGGGAGTAAGATGAGGATAAACATAACGGGTTTTGATATGAATGACAGAGATTTTGATACTCTGAAAGCGATAGGACGTAAAATTCAAACAATCGATCCAGGAAGAAATTTCTGAAATGAAGATTTTTCTGCATAATTGATTCTTGATTGAGCTGGCATTCTTTTCAAACATTGATTTTTTGCCGAACCGAACCATATTTTCTAGCATTGTAATGCAAAAATTTGATGAAATTAACTACCAACCGACCTAACACGACTAGCAGTTAAATAGACCTTTCAGCTTGGTCCTCACCAGGCGATAAAAAAACAATTTTATCGCGAAATTGGCGATATAAATCAGAATATGTTGCCGAAAAGGCGATAACGAGGTATTGTATTCGTGTGAATGTTCACAGGCGACAGAAAATTATCGCCAATTTTTGAGGTGATTACGAAATTACGAAATCAAAATGAAAATGTGATAATTTTCTATCGCAAAGTTGTGGTGATAATTGCCCCCGCAGCGAGCGTAAGAGGAGGCATAGTAGTTTCACGAGATAGGCGAATGTCAGTTTCCGATTTTGTTCATCATCATCATCATCATCATCATCATCATCATCATCATCATCATCATCATCATCATCATCATCATCATCATCCTCCAACTTTCGTGTTGACGTTACACGGTGGAATACAATTATTAGCTGACTTTGCTTTTTTTCCGTTTCAAAGCATGGTACTGTAAGTGGGAAAGACAGAATGTTTTTTCGTATCTCTTTCCTAATTTATTATTTTATTATACTATGTTATTTAGGAAGATCGTATGCTAAAATTTCTTAGACATTTTTCGTGTTACTTTTGTGTTGTTTTAGTGAAGTGAACGACAAGGATTTTGAAGCACAGCTTGAAATCTGAAATTTTGCCAACCATACATTTTATTTAGCTCTCGCACTAATTTTTGGCAAAGATTTTAATTGGATTTCTGTGTATGCAAGAAAGCTATGTTACAAATTGTCTTTTTTCGTGTTTTTCTATTTTAACTGTCCACCTCGCGCCAAACCTAATCATACTAGTGTGTGATCATGATCAGTAAAAGCTTTTTACATTCTTGTTGTTTTTCTTGTTGTTTTTTTTTATAAACATTGGCTACTTTTTGTTTTGAATCAAAGTTTAAAACGCAGATTTCTAATGGATTTTTTGCTTTGATTTTATTTTAAAAAAGTTTGTTTTTTTTCTTTTGGCTCTTACAGAATTTTTTTAACAAATCTTGTTTTGATTATAAAATACGTATCCATGGTTTCAGTTCACACATTTCTTTTGTTTGTAGCAAATACTTTCTGATATTACTTGTTAAGCCTTTATTACACTTTTTGAAAGGTATATTAGCACCAATAAAAAAAGTTATCCTAAAGAAAGTTTAACTCAATTACAACGTAAGTGAAAAACCGTGAAGACCATCCGTCAAGGAGTTTTCAAATCGGATCTCCCATTTCGAAATGATCATGCTCGCAATTCTTCTTGTTTTTATTGTGTTTAGTTTATACAATGTTAACAAAAGTTTAAATGTATATATTTGTTTCTGTGTAAAGACTTGCAAAAACATTCATCTGGATTTTTTTGAGTTTTCGGACAAAAATTTGTTTTTGTTTCCGTTGTATAGCTTGCAATGTATAGCTTGCTGTGTGTACACATTGGAATGCTTGAGCGCGGGGGCATTTTTTAGCTAAAGCTACATGCTAGTTTAGAATGAATGAAATTTAGGGAGAAAATAATAGAGCAACAAGAGAAAATAAATGTTTAAAGCACTCTGAACTCATGTCGAGATACTTGTAGTAATATTCGAGATCATTCTCACCAAGCTCTCGAAATAGATTTTCCCATTCACCTCATTCTGTTCTTGCTTCACTGAAGATCTTTCGGACCCCAAAACTTCGTTTTTGCTTTTGTTGGCACCTACTACAACGGCAAACTGCCAATGTCAAAGATCCGAGAAGGAAGAAGAGCACGACGACGACGTCTGTATGCCACCGTTTGTTTATATGAAAGAATTTTATTTTGACAAGAAAATAGTTTTTGGTGAGAATATGGGTTGGCGATAATATTTATCAAGGCGATTTATGAATTTATCGGGCGATAAAAAATATTGCCTGAAAATTATCGCGGCGACAGTGTCAATTTCTGTCGCCAAAAATCTATCGTCCGATGGGAACCAAGCTTTCCCGACGTGTTATGGCTGTCTTCTTTAAAAGATTTTAATTATTCCACTATGGAATGGAAATGATAAATAAATTATTACTAAGTAATAAGAAATACAATTAGCAAAACGACGGAATGCATAGAAACGAGGCGAAACTTGATAGCAAGGCATTAAGACGGTGTTTAAAGAGATTTTCGGGAAATAGGTCAATTTTTTTTTTAATTAGTCGCTCAATACAAGGTTAAAAACCACTAATGTGTATTGAGGTACAAGGAGGAAAGGTGACGATGAACATTACATTTAAAGTGTTGAAGATTATAATGAGAAGGAAAAAAAGACTGGGGTAAAGAATTCCATAGAGTGGAGGAACGTGGAATGAAACTTTGTTGGTAAAAATTTTTTTGATGATTTTGGGATGCTGACAGTAGCGTGTGACGACGACACAGCGTCGGCTCTACGATATGAATAGGTGTGTTTCCATAGGCATTACACGAAGTGGAACAAGTCATACGACTGCATAAGAGAGAGATGGACAAAAATCCGGGACGTTCTGCGCTCGATAAAAGTGTTAATATAATATCCATTTATTCAGTAACTATACAAAATAAAGGCTGAACTGAAACATTGATGTATAAAATTATTTGCACAAACACACCCTGAGTAAGGTTGATACAGCAAATGTTGATAAAAATCAAGGTGTAAACAGATTTCGTTTATAGCAGGCGGTAAGTTCAAACATGTAATCTTGCACTAGTTTTACTGACAATGGGCGGGAGGCGTAGCGCCATAAATTACGATGACACAGCAGTAGGTTCGGCGGGTTTATTAGCACTGATATCATTCTTCGCCTGAGCTGCAGCTTTCTTTTTCTTCTTTTTTTGATTTTTCTTATTAACTTGAGAGGATAATATTTTCTAAATTAAATATATAGTACATATTTAACCTTAAGTACATATTTAACCTAATCACAAAAGATCAAATAAATAAATAAATAAATAAATAAATAAAGGAGAAACTTCGTGTGAAAAGTATTTACCTTCAGTTCTTCGTCTTTTAAACTGAATTCCGATTGGACTGACTCTGGATCCCAGGCTCCTTGTGTTATCCTGAAAAAGGTGACGTAGTTGATTACGAAAAGATAAACTTCACAAGTTTTCATTACAATGTAAATCTTAAGTCTTCGTCAGTACAAGCTCATGTTTATCGTCATCAATGAATTGGAGTTGGATTGTACTCATCACTCGAAGACAGCATTAAAAGTATGTCCATATGTCAATTTGACACCATCAAACCTTTCGGTAAAAATGTCTTAAGGCTAAAATACACGATAAGTTTAATTGGACCGTTTAGTTGTAACATAAAAAAACTGATCGTGTAAACAGCAAAGACGTACAATTTTTTCTGGTTTTATAAGTTTTTTAAAAAGTTGGACATGTTCAACTTTGGCCAACTAGTTGGACGTTTTTTTCTATTGAATTTGAATTTAATTAACAAAAGCTCTATTGTGATTTTGTTTACCAGCCACGTGTTTGTGAAACATGTGTTGAGAAACTTGAGTATAGTGGTGAAAGCGTACTTTTTGAAAATGGCTAGCAAAGCAGAAAAGGAAGAAAAAACAGAAAAATTCATTGAAGAATGGAAAAAGCTCCGATGTCTATTCTGTAGGATCTTCCATTCGAAATTGGCTAAGAAGTGCATTAAAAGCACCATATATCTTTCTTTTTAAAAGTCAGGGCTTCACCCAAGTAACTAGTTTTATTCGTTTTTTCACCCTATTATTTTCTTCAAAGACATGCGTTGCTGCTATAGTTACTAAAGCTACTGATGCGTCTGCGCTCATTGATATCCATAGCGAAAAGAGGAGTTTTTTCTTTTCAACAGATAAGTTTAAACTGATCGTGTAAACAGCTGCCAATCTACATTTAAACTTATAAGTTTTTTATATGCAACTTATTGGTCCAATTAAACTTATCGTGTATTTCAGCCTTTACATAAGTGTTTGAAAGAACAAGGAAAGCCCTGAACCTTCCATTCAAGAATAGATAACGAGAACTAATTATAATATATAGTATAATATATAATATAAAACGTTGAAGTCAGCGGTAATTTGTGTTTGTAAAATATAGAGAAAACATAGAAAACACAGATATAATTTATTACAATATTTCGACCAACTATGTGTCTTTATCAAGTGTGTATAATATATAATATATAGATAATAGAGAACTAATTCCTGATTGACGAGGATAACATTTTTGAAACAATCTCCAAAACACCATTGCCGAACAGTAATCAAGTTAAAAATCAACGATAAAAAATACAAAGTTGGCTAAAAAAACTTTTCAAAAGAAATTCTTGTTACAGGAATTATGATCAATACGCAAGGTAAAATAAAAGACACAGATATTTTCATTTTTTGAAAACGCTAGTCTGAACTGAAGCTACTATTCCAGCCCATCGTCGATCGCAAAGAAAAGATTTTTAAGCCAGTCATATTTGAGACTAGTAAAAGTATTACCTCAGTGGGCCATTGGGCATTAGGAGAACGGTGAATTTGAACTGTGCCACATATTCGCCTGAAACAAAATGAAATACAATGCTGACGACTTGAAGTTTACTAAAACCAGACTTCAACTGGTACACCACACTTTTTCTTGGTCATAACAACATTCCTACCATCTTTTTCGTATAAAACTGGATAGGGAATAATGAGTTCATGGTTGGTACATTCGTTAACACCTAATCTTGCTTTCTTTTCGTCTTCAAACGCTCTAAAGAGAATAAGTTAAAACCAGATTGTAAAAATCATCAAAATTGTAAACACTTCACATTTTATCCACACTTGTTATGTTACTATAGACTGCAGAAATGCAAACAATATTCATCCATACATGGATATACATTCACATGGTGCTTTTTCTCTAGCAATATGTAATCGTGCCATCTTTAAAACCTCTTACTTTCTATTAAAGATTGCATTTTGTTAGATAACTCTGTCCAGGGTGGCCACAAAACTTTTATGAAAAAAATAGAGGACTTTGGAGGACTTTAGAGGAGGCGTGGCCACCCTGTCTATAGCATATTTTATACTTAAAAAGTTTTGAGAAATACCTAGTAGAAATCAGATATCTTTGCAATAGACCAAACACTCAGAGTGTCATGATTTCTTCAGTGGTGACAATCAGGTGAAGAAATTCAAGTTCCTCATCATTGTGATGGACCAGCTAAAGTACATACCTCAAAGTGAACGGCATCATGGTAAATTTATTGCATACTTCACTATAAAAATCTAAATCAAAATGAAACAACATGAAATAACGTTTAACAAATATAATATATAAGAAACAAAATATAATATAAACAACTGATCACAAGACGAATTGAGAAATTTATAACTTGAACTTACTTCTAGATGCTTTCATTTTGAGGGCATACTGAAGGTCTGATCTTTTATATACAGTTGTTCTCGTCTCTCCCTCTTTTGCTTTCCCTTCACCAGTACTTATCAAAATATCCACTGCATATACCTCATGAAGTTCAAATTCACATTTTTTATGATCTTTTCTAAAACACAAGAGAGCAACAGCATTTCATAACAAGGATTAAAAATAAACTGCATACATCAAGAGTCCATAACGTAGTTGGTTTGTCAGTAAATTCACCATAATAATGTGTCATCATGTTAAAATGACAGAGTTGGATTGTAAGCATCATCCAAACAAAAACAACAGAATTTATAGAAGAGACAGTATTGCGAACATACTTTTGAGCCTCGTTAGGGTTCTGGATTATCGTTTTTTCACCGTCAATAACATTTTGTTGTAGTTGATGTGAAAGCATTCCTTCAACAGGTTTACATTGAAATTCCTCTGCCACCTTCTGAACAGCTTCTGTGACTTGTGTGTTCTAATGTAAGAAGTATTTGCGGAAAATCAAATCTTTTGCACAAGAAATCATCTCTGACAAATTCTCGGCCAGTCTCCTTCAGATTCTGTTAAGCTCATTATTACTTCTCATCAAGATAATTATGAGTTGGATTTAAATCATCAGGAGAAGACTGGTCAAAATTAGGAATAAATTGAAAATAAAAATCCAAAGGTTTTATGACATGCTACTTTTCATATGTACTCTTCTGTATTTCAGTTTTCTTACTAAATGAAAGCCTATAAAGTTGTGTAAAATCTAAAGGTGCTTTAACAACAGAAACTTATTATACAAAGAAACCAACAGTAAAACTTCCTAACAACATTCACAGTGATCTTTATTTGTCAAAAAAAAAAAAACAAAAAAAACAATGCAGTTCTGATGCTAAACATATTATTCTTACAGTATTTCCAGGTTTCACCAGTCTAAGAGCAATTTCTGCTGCATAGTATGCTGCTAGCAGACAGTCAGCTTTACGTCCAATGATTTTATTCTCCTTGAAATATACAAACACAGCTTATTACACAACAATGATAAATCACCACATTTAATGCAATGGGAAAGACACAAACAGTGCAAGAGAAATGATGTATAAATTTGTTTTGATAATAACTTTGATATTAATTTAAATTAATTAGGTGTAAAATCATCAACATAGTTCAGCTTAACTGGTTAGATTCAATCATTCATAACATATTGAAGCAAAAATGACTCGATTTCATAGATGGTATAAACAGAACCTATTCATCATTCCTTACTTTAGAAGCACCAACTGTAACCGTATGTGCAACACATCCAATGAAGCCATCCACATGTACTCCTAAGTCTCTGAAAAACAAATGTTTATACACTTACATCACATTGACTGCCAGCATTGGTTGAGAGACATCACTTCCCAAAAACATAATTGAGAAATATATAAAGCAAAAGGAATTTGTACCAGGTCATGCAATTGAGCAAGCAACCAAAGTAATTTAAAAACCAAACAGAAAACTGAAAACAATTGGCAGTTTAAATTAACATACATACATTTTTACCAAATCACCATCTTTTAAGATTATATCTGCTTCACTTAATAGAGGTGAAAAATGGCATATTATATTATTGATTGATATGCAAGTAGGGAATCCAATTCCTAAAGATAATTTATGAAAGTTCTATAAAGCTTGTTTTTAGAGATATCTCAGTGGTGGAAAACAGGTATAAATGATAAATTAAGAATTATACATGCATTTTTTTCATGTAGAAAAATGTGCTTCTTCGAAAAAAAAATCTGTTTTTAATTATGATTTCATGAAACCAAAAATGAATTCAAACAAATAACTGCTGTTTTAAACTAGATCTTTGAAAGCCTTAATGCACAAAGACAGTGAACATACTTTAAAGTTAATAAGGTCTGAACTCAGGGTGGCCACAGAATTTTTATGAAAAAAATAGAGGACTTCGGAGGACTTTAGAGGACATTTTTTCTCAAAATTAGAGGATTTTTCTGAAAAAACGATTTTTCGAAGAAAAAAAGGATTTTAGAGGATTCAAATTTTTATTTTCATTTATTCAAACTTTATTTTTGTATAAGAATTACTCAATGCAAAACAAAGTTACATAAAAAAAATTAGATTTATGATAATCACCTTTTTTTAGTTCTTTTTCCTTCTTATATACTTTGCTGGTTTCTTCAAGGATCAACTTATCTCCAAGTGCACATATATCACGAGCGGATGCACCATCTTTACATTCTGAAACCACTTTTTTCAATATCGCTAAACATGAATTATATTAATCAGATATGTGATTAAACAAAAACCAATTTATCCATGTGTAACAAACTTATTAGGGGTAAATACTCTCTATTGTAATTCTTGAAAAAGCTTAGTTTTGCCAAAAACATATCAGGAAATATCAAAATATCAGGAATCCCATTTGATTACATTGACACTATTAACGATACCGTAAGTCCTCTCATAAATCACCAGTCTTTAATAACAAACACCCCCTAAATCATTTAAATATTAATAACTGCCAAATGTCTATTGAACACCTGTCTCTAGCAATCACCTTATTGTGTGCTGTCTCTTTGCTATTCCTTCACCGAAAAATACTGCTATTTTTGAAAAGATTTTTGAAGCAATCATATTTGGCGGGTATAACAAGCTCATCTTCATGCTTTTGTTTCCTTAAAACTGTAACTTTGTTAAAATTCTCGTTATCTTTATTAAGAAAATGATAAATAAGAGATCAAAAATCCTACAGGGGTTGTTAAAGCTAATGATAAAATCTAAGTTGCTTTTACAACTCAAGTAACTCTTACAATTTACTCAGTGTAATGTGTTTTCATTTTGGTTGTTAACTGCCATTTCTTTCACAAAAAGACCACATTCAATTAATGAACAAAGTTGTTGTGCATTTGACACATGTAACACGATTAACTGCAACATAACAACTCATTGGTAGTGGTATAATAGTTATGATTCTTTAAGATCCTAGGTCCACATCTCTGAAATTTGTTTAAAGGAGTGGCTCGGTAAAAAAATTATGATTTTTTAAAGAATTTAATAAAATTCTTCGTGTAAAGGGTATCTCAATGATATATATCATTAACATAATAAATTATTCATAACCTTTAAATAGGCGATCTATTTTATCACTTTTGTATAGCGAACCCATTTACCTACATAACACTCACATAAAAGAGCTTTTTTAAACAGAAGTGTTTTAGTGTTCCTGTTGTGATTTGTAGTGTTTAAAAAAGAGAAAGAAGAAAAATTATAAGCAAAATCTTTAATTAAATGTCGGATATCGAGTATTCATCTAATGGAGACAGTAGTAAAAACGAGGCGGATTCGGAGGGAGAGGAAATTTATGATGAGGATACAAGAGAAATGTTGGAAATGATGAAAACATTTAATCCTTATATGTATGAGCCTGAAATAGATGTTTCAAGTACGAGTTCTTCAGATGATGCGGATGACATTATAGCAGAAGAGTTTACGGATGATATCAGAGTTGGAAAACGTGACTGATGTAAATGTGGGAACTGTTCGATTGAAAAAAGAGAGATAGATTGTCTCTGTTGTCAGGAGGTGGAGGCTTTATCCAATAAATTTGATACTGAAAATATTTCTTGTGTTATCCATTCAAAAGAATTCCAAACACTATGCCTAAATGATAGTGTTTTAAAAAACGTGCTTATAGGACTGCATGAGACTAGGGGCGATTATCTCGATTTTGCTTATAATTTTTTCTTCTTTCTCTTTTTTAAACACTACAAATCACAACAGGAACACTAAAACACTTCTGTTTAAAAAAGCTCTTTTATGCGAGTGTTATGTAGGTAAATGGGTTCGCTATACAAAAGTGATAAAATAGATCGCCTATTTAAAGGTTATGAATAATTTACTATGTTAATGATATATATCATTGAGATACCCTTTACACGAAGAATTTTATTAAATTCTTAAAAAAATCATATTTTTTTTACCGAACCGCTCCTTTAATTATTATGCAACATTAATTTCTAAATGCATGTTAGCCGGTTTGGGCGCCTAAACTATGGTGCCCAAAAATAATTCTCCCTATCAACAGCAACTTGGTGAATAATCACTTAATATACTTAAGTTCTTTGTTGTCAAATGAGTACGAAAACTAATATAATTTAAGTTGTGCATGTTTTTAAAGGGTATGTACATGCCTGATTAAAAGTGTGTCTTAATGAACTCCAGGAGCGCTATAGCAAGTGATAGTACGATTGTGCGCCTCATAACGAGGTTTGATGTATGTGATATATTACATCTTTTTCGTGTCTTGTTATTATGAGTTCTTCAATCTCAACAAACAAACTAGAGGGCCAGTCAGGGATCAAAATGTCAAATTTTATACTATACAGTTCATAAAATCATTTCCCCCAGTCTGCCCAAGAAAACCCTGGATACAACCCTCATTATTTTCTGTGACATCTATGTATTAATACCCGATTCTCCGTTTGTTTGTTTGTGTGTAAAGGCTGAAATACACTATCATTTTTCAATGATCATTTTTCAATGATCATTGAAAAATGACAGTGTATTCAGAAAAAAATGTCATTTTTTACACTCTCATTTTCAATGACATTGAAAAATGATAAGTTGAACATGTTCATTTTTCAATGTCATTTTTTTTCTATTGTTTCGAATCGAATCTATTGTTTTCACGCTCGTGTTCGTTGCACGCGATGTGATTTTAGACACTTACATAAACAAAAATAATATATTGAAGACTTTTTACACGCGAAAATTAAGACGCAAAAAGCAACTGAAACATTTATTGAAATTTGGAGGAGTCAACCAAGTTTTAAACAAAGGAAAATAGCTTCGCAAAATTCAAGGATGAACTGGGACAATGTGCTTTAACTTGAACAGGGATTGGGTCTCGTATTTTTTTCGCAATATCACCGTCTATGAGATGAAGCAGCTCATCGAAAATATTCGGTGGCATTCTTAAAAATCTCGTATATTCTGCGATTTCCCCCACTCGTAGTTCATGCATGAGGGTATTATAGATGCCAAGTTCATTTCGTCTATATAGCCATGCCTTTACCCATGCACTTCTTTCTTTTGATTTTCTGTGTTCAACTTTCTTTTTTGATAACGACAGCAGCTGCTGTTTCTTCCTCAGAGTCCATGTTTGTAATTTTCAATGATAGTGTATTCGCGCCAAAATTTTTAATTTCCAATGTCATTGGAATGTATCATTGAAAAATGATCATTGAAAAATGATAGTGTATTTCAGCCTTAAGTCACGCAAAATGGTAGATTGAGTTGTGAGCGAAATTACCTAATGGTGTGTCATGAAACAAAATGTTTTTTGCTTTTCTTTTAATAATTAATTTCTTTTATTTGTTAAGCGCTTCTGATCAAACGTTTCTTTTATTCAGCTTATTCATTTAGCACGTGCCTTTTTCTCTCCTCCCGTGTGAACTTTTTAAGAAGAGAAACCATTTTCGCCCTGTTTGATAGCACCCATGTTAGAGCGGGTAACTTTTTTAAAACAAAAGTAATAAAAAGTTGAAGTTTTTTCTTCCTACGTTTTGAGTGTATTGTTGTACTAATCAACGATTGGTTTTAAAAAATAAATAAGTAACACATAATGAAAAAACTGAAAAATAGTTAATGTAACACTGATGTAAGACTGACTGCACACCAGAGGTTGTGACTTCGAATCTTTTCCAAGTTGTATGAGCCGTTATAAGGAAATTTGACGTTTATTGATACAGTGATACAGAGCAGGTAGACATGGGCGGCGAGCGACGCTGCCTTGGCGGCTAGTCTACATATTAATAGCCAATTCTCTGTGTGTTTGTTTGTCACACAAAATGGTAGATGTGAGCTGCGAAAGAGATTGGGAAGTCAGCAATGCAAGATCACACATTGATTATTTCTTTTCTTGTACGCAACGTAAGTGTGAAGCCATTGTATTGAGATCCAAATCGAACACAACGTTTAGGGAAAATTATCTTGGTAATTATCAATAGGGATAACTGACGTTTTTTGGGGTTGGCAATACAGACGATGGGGTGACAAAAAAATTGGGCCTAATTTTTTCGGGGGGGGGGGGGGGGGGGACGGGTGTGTGACGTCACCAAAATCTTTCTTTGATCAATGATATCTCAGGTATGGTTGGTCGTAGCAAAAGGATCCCATATGCATTTTTTGATCAGTTTTTCAAGCTCTACCACATGGGTGCACTTTTTGTTTCCAATTTTTAAATTTATTTTTCATTAACTCTTTGGGTGATACTTTTTGGGGCTGAAAATGAGCGGCGAGCGACTCCGCCTTCGCGTCTAGTTATTTTCTATTACCGGTGGCGTCAGTCACAAACCGACGTTAACTACTTCACTTTTTTTAGTAACAACCATACTCTGCAGGCAAAGAAATCTTGTAGTACAATTACGTTCGAACAGTTCGAATAGCAACGTCTGACATTATGTTCAAAGAAAGAATTGGGAAGGAGGAGAAAAAGGAAGAAATGTTAGCTACCGTTTGCCATGTCAGCGGCCATTTTGTACTTTGTGACGACAACATCGTCGGCAACAGTTTTCTCTTCTTCCTCATCACTACTATCCCTATCTTTATCAGCCATTATATATGAACGACCTTAAATAACAGTTGCGATGTATGGATGCTTAGCGTTGCACCACTGTTCAAAAGACGCCTCAAATAGTACCATATCCACACGTGAAAGAAGCCTCACGCGCACCAGCTAGTAAGCTATCATAACTTAAAACGAAATCTTTTTGGTCTTTTATCAAAAACTAGCTATATCTCTAATTGATGTTAAAAATCATAAATAATTAGATGGTTAAAGGTTTTATTTCGGGAAAGTAGCAATACAAACTTTATCATGATTATGGAAATGAGAAAAGTAAAGCAATTTTCCTATTTCTTCTTGTATAGTTTTGTTGCCAATCAAGTACAATCTTATTTCCCGCTTATTGGCCGGTTGCCGTAAAAACACTTTTTATTTTTAGTTTTGCAGATATTTCGTCTTCAATTCTGAACTTTTCCTTCAGGATTTTTGATGATAGTGATTATGATATTATCCAAATGATCAATCTAGCGAAATATTTTTTGGTTGGCCACGGTTTCCTAATAAAATGCTCGCATCATTCAAGAAGTGCGAAACTAATCCGTCCTGTGCTGTGGGTAGCCAGTTCGCCACCTTTTCCTGCTTTTATAGAGCACAAAAATCAGAAAAGACCAGTATTTTAGATTTTAGATCTTACCCTTACCTATATCTGACAATTGAATAGTTTCCTGAATAGGAAATTTCTTAGAAAACTGTGTAAACTTTCTGGTAGAAATTTTTACAATTTTTAATGTATCTGTTTTTTTTACTAGTTGGCTCTTCATCATGGACATAAAAATAACCCTGATCCTAACCCTGACCCTTACTTAAAACATCCTGGAGAGAGTGGGAGTGCGAAAAAAAGGAAATAGCATAATAGCACCTTTTAAAGGGGCTGAAATAATACATTATCATCCAATTTTAATTGAATTCAATTAATTGGATTCCATAAATTTGACGGTGTAAACACAAAAATTTGATGATTTTTCATCTGTTTCAACACATTCAACTTTCATCCAACTTTTTTCTATTGAAATTTTTAATTACTATTGTTTCAAACGCGTAAACAGAAACTTGCACATGTGTTTCCAGAGCTTGTTTTGAGTATGATCTGAATAAAAAATAATACAAAATGGTGAGAAATTCACAGTGCATTGAGCACACAGAAGATTTTCTTACAGATTCAACAATTCGTCAAAATTAGCAGGACTCATTCTTAAGAAGTTATCAAACTCTCCCTCATTTTCCAGTTGAAATTCTCTTAGAAGAGTGTTTCCTGCACCGAGCTCTTCTGCTCTCCGTGTTAGCCATGACTTGACTCAAATCGATCTTTTCACCTTTTCGCGCATCTTTCTTTTTGATAAGACAAGATGCTACTACTGGCTCCTGCACACATTCTTCTTCTTCTGAATCCATCACGAAAAGAGTTTCTTCCAACACACTCCTTAATTTTATTTGAATAGTGTAAACAACTGTTTCAATTCAACAAATTGGATGATCAAATTTATCGAATCCAATTGGATATATAGTGTATTTCAGCCTTTAGAAAGTGATTAGAGTCAGTTTTTGCAAAATGACCACAGAGTGTGTGTGTATTTGACTTTTATCTACAGTTTGACAAGTTTAGGAGCCGACCACATAGCCTTTTGTCAGGCTTTGCGGAAAAAATCTGACAAGGTCTGACCCCTCCCCTCCCCTTCTTAGCAGATTTTTTTTGTTGCCCTGAGAAGTGCGGGGACAGTACACGAGACGGCTGAAGTGGTCTGCTGTGATGGTTGCCACATTTGGTATCACTCGCCTTGTGCTTTGAAGAAATGGCCTTAAAACAAGCCACAGCCTTTGCAACAATGGTGTTGCTGTTGAGCTTTTTTGTTTATAACTAGTCTTTGTTTGCGCTTTTTTTTAGATTCTTTTGATAGTGACTTTCCAACATTGATTTTTGTTTTTAATTTTTTCTCATAAGAAGATGTACATCATCAGATTTTTTTACGGTTTTAAGATATCTTTGTGATATAATATTGATAACATTTGTATGTATATATTCCAGAATAACAGATTTTCGTCACACTCAACACGGTTTAAATTAGCACATTGCAATTTGCGAGTCCAATTAAAGTTTTAGCGAATCAAATGACTGGCAAATGTATTAAAATTGCAAACTTATATTAAACTTTTAGGTATAAATAAACTTATCCTTCATATGTTTTACAGATTTCCATAATAACCAGCATCTTATACACACATAAAACAGTATTTCCACATGTTTAAAAACAGGTGCGAACAGTTTACATACTTTTTTTTTACAAAGATAATTTGGCGCAACGATCGTCACTATCAGGGGGAAAACTGTTTTATTGTTCTTTCGAACAATAATTATTATTCTATTTCTCTCCACGTTCTTTAGACTTTACTTTATCATTATAACAAATGAATGTTTCAGTGTAGTTTTTAAAAAAATGGTCAATTTACTGCTTCGTTGAAAACCGTTAACAAATGGGAAACTGAATTAAATTGCGCCCTAGGAACAAGGTTGAGCTAGCAGTTCATTTAGTTTCTCTCTTCAAAGATCGATTTTACAAGTCAAACTCATTCCCACTGCTTCTTTTTCGAGGTAAATATTTAACTGGAAAGGATGTTTCAAACCACAAACAAACAGTCACGATCAATAGCAGCAGAAAGTTGAATTGTCACATTGTCACAATTGAAGCTTGAAATCTCAATGATCAACGTTCTTTCCTACAGAATGACTGAACAAAAATACTGTTAAGAGAGTCTGTATAGATGCTGTTTTAGAGGGTCTAAATTTCAAAATTTTCAAAATCAACTTTTTGTTTCTAATTCAAACCCTGCTAAAAAAATATTTGCGGAAAAGTTCAGATTTTACTGGTTCCTATAAAAAAAAGCGGTTTTGGTGTTTGGATTTCTGCGAAAGCGAGAAATGCATTAACACCAGCTTTGGTTTTCATTTTTTTCTGCTGATTGAACCTGGCAATTTTTTGAAATTTTGTGTGTGCCTTAACATGAAAACTGCCAGAATATTTTGCTACTTATTCATGAAAAAATAGGCATTTCCACTAAAATCTTAATGGAGAACTTCAGTTTCACCAAATTAGAACGAACACCAAGGTCTTGTGTTCGAAACTCTGTTGCAGTTAATTCATTGTTGAAGTCATTCATGGTTAAACTTTAAAAGCTAATTTTTATATGCTGTTTAGCTTTGTCTAGTTTTTTTACAGTCGACTCTCGATATCTCAAACTTTTCAGTATCTCAAACTTTTTTCCCGGTCCCTTGGACACTACGCACTTGTTTGGGCAAAAATCCTCTCGATATCTTGAACCTCGATATCTCGAACTGACTTTCTCTCATTATCTCCAAACTTTCCCCAAATCTTTCAGAAACTCCTTGCGTGATTTTGGCATTTTTTAATGTTTTCATAAAATTCCATTTTTCTAAATTCGTATTTTCAAAAAGTATACGAATCCAGTTTTTTTAAAAGATTAATTGATTGTCTCCACTAAAGGTGGAAATGTGAAGCTCGTTAAGCAAAGGCTGACAAACAAATCTGTTGTAGAAAAATGTGAAGCATTGAAAGACTTGTAGAAAAAGATGTCTAAATATGAGTTAACCCAAAGGTATGGTGTTCCAAAGAACACAATAATGAACCTGGGCAAAAGATAAAAACACATTATTGACATCGCTTGAAAAAAATGGTACAAAATCTAAGCGAAAAAAACTTTCTACCCTTTTCTTGATATCTCGAACTCTTGATATCTCGAACTTTTCTCTCGGTCCCCTGAGATATATCGAGAGTTGATATCTCTTGTATTTGTTTCAAAGTTAGTTTAAAACAGTATTTCTGATGAATTTTTCACTTTTGAAGTACCATTAAATTCGTGTTGATAAAATACCATCTCAATATTGAATTTGTTGGTTCACATTAATAACCACACATTTTTAAATCAAACTCATAATTTGTGTTAAGTTCTGATTGCATAAATTTGGCGTGCTGGCGTTATTTTTGTGTAAAGCTTGGTTACTTTTTAGCCATATTTGAAGTTCACAGATTTTCGAACGAAATGTTGTTTCTTTCTTACGCTATGTAAGAATGAGTACTCATGATATTTGACATTCATTCCCCTTTAATAGCTTAAGTGAGATGTATGAAAGAGAAGGAAGAAGTGAAAGTGTTGCATGCAGATTCAACTTAAACAATCTATTCACAAATTTAAAAAATTATTGTTCTGAAGTGGTTTGACCAAAAAATAATCCACTGAAGTACTTCTCCTTCACACAGTTTTATCATACAAGTTGCCTTGGAAAGATTATTTATTAGATTATTTTTAATACAAGCACAAATTGTTGCGACTTTTCGCGTGACTTATTGTGACTTTATGGTAAGTTAAAATATTCTTTCTGATACAACTATAGAATAGCTTTTCAGTTTTTGTTCTCTTTAAATTCCCCCAAATGCAAGGATCCATTCATATTTTACTTCAGAACAATTATTAGATTATTCAATTAGACTGATTAGTAAACTGATTTTTCATGTTTGTTTATTACGACATTATTATCTCTTATCGCCTTATTATCTCTTATCTCATCTCTTATTTTCTCTATCTGTTATTATCTCTTGTGAGTTACTTTTGTTTTTAGATACTATTTAATGATGAACGAATCAACTGAACATAGATTGTAGTATTGTCTTTGCATTTTCTATGAACATTATAAATCAATTGCTTTAAAAACATTCAGCCATGATTTCCAAGATAAGACTGTTGTTGATTTTCATAATTGTGGTGTGTTTAATATTTCTAACCACTCATTTATCCACATTACTTAAAAAGAACAATTCCTTACATGTCATAAATTCAGTTCATGTACATACGAACAATAACTATCGAGAAGAAAAGTTGTCTATAAACAAAGGCTCTGAATTAGATGTAAATAAAAATGTCAACCCTAATGAAGTTGAAGAGAATTTGGGGCACTTCGATTTCATGATAAAACAATCTGAAAAACATAGGACTTTGAAACCACTTCAAGATGTTAAAGAAGAACAAACTGCTGTTGAGAAGGAACAGACTGTAAATATCGAAAATAAAGATGTAAAGAAAAAAATTGTTAATCAAAATTCAGAGAAAGAAATACCAGAAAATAAGGTTACTGACACAGACACAGATACTAAAAAAGAGAATACGAAACTGATAGAAGAAAAGAGTACACTGAAAAATGAAGAACAAACTAAAGTACGGGAAAATCAAGAAATAAAAAACAATAAAGGAGAAAATAAAGCAGTTTCCAAGCAAAGAACGTTGATACAAGACCGACTTCCAAGTTGTTCAAAACATGGAGAAAAACTTGGTATTGTTTATCTTAATCGTTGTTATTTGCTGACCTGTAGTAAATTGATCTACTATAAGAACAAAGAAAAATGTTCTGTTTATATCAATAAATCCAAGCAAGTGAAACAAATGCTTCTGGGTTGTTCCATACCAAATGATGCAAAATTTCAGTACTTCGGACATTTGTTCAAACTTTGTCAGATAGTTACAATATATAAGATGAGACACTCTGGAAACTCCTGTTTTTATCATTCTCTGATAGTCCTCCATGTAGTCATACAGGATCTTAGGAAGTTTTTAGGATGTTTATTATATTTTTCTTCTGTGGGAGAAGCCTTAAATATCTTTTTTTGTACTTCCCAAATCACATTTTTTGACATCTTTAGGCCACCATTATGGAATTTTGAAGGATTCATGGGAATTGACTTTCGCATATTCTGATAATTCCCCAAGGTGTCTTGCAATCTGCAAAGTTTCATTACTCTAGGGTAAATATGTAAAGAAACAGAGATTCGAAAATTGAAAAAAGCAGCTTCCCGGTCATAGCAATTTTCTGTAGATGATCCTAAACTTTGAACAGCTATAACTATTGAGGTGAAATTTTCAGGAATGTCTCATCTTATATATTGTAACTATCTGACAAAGTTTGAACAAATTCTGAGATGCGTCGTGTTCAGCCTTGCACCATTTGGCATGGCATGACCTTTCTGCAATTGAACAATTTTGCAAAAGTTGTTTTCCTGTATATAACTACCTATATTATTATTTTGTATTTTTGTTCATTATCTGAAATTCGATTTTAGTTGGACCATTGTTCATTGACCAGAGTGTTCCCAGTTCAATAACTGTTGTTGAAAAATCTTTAAGTGTTGAGTATGGTGGAACAGTAGAAAAGGGTGGATGGTGGTCCCCTGCTACATGCACACCTAGAGTAAAGGTTAGATTTTTACAGATTCTACGAGATCAGTATTAATGGTGCTACATGTGAAAGTGTTATAGATAGTAACGTTACTTTTAAATACTTGAATTTTGTTATTAAGGTGGCAATAATCATACCTTATCGTAAAAGATTTGAACAATTGAAAATATTTCTTCGTCATATGCACCCTTTCCTTCAACGACAACAACTACATTATCGAATAATAGTGGTTGAAATGGTATGTTTGATTGACTTATATGCTGTTATCTACTTGCTTTATTTTCTGATGTTACCACATCATTGGTTATTATAATTGCTTGTGATGAAATTTATGTAATGTAAAATGAAACAAGTTGAGACGATGCTCAATACAAAAATTTAGAACAAAATATTTATTAGAATTACAATATCAGTTTTGCGCTACCTGTGATCGTCAGATGTATCTGCTGGGGCATGAAACTGACAAATGTATTTTGTTTTTAATGTCATAAAATTTATGAATTTTCATGTGAAAGGTGTGACTATTTTTCTATACTGTTTAGTTGGAAGATGATCCCTTCAACAGAGCTGGTCTGTTTAACATTGGTTTTGTTGAAGCTTTGAAACTGGATAATTTTGATTGTTTCGTATTTTCGGATGTTGATCTTCTTCCTGAAGATGATCGAAATTACTATGGATGTCCAACATCTCCAAGACATATGTCTGTCGGTGTGGACAAGTTTGATTATAGGTAAGTGATAATACGTATTAGATGTTGTTACAGTAAGTGCTCTAGAATTATAGGTATTAAAAGGTCCTACATAATACGGTTGACTCTCTTTCATTCAATTTTCCAAGGGGATAAAATTTGTATTGAATTAGGGAGTGTCTCTCGAATTCGAATTTTAAGGCGATAAAGTAGAAAAATCGAATTACAGAGAGAAATCTTTGTAAACTTATTTTCGACGTTTAGTTCCTAATTCCTGCAACACACAATGCTGTTTCCTTGATGAGAACACTGTTGATTGGGATATTTTCTGATTGCATTCTTTTGAACCATTGGAGAACAGTTTAATCACCTTGATCGTGCCTGTCTGCTTTAACTCTTTTGGTAGAAGCACTACATTTTTGAAAAGCCTCAACAATTTTGTGTTTGTTTTTTTCCAAGTGGATCTTGGAACTGTAAATAAATGTAATAAAAAATTCTCGAATGAATAAAAATTTGAAATTCACAATATGGTTTGAAACTGTGGTAAGGGCCTTTTAACACTATTAAGGAGAGAATTTCTCTGTAGGGACCTAAAATCTGGATAGAAAAAGAGAGGTTATCGAATTAGAGAGTATCAAATTGTGGAGGTTCGTTTATGAGATTTTCTTAAGGAAATTTGATTTTGACTTGGACTCAGATCAAATTAGAGAAAGTACCGAATTACGGAGGTTCAAATTAGAGAGAGTCGACTGTATGTATAAAGTATGTTCAGAGTTGAAGAAATTTGAGGGAAGTTTTTTGATTGAATTTTTATTCATCTTCCTGATAACAAATTCCTTCAGTAATACGCAAGTTTATAATGTGTATGTTCTATTATACCTGTGTTTTTATCTTTAGACTGCCATATGAAACCATCTTTGGTGGAGTTGGATCATTCACAAAAGAGGATTTTCAAAAAATTAATGGAATGTCAAATTTGTTTTGGGGTTGGGGTGGTGAAGATGATGATCTTTATGGAAGGTAGTAATAATCAAGAGTTTCATAGTGTTCCCAACAGTTGAACATTGCTTGTATTTGAATGATTTTTATTTAGAATTCGTGCTCTAGGATTTTCATTAACACGACCTAGTATACAGATTGGTCGATATACAATGATTAGAGTCCATCACTTTCAAAGTTCAGATGCTGATCCAAATCGGTAAGATTATAACTCCTCAAATCAATGAATTGTAGAGAAATTGAAGACAGGTAGTTATTTCAACATTTCCAGAAGAAGTCAAGGTCAAATTTTGGGTTGTAGAGTTTAGTTTTGTTCAATTTTTTATGGAAAAACATTGTTTATACACTCTTTTTTGCTAGTTATAAAGACTTCATAGCATTTAAAGTCCCCAAACAAATCTGTGCACTTTTCTGTGTGGATTGACACACACTGTGATAGTCATTGGCTTAACTGGACCCAATGTTACAGAATGGTCACAGCTCATCTATAGTTCACTATAATCCTCTATAATCCTCATATAACTTACTGTAAAAATTGGGAAATCTGTATTCGTCTCGTCCAAGAACATTCCTGGTTTGTTGGCAATGGCTTTGACTCTGTTTACGTAGCTCGAAATTAAAAGTGAAGACCTAAATGTTTTATTCTCAAATGGAATCCTGGTATTTCGATCAATCTTACCAAACTAAACTTATCCGTTAAACTTTTGGTTATTTTTTATGTTTTTTCGATTCACATGCATCAGTAGATATGATTTTTAGTGTCCAGATCTCTTCTCACCAAATTTAAGCCTAAGTTTCTTAAGCTTGATCAAAAATCTCCTTTGATAGCCACTAAAAAAATCTCCTTTGATAGCTACTAAAATCTAAAATATTAAACATCAGTGAATAAATCAATAATGTTTCCATTCAATTTTTTCCACATTTATTCCACAACCATGTCATCTTCTTCTTGGTCAGTAAACTCTATGTCAATAAACTCATCATCAGGCTTGCCAAAGCTTTGTTTTTAAAATATTTTTTAAGAAACATCTATAAAACATTTCAGGCTGAAGATATGAAAATATTAAGTAACATTCAGGCTCCACACAAATTGTGTGTTTCTTTTCAAAAAAAGTGCTTAAAAATTAGAACACTTTATGGAGATTGTAGTAATACGAGCATGAAACGGATGCCTACTTTGTTTATACCAATACTGTACTTTTTGATGTCAGTTTATGTCATTGTTCGTTTAATGGTTTCTGCATAAATCATCTTTTGGTGATTTATAATTGAAAGTATTCAAGAATAATCACCATGTCTCTTTTTTCATAGAATGAATTTATTACGTAATTCAAGAGAACGCATGATGGTAGATGGCTTGAACACATTAAAGTATACGCTCCGCGAAGTTGAACAAACGCCGCTTGTAACTTTTGTGAAAGTAATTATGAAACGCAGTGACTATGTGGCTAGTTGATACTATTCAAATCTTCAATGTCTTTTGTTAACTTTGAGAAGTGTGCAAACTTTTGTAGGTTTCTTTTTAGATTTTCGGATTGACTTTCTTAGTAATGTCAAGCCATCGAAAATATACAACATAACCTTTGGAGAATTTTTATAAACAAGGTTTATCATTGTAATATATAATGACGTGGGTTTCTGTTCAGGAGTTTGATGATTTGGAATTATAAGACGCGTGTGTTTTTAAAATCCATGTGTATATGCATCGTTTTTGTTTGTTCTGTTTTGATTTTTATAGAATTTATTTATTTTGGTGTTTTAAACTAACGTTGTGTTCAAGACAAATTTTGAATTTCATAAAAGTATGTTTTTAGCACACCTACCACCACTGTTGATCCTTGTATCGCGAATTAATGGAGACTGTGTTTTCCATATTGATCTAAATTCGCCAGTTTCCCTAAATTAAAACTATTGTATTTTACAAAATAAAGGTGATAAGTTGGAAGGCTGAATGAAGAAATTTCGGAGGTACCAGCGAAACTTTTAATTATAAATATTTACGTCACTAAAATGTTAAAATTTACCTTAAAGTCACGTACCCAGAAAGTCGCGAGCACCAATTCTCGCAACTTTCGCGACATTTTATGTACGCAACATTTTTCTGTTTTGGGATTCGCGTCTTTTTGTGCTCGCGACTTTTAAATATTTTCACAAAAAATATTTCGCAAGTCTCAAGCTATTTTTCCTCATTTCCGGAAAGGTGAACCTTAAAGAACTGTCTCCCGTAGAATTGCCAGCCATCCTTTTGTTGTATTCCAACGTCTTGTTTCAGCCCATAAATGATTGACAAAAGGCATGAGGATTACCAGTTTATCGCGTACAAACCAATATTTCTCCATCAACAACGAAAAGCTATTCACAGATGATGACTTTTATGCTGAATTCGCAGAATTGCAAAGTTACATCTCGAAAATATCTCCTGATTCAACAGTCGACTCCTACTTAAATCAAGACGAAGATGCAGTGACAACAATAGACACAGTCGATATACATTCCATGAACTGGAAGGAGAACCTGAGAGAAACAGCAATTCGTTGCGCGATCGAAGGTGATGACGAGATACAAACATCAGGAGAAATCGTGGATAATTTTGATATTGAACGACCAGAGTTTAAAATAAAGTCAAGTCAAGCAGACTTATCTATTGTAGATGATTTGAACAACTTTTGCGAAACATTAGGTGATACTGACTTAGTGATGAGTGCTTTCAATCTTGTCACACTACGACTTGAAGCACTTAGGCTCGATTATGTCCGTATGTTTATTTTGATCATGAATCATTCTTTATGCCCCTCCCACCTCTCCCGGCAAGCCTTTTTGATAAAAAAGGTTTTTAATATAAAACCTCCATACATCAGTCACCTCTAATGCAACGCCCAGTAAGCTGGGTCCCCCAAAGTGGCCGCTATTAGAGGTTCCTTTGTATTATCATTCTGCAGATATTTTAATTGCTTTAAAGGCAGTGTATTCAGAAAAAAATGTCATTTTTTACACTCATTTTCAATGACATTGAAAAATGATAAGTTGAACATGTTCATTTTTCAATGTCATTTTTTTTCTATTGTTTCGAATCGAATCTATTGTTTTCGCGCTCGTGTTCGTTGCACGCGATGTGATTTTAGACACTTACATAAACAAAAATAATATATTGAAGACTTTTTACACGCGAAAATTAAGACGCAAAAAGCAACTGAAACATTTATTGAAATTTGGAGGAGTCAACCAAGTTTTAATCGCATGTAAATAGCTTCGCAAAATTCAAGGATGAACTGGGACAATGTGCTTTAACTTGAACAGGGATTGGCAGTGGCGTAACTGGGGGGGTGCGTTGGGTGCGATCGCACCGCCCTCTGATTAAGCTTGCCCTTTTTTCTGACCAAGTAATATTTCATACGATATTCTTTTCACTAAAGTTATATAAATCATTGCTTTAAGAGCGGAAACTTTCGCGATTTTTGCCTTTTTTCGCGAAATTCAAAAAAAAATTCTTTATTCATTGTCATTCACGAAAGTTTTTTTCTCCCGAAAGTAAAGTTTTTGGAGGATTCGCGACAGTTTTATCAGTAAAATTTATTTTAAAACTGTCATTAGCGAAAGTTAAATTCGCGAAATTTCGCGATTTTCCATCCTTGCGAAACTTTCTGCCCGCGAAACTTTCTGCCCTTAAATTAATTATTTGTCAACAAAGTTGCAAAAAATAGCTTTGTGCATTTGTTACTATGGCATGAAGTGTGCTATTGCTTTAATATTGCCCAAATTTGTGAAAAACGCACCTACCCTAAGTTTAACTCAGTTACGCCACTGATTGGGTCTCGTATTTTTTTCGCAATATCACCGTCTATGAGATGAAGCAGCTCATCGAAAATATTCGGTGGCATTCTTAAAAATCTCGTATATTCTGCGATTTCCCCCACACGTAATTCATGCATGAGGGTATTATAGATGTCAAGCTCATTTCGTCTATTTAGCCATGCCTTTACCCATGCACTTCTTTTTTTGGTTTTCTGCGTTCAACTCTCTTTTTTGATAAAATGTAAACAACGACAGCAGCTGCTGTTTCTTCCTCAGGGTCCATGTTTGTAATTTTCAATGATAGTGTATTCGTGCCAAAATTTTTAATTTTCAATGTCATTGGAATGTATCATTGAAAAATGATCATTGAAAAATGATAGTGTATTTCAGCCTTAAGGAGCGCACTGGAAAGGGTTATTCCAGAAACAACAAATCTATCATTATTTATATAGAGAAGACAATAAAAGATTTCGCGAGTCTAAGTATGCTAGTGTTATCATCCAAGGATAGTTGAATTTCTCAAATCAGCGAGCTTTCTCTTTTTCCTTGCAGTACATGGAGCGTTTGATTAATTGTGCATGCGTGCAATAAGTTTACATACTTTGTAGTGAAACCATAGTCTTTTGACTACCGTAAACCTCCGAATATAAGCCCTTGGCTTATACAAGTTCGTAAGCTTTTTTTGGGTGGGCTTATACACGGGGGTGGGCTTATACACGGGTGGGCTTATACATGGAAAAGAATAGCAACATATTAAATATCTATGCATATATTTTACGTAATAAAAACTTTTCACTCATCGCCACTTTCTTCACTATCTTCACTTTCGCTATCACCATTATCTTCACTTTCACTCGACGTCGCTGTCTCTACATTGTCTCCGGTACCATCATCTTTTCTTCCTCGCTTGATGTTTCAAGGTGGAATTTCTCCTCTGGTTGAGGCATTGTATAGTTATATGGACCAAATATCAATAGAGGACTAGTTCGTAAAGAACTGAAGAAATAGCTTGTACTTGTATGTTTTTGCAAAAAAAAAAAGTTTTTTAGTAAAAGAAAAACAACCATGAAATTTTCCCTTCCAATATTATGGGCTTATACACGGGTGGGCTTATACACGGGTGGGCTTATACATGGAAATCGTTAGTAATGAGTAAAATGATGGGCTTATAGACGGGTGGGCTTATAGACGGGTGGGCTTATATTCGGAGGTTTACGGTAGCTCCATTTAAATACAGTAAACTTCCAATAACTCGAACCCCCGATAACTCGAACTTCCAGTAACTCGAACTGTTTTTGAATTCCCGTTGAACCTTCACTAATACTTTCTCACAAAAATCACTCGATAACTCGAACCCTCCATAACTCGAACATTCGTTAAGTCGAACCATTCTTCCTGTCCCCTGGACAGAAATTCCCCCGATAACTCGAACTTCAGAGGAAATATGAAAACAATTTCAGTAAAAAGTGACTACTTTTCTTTCAATAATATCAATTGTTCGTCCAAAGTTCACAAAAACTTTTTTTCTTCTGTAAATTGTAAAATTCACGGAACTTGTAAATTCTCGCCATCGCCAAGGCTAAATGAGTTTGCCCAAAAGTTAGTGATATTCGGGAGGCATTGTAAGTGCTGCATGACTACATGCCCTTCAGTCTATGCGGTGAAGATATTCAACAACAGCTCAATGCACTCTCAATTTCAATGGACAGAGACGTTACCGCTACAATGACACAGAGTGACATTAGAACTTTTTTTCAGTGATGTATAACTATGTACTGTATATGTACTGTTTCACAGAATACATTGATTCTACACACGTTTTTTCCACCCCCACCCCCCTCGAATAAGTCGAGTCTTTACGGTATTGAGGATCGGTAAAATGTTTACGTTCAACATTTCACGACTTTTCTCTCTTTTTGATTTGAGGAACGATTAATATATGCAAACGTCATCATTTAACTATGCTCGCCTGAATAACAGATTCAATTAACATTCATAAAACGCTGTCAATGTAGAAATATTTGATTGATAGCCAAATGTTACTTATGGTTTATTCATGACCATTTTATTGGTTGAACATAAAATTTATGGAAAAGCAAGTCTTGTTGCGAAGTTGTTAGCAATCACTGATTTGTTTCAATTTCCGTTGTGGTATTTTGGGCTCGATACCATATCATGGTTAGTTGATGTGGTTGTTGTCATATATTTGGAAAAAATCATGTCGAAGCAGAGGTTGCTTTTAATACTATCCATATTTTTCTGTGGTTTGTTATTATTGACACATTCGCCAATTTTACATGAAAGCACGAATTCCGTTCGATTTGTAAACTCGCTTCACTTGCAACTTCATAACAGAAAGTTAGATTCAGATGGTGGTGTTGGTAAAACGAGTGAATCTTTATTCAAAACGTCTAAGGCAGCCAAAGTAGTACAGAAACCACTCGTCCCAATTACAGTAACTGACAGTAAAACGACAGAACAACACCATGTTGATAGTACAATGAACCTGAATCCAAAAGATTCCATCCATGGTAAATCGACTATTGACTTGAAGAAAACAGACCACAAAAAGGAAATAAAAATCAAATCAACAAATGATGTTCCAAAGTTCATTAAAAATGTTGAAACAACTCAAAGTGCTGTCCCGCTTTGCTCTAGTCGAGGAGACAATCTCGGTAATATTTGTACTATCGTTACGTGTCATTATCGCATAGATTTGTTTTTTCAATAGCTTCTTTTCTTCTATTTGTTTTGTAGTTGGGAGATTATATGTTGATCAAAGTATTCCAAAAGATATGACCACTATTGAAAAAACATTCAGTGTTGAATATGGTGGCGTTGTTGAAAAGGGTGGATGGTGGAAACCAACTACTTGTAAACCCAGGACAAAGGTAAATATCACATTGAAAAAATTATCTTTAACCAATGAACGCAATAGTTCTATCTACAATTAGGGTCGCAGGCGTCCATTTCATGCGTTTTGAAAGAAAATGTCAGTGGATTTAGAGTTATTGACTGTTACTTACATCCTTAAGCGTTTCATTGGTTACGGTCGTCTATGCAGTTGCAGACCATCGATTGAAAGCCGTAGGATTCCCGTTTTCCTATGTTCTTCCTAATTTATTGTGTTTTCTTGTAGGTGGCAGTAATCATTCCTTATCGTAAAAGATTTGAACAGCTGAAAATATTTCTTCGTCATATGCACCCTTTCCTTCAACGACAACAACTGCATTATCGAATAATAGTGGTTGAAATGGTAATACTGTTTGTGGTGTGCAATCGATCGATCGGTTTCCACCATCCAACCTCTTCTTACAATCGATTTTGTTGCAAATGAGAGTCACCTAGAATAAATGAAAAATGTTATTGTTTTCACAGAATAATAAGCAATCATATTGTGTTACATCAAACCCATCATTGTCATTCATTTGTGAGTTTTGTAAGGGGTGATGGATCTTTTAATCATTTCAAATCAACAGACTGGCCTTTTGCTAATCGATTTCTGTTGACGCTTTTCTTTTAATTACCTTTGTGAGTTACTATAGCATTCAAATTAATTTTTGATATGAAATATTGTCTTAGTTGGAAGATGATCCCTTCAACAGAGCTGGTCTGTTTAACATTGGTTTTGTTGAAGCTTTGAAACTGGATGATTTTGATTGTTTCGTATTTTCGGATGTTGATCTTCTTCCTGAAGATGATCGAAACTACTATGGATGTCCAACATCTCCCAGACATATGTCTGTTGGTGTGGACAAGTTTAATTACAGGTAAACAATCAGATTTCAATTTGCTGGCATCAAGTCTTTTTGCTAAGAGTTTTCTGCAGCTTTTTTGGAAGTTAATAGTTAAGTTTAAGTTTAAGAAGCTGCGTCGTGAAACACATTTGAGATGGTGCCACAGTGACCAGTGACCATTGACCTCCGTGTTTCTCTTATTTGTATCCCATAAGTTTTATATAACAGTTTACCTTTAATGCTTAATACTGAAAACACCTTCATGATACATGACACTAATATATCCAGATTGCCGTATGCAACGATATTTGGCGGCGTCGGATCTTTTAAACGGCAGCATTTTGAAGCGATCAACGGAATGTCAAATATGTTTTGGGGTTGGGGTGGTGAGGATGATGATCTTTATGCAAGGTGATAAATAAACCTTATTTTGTCTTCTGGGCGAAAAGAAGGTTAACAGCAATGTATTTCTCGATACTTTTTTCTAGAATAACAGCTGCAAAATTCTCCTTAACTCGTCCGAGTGTTCAGATAGGACGGTACACAATGGTACGCATCCATCACTTTCAAAGTTCTAAAGCTGATCAGAATAGGTAAGCATATAAATTTTGCCCGAGATCATGAAATGTGACTTAACAAGGATTTTCTTGAACCCTGTCTATTTAAAAGCATTTCACAGAATGTTTCGGACCATTGTCAGAGAAGACGTTGAGTTAATTTTGATTTTGAAGCCTGCTCAATGAAAAATTCAATACAGTCCCTAGACCATCAATTTGATTCTCCTTTGTCTTCTCTATTTTATGTTCTACTCTATATTTATTTTCCATTTTGCAGAATGAATTTATTACGTAATTCAAGAGAACGTATGATGGTAGATGGTTTAAACACATTGAAGTATACGCTCCGCGAAGTTGAACAAACACCGCTTGTAACTTTCGCCAGAATAACTATGAAACGCAGTCAATATATAGCCAGCTAACAGGAGTTGGTTTCAGCGGAATGACAAGAAAAATGATTGAAAACACTTGTGACGGCTTGTAGCAGGCTAACATCGTCGTGTAAACCTACCTTTAAGTGTTTGGGTTGTTTTTCACTGTCATGCATGCACCACACGTGGATTTGTTGATTTTCATGTATTGTAAAATGCAAAGAAAATGATAAACCTATTTATTGTTATTATTTGTTATTGCCAACCAATGTCATGGGTAGTCGTATCTCTACTTCCTTCGCTACTGCTTAATCAACTAAATATGTTGAAAAAACTTTTCCTAACGTTTGTGTAGCGATGGTGTAGTGGTTAGTACCTTTGAGTGCGACCACTGCGACCCGTGTTCAAGTCCAGTCATGTCGTATCTCAATACACTACTCCGATGCGCTTTAAAAGCAGCGTGTCAGCCTATTAGGAGCCACCGATTGACTGCACACCGGCCTTCGGACAAGTTAGAGCAATGCTATACGCAATCACTGGCGGTAAGTCAAGTTGCAAGTCGGCGGACTGAAGAACCAACCATTGCAAGCCCAAGAACTGAAAACACTCGTTACTTACTTACTTATGGTAACTTCTTAAAATATTTGCGATAATCAAAGAGAATCGAGATACAAGCAGCCTACGAGCTCGAAGCTACACCCTTTTTCGCCATCAAAGTCTGTGTGGTGCAAGGGTGTTATTTACTTCGGGATCCCGGACATACTATAAAGTCTCGAACAAGCGCCCCTCCTTGAATAAGCACAGTTTAGCATACAATAACCACCCAGAAACTTATAAAATTGAGCAATATGATACCAATGTTCAAAACAATGTTAATTAAACTTTAAAATTTACACGAAGCTTTTCGTTTTTGTGAACATCATAATAAAATTCGAAAGCAAAGCGAAATGACTCTTCTCTACGATTCATCACGCAGTAAGCACATTTAGAAATAAAAAAAGGGGACTGCTGCGACTGAACGTATACTGATTTTTAGTTAGTGATAGTTATGGGCGCTGGCTGGGCGTATGTCCCCCGTACTTGGACGGTTTTAAGAAAAAAAAGGCGGATCTCCGTCGAGAGAATATCATCTATCTACTACAGTACACATCCGTTAATTCGAACACCCAAGGGACCGAAAAATTTGTTCGAATTAGCGAATGTTCGAATTACCGGATAATTGGGAAAAATAAGAATTCGGATAGAATTTCTTACATCTTTCTTGCACGTGGGCAGCAAACGAGAGAAGAAGTGACAAGAAAGAATGAAAGAAAAAAACATTCAAATTTTCAAAATCGAATGTCTTAAAAATCGAACGTTTCCAGAATCAAACAATTTCAGAATGGAACATTTTACAACACTCTGCAAAGCCATGGATTTTTGGATAGAGAAGTTCTAGAGAGTCAAGTAAAAAAAGAAAATGAATTTGATAAAAATACGCTGCTGCAGTAATACAGAACAACGTTGTGGTTGTACATTTGACAAAAGGAAAGACAGGCCGTTTTGCAAAACAATCTCATTTTTTCTTCAAGCAAGCGATGGCAATAGCTGCAAAGTAGTTAATCTACAAAAACCTTGTAAACTTGATTTTACTGGGAATGTACAATTTATTGAAAAGTTGAAAGAAATTTTACCACCATCAGAAAAATGTCTTCATTTTCACATAGTCATAAGAAAGACTATGATGTTCACTACAGTTTTAGATTAATAGTGCCCAAAAGTTCGAATTAACGAGTGGTTTTTTAGCCTAGGGACCGAAAAAACTGTTCGAATTAACGAAATGTTCGAATTAACGGAGTTCGAATTAAGCGGCACAACATATAAGACCAAACTCAAGGGACTGAAGAATTTGTTCGAAATAAAGAATGTTCGAATTAAGCGGCATTCGAATTAACGGATGTGTACTGTAGTTATCGCGAAACATTGACGACCGTCTTAAAAATCGTCTAGTAGAGATTCGCTTTTTAATTAGAAGTGATTTTAACTTCTCGTCGTGCTAACGGCAATATTCAAATGTTGAGCCAATATGTGGAGGAGATCCGGCTTGGTGTTAGAAATGGGTAGAATGGTTACTTTCGAAATTTCAGGAAATGGTGGAAGTAGCAGTGGGGTGTGCAACTCAGTTTTGTGACTTCTATATACATTATACAAAAGTGCAATAATAGCGCCACTTAATTATGGACTTCATCTATATACATGGAACACACTCCGCAACAGCCCTTTCTTTCAAGTTCTTGAAAGTTAGCTTTCCTAGTAGTGTTTTGTTTGTGTTTTCCAGATCCAGGCGCAGGTCCTCTCCTCATTATTTATTTATGTACCTTTTATTTTGTACTAGTGTATCAAGTTATATTTCTGGAGCACTATAAAAATGAGATGGTGTGAGCACCATCTCTACTCTAGAGAAAAATTACACGGACTCAGAAAATGTTCAAAATGTCTGAATTAGAGTGCGTTGTTTCCGAGAGCTGTAGTGAACTCAAACCAGTTTGAGATTTCAACCAGTTTGAAATCGACATTCTGTTTACATGAGAAATTTTGATACGGTCTTGGCGAGTGTTCGCGAGTAAAAATCAAAACAATAGATTTAGTTTCTAGTTCTCTCCTCTACGAGTGCATTTAATCTAATGAGACCCGTACTGGAAATCACGCATGTTTGAGATTTCAGTACGGGTAGAAATATTTTCTGTGCATAATGGAATAAATTTAGCACATTATATATATTTTTATCTATATATATATTAATAGCCGATTCTCTGTTTGTTTGTCTGTCACGCAAAATGGTAGATTGGGTTGTGAGCAAAATTATTTCTTTCTTTGTGTGCGACGTCAGTGCGAAACAATTACATTGCAACCCCAATCGAACGTGACTTTTTTGGATGGTGAACCAATAGGGATAACGTTTTTTTTATTACTATTATTATTAATGTTATAAGGACTACCGCTGATTTGGCTTTGAAAACAATACATCAGCTAGATACAAAGAAACCAATTGATTAAACATTTTAGACAACAAGCAGCTGTGGCATAACATGGTAGCGTGTTTGGTTTGCCAGTGTTGTATCCTAACGCTTGCCTGACTGTCTGAAAACCGAAGCTTTCCTTGCTCGACTCAGACAGGTGAAAAAGTGTGTCATGAAACAAAATATTTTTTGCTTTTCTTTTAACAATTTAACTTCTTTTAATTGTAATGCGCTTCTGATCAAACATGTTTTTTATTCACTTCATTCATTTAGCACGTGCCTTTTTTTCTCCTCCCGTGTGATCTTTTTAAGAGAAACCATTTTCCCCCTACTTTTGATAGCACCCATGTTGTTAGAGCACCTAACTTTTTTAAAACAAAAGCTAGTAATAAGTTGAAGTTTTCTCTCTCTACGTTTTGAGTGTATTGTTAAACTGATAACTGATTGGTTTTTAAAAAAATATAAATACAGGCCTGGCGTGCGATCGCATGCGCACGCCTCCACACATGCCAAGATTTATTTAGGCGTGTGGCAATTGCACGCCTGCAGGCTTTGTAATATGAGGCGTGCGATCGCACGCGCGCGCCTCCACGCACGCCTTGAAATCTTCAGACGTGCAACAAAAAGCACGCCTTAACAGTTCTTGAATTGCTTGAGACGTGCTACATTTCGCACGCCTCGATGATTATCTCTACGTATAATTTATATGTCATTTTTTTTATTTAATTTATTATTTCTTTTCATTCATTATGATTTCCGGGTTTTTTTCTAATACAGAAAGTTTCTATGAAGAAATACCCCACGTGTGTATGAAAAAATATGTAGACATTTTTTAAACAATGGTGTCTACTATTAAAAATAAAGATATTTCATCATAAGAATAATAAACATTTCATCCCGTGAGGAGTATTGCTTGAGCATTAAAAAAACCTGCTTCTCACAAAACGCTCTATTTTTAGTTTTAAATTTATATATTAAAACATTTTTGAGGAAGCACCCAGGTCTTGTCATGAGAGGTGTGCAACCAGCCAGCATAATTGTTATTTTAACTTGCGCAAGTTTCTATTTGTGGAAATACCAGTTAAGCTTCCATTTCACTGTTACTGTAAAGGGACCTGGAAACTAAGATGCTTTTTAATTTCATTGAATAACACGAAAACGAGTCCTGCTGGTACCACTTATATTTTCATATTCTTTCGTTAGGTGAACAAATGAATTCATATAACGAAGGAAATTTCAAAATTACCTTAGCAACAGTGGTCGTTCTCCCTAGCAACAGCTAATTGGTGAATAATCACTTAATATACCGCGTTATCTTTCGTTGTCAATTGACCTCGAAAACTTTTATAATAAGTTGAGCATGTTTTTAGAGCATCTACGTGTGATTAAAAGTATTTCTTAACTAACTCTAGGATAGTTATATGGAGCGCTAGCGTGATCGCGCGACTGATAATGAGCAGATTGAATTGCATTTTAAATTTGAAAATAAAATGAACATTTGTTACGTTTTGAATAAAACCATTCATTAGCTGTAGATTTCTTTCGTAAATTTTTCGTAACTCCTCACAGAAACATTAAATATATACACGTTGACTAGGGATCAAAAACTTTGTTTCATTAGAACATAAGAATAATAACGATTTCTTGGATCGCACACCATCACACGCCTGAACAGCTTCAGGGGAGTGATAATTAACACGCCTAAAACGCCTTAATTCTTGATTAGGCGTGCGACACGTCACACGCCTCCTTTTTTCATATTACAAAGCCTGCGCCTGGCTTGTAATGACGAGTGTAATAACAAATGTTTATTTAAAAGTCAGCAAAAATCTGTCCCAAAATGTTGAAAGTTTTGCTTTGGAAATTGTTCATGTGCTACGATTAAATTTTACAATAACGGAACGAAACTTTGCTACCATTTCAGTAGCAATTCTCTGATCGCTTTGGAATACGGTATATAGTGGTTTTGAATTAAAAATCAGTGCTCGCAAATTTTCTTCGCTTGGTAGTAGAAAACAAGAGGAATGAAGAAGGAGCTTCGTGCGCATGATTTTATTATGTATTATATAATTTAATTGCATTATGTAGTTTTCTCTTTCTTTTTAAAGTTCTTTTAAGTTACAAAAGTATGCGCAAGGTTGCAGTTTCGAAAACATAATCTTTTATTTAAAAAAATAGCCAGCCAGGTGGTGATGAGTTAATGGAATGGAAAACTTCTTAATTTAACACCATTTGAACTTCAAACCAAAACGACAGAGAGTAATGCAAATTTTTTTATTTTCAGGTTTTATTCTTCCTCTTTATTAATTTTTGCATAAATTTTATTTACTGTCAAAGTAATCTTTATAGCTAACATTTTTCGTTCCCAATCTTTGAAAATAATGTTTTGTTTTATTAATTCATTCTTCATGAAAATCTCATTATTTTTACATTATGACACATTTCAAATTTGACTTGATTATCATTCAGAATGAAGATCGTTGATCTTAAGTGGAAAAAATTGATCGCACATCTGTCAAAAATTTACACGAGCGCACGCGCCATAACTGATATCGTCAATTAAGGCGTGCGATGACCACACATCTGCTAATTTTCTTACGACCAGGCCTGAAATAGCACATCATGAAATGTAATTTTTTGGAACCATTGTTTAAATTGATATTTAATTGGTTTAAAATCGTAAATAAAAACCATGTGAAGTTCACGTTTGGAATGCATTGTGTAAAGCAAGAAAGTTTGCTGACATTTTAAATGCGACTGCACAATGAACGGCTGAGTTTAGAATATGCAAGATTTGAAACAGAAGGATAGAATTGAACCTCAGAGCCGTTTATAAGGAAATATGACGTTTATTGGAGTCTACGGGGTGATACGGAACAGGTGGACATGGGCGTGTTGGGGTTAATAGAGTACAACTTTTGGATCAATGGCAAAAGCCAATCATCTGTATTATTGTTTAGTAACTAATACAAAAAGAAAGTCAATGACAATTGGAACATCTCCACCGCCCCATCACGATTCGTGCAAACCAGGTTTGTTGAACGGATCAAGTGCCTTCAGTGCTCTGTGTCGTTTTGGTGGAACTGGAGCTTCTGCATTTTGATGTTCGGTAGTTACCGCTGCGGTTGGTGCGGCAGGAAGGACAGCGGTGGCAGGTGTTGTATCATCACTAGCAGGTGGAGTTGGTTGAGGTATGACTGGAACCGGTAACTCAGTGTGTCTGTCAGCGTAAGGTGATGGTAACGGCCGCGCTACTCCATGTGGTATCATCGGTGGTACAATTGCTGTGAATTCTCGAATAAAGCGACGATTCTGGAGAGTGATCCTGCCTGAATGGTCCATTCGTATTCTGTACTGGCGATGAGGTAGCACTTCGGTGATAAACCCTGTTTTGGTCCACTTTTTGTTCTTGTTGTCACGGTTCTGAATAACGACTTTCATCCCAACAGTCAATGGTGGAAGTTCACGGACAGAGGTGTTGTACCGATCAACGATGAGATGGTTGCGTTCAGCTAATGCCTCTTCTCGAGCTTTGGCTGAGATTATCCACTCTTTATGAAGGTGGTAGTGACTGGGATGCGTTGGTATACTGTCTCGTAGCTGGCGATGGAACAAAATTTGGGCAGGGCTAAGGTTAATGTGCGGTAGTGGTGTGTTGCGATATTGGAGAATTGCTTTTGCTGCCTTGTCATTGTCTAGGGCGCCGTTTGGTGACACATTATTGTGGATGATGCGTTTGGCGGCTTTTACACCTAGCTCTGCACGTCCATTGGATTGTGGATATGATACAGATGATGTTCTGTGTTTTACTCCCCATTGCTGAAGGAATTCCTCAAACTTTGTAGCAGTTAGTTGTGGCCCCCCGTCTGATGTTAGTTCCTCGGCGGCACCATAGGCGATAAATAAGTTACGACAGATGTTGATTAGCGTGGTCGACGTAGCTCACCACCAGTTTTTGAAAATCACCAGTAATCACCAGTTTTGAAGGCATAAATGCAAATCCAGCCGCTGAAACGATCTACGATGGAGAGGTACGAATGTGTGTTTATCTCGAAATAGTCAGCGCATATTCGTTGGAAGGGGTATTCTGGCGATGGGGTGAGGATGATTGGTTCAGCTGGTTGACTGGGTGCGTGTTTGATGCAGTCAGCACAGGAGTTCTTGTAGTTCTTCATTTGGGCATCCATTCCAGGCCAGTATACTGTCTGGTTGGCTCTGGCCTTCATTCCGGTAATACCTTGGTTGGCAGCGTGCAGGTTTTCAAGTATCTGTCTACGTAGTGATCGTGGTACCACAATGCGCTTGTCCATGAGTATTGTTCCATCCATAGACGATAAACGGTGTCTGACCTCCCAAAATTCTCTTAGGTGGGCTGGTTCTGTCAGATATCTGTTATTTGGGAAGCCTTGTTGTACAGCGTTAAGGAGATCTTGGTACTGAGTGTCAGCAGCTGCTGCATCCTTGACATGGTTTAGGGTAATGGAACTGCATAAATTATTGATTGCATTGATGCTAGCGGCCTGTATCATCTCATCTAATACATTTTCAGCAATAATTTCGGATTCTTGAGGTTCCTCAGAGAATATCGCAGCTAGGGAGGAATGTTCTTCGGTACTGATGTTCGGTGAGGGGTGACGCGAGAGGGCGTCTGGTGCACGTTGCCATTTACCGGGACAGTGAATGATGCGAAATCGCCATGGTAGGTTTGCTTCTTTAAGGCACTGGAGACGAGGGTTGGTGATGTTGTCGAGATCACGGTCGTTGAAGATCCCCAATAACGGCTTATGGTTGACAGCAACGATTAAATCTTTACATCCGAGTGTAAACATGCGAGAATGCTTAAGGGACCATGCAAGAGCTAAGGCCTCCCCTTCTCCTGGTGAATACCGGCTTTCGGTAGGTGTCAGGAATCGTGATCCAGCAAATATCAATTTCCACCCTTCTTTGCAACAAACAGGTGTTTCGAGAGAACATTCACAGTGTTTCTGTAGCAGGAGGTACCCGATTCCGTCTCTGCTCCAGTCTGTTTGAAGGCAGGTTTGTTGTGATGCGTCAAAAGTACGAATACCATCTTTGACCATGGAAATTATTTTACTTTTGGATTCCTCGAAGACTGTGGTGAGATTGTTGTCCCAGTAAAAGTGTTGATTTGGTTTGATCAGGTCTCTGAATGGTTCCATTACGGGGCTGATAGAGTATGCCCATGCGATCTGGTTGATAAGGCCAAACCATGATCTGGCACCGGTAATGTTCGTCGGTACAGGAAAGTCTTGGATGGCAGCAAGAGTTTTAGCAGATGGTGCTACCCCAGTTGGTGTGATTGTTAATCCTGCAAAATCCACGGTGTCTCGACAAAACTGAAACTTGGAAGCATTGGCAACGATACCATTGTTGGCACAAAGCGTTAAAATAATCCCAAGTGTGGTAAAATGCGTTTTCAATGGATGTGTCATGAAGCAGGGTGTCGTTGACGATCTTCAGTTTGCGTGGTATTTCTTTGATGATTTCATCGTATCTACGTGTATAAGCGTCCCCAGATGCTACGAATCCTTGTGGCATGCGTAAATACATATATCTACCCCATTCAGTAATAAAGGTGGTAAGGGGTTGACTGTCCTCATCAAGTTTGATGGCGTGGTAGCCATCTATAGCATCGATAACAGTTTTCTTAGAATGTGGTGGAATTTGCGAAGCAAGCAGAAATGGAGACTGTGTGTGGTGAGTTTCTCGTAGACATTGTGCATTTAGTTTTTGGAAGTCAATTGTACGACGGGGCGCACCGTTCTTTTTCGTTACGATGACCATGGGGCTGCACCATGTGACGAGAGTACCGATGGGAACCTGGGAGATAACACCACGGTCAACGTCTTGATCTAAGCCTTCCTTCACGTCAGTTTTCCAGTGGTGTGGCACAGGTATTGGTGTGTGTCGAGCATAGGGTACAGCATCGGGCTTTAAATGAATGTGAGCTGGTGGTGAATTCATGGCTGGAAATGGTGCTGTGTTGTTAAACGCACTGGATGCGAATTGCTGAAGTATGAACGACTCAAGTTTCGGTATATTCTCTGCAGTTGGGGGGTATGGCAGCTCTGTTGGCTTCGGTGATGGTGTGGTGCATCGTACAACTGACTGGCTCTGTGGTTGAATCATCGATGTTGCTTGTTCGGTCGGTTCAATTGGCTGAACGGAGCAGACAGTAGTTGATGGCATAGGATGGGGGAATGATGGTGGTAAGATTTTGGTCGCCATACATCCCTGCTTGCTGAAGTAGATGCGGTCGACTTTATCGCAGAAGTAGAGAGGTTGTTTGGTGCAGTTACCAGCAATGCTGAAGAAGACATTAATCCAACCCTTGCAGATTAAAGTAGAGCCTCCGACAGCAGTTACACGTTTGTGACATGGGTTTAGTTGAGATGGACGTAGCCCCAGTTTCGGAAGGTGACCAGTACCAGCAAGACAAATGTTGGCTCCACTGTCTGGAAAATGGTTCAATTGAACAGGTGGGTACTGTGTGTTGGAACGACATGGTGTAAGTTCGGCTAAGATCTCTTGGATACGGTTTGGTTCGCTGGTAAACAAGTCGTTGTTTGCGTCATAGTGAACATGGGCGACTAGTAAGCTGTTAGCAGAAGCACCTTGTCGACATACACTTGAGAAGTGGTTAGGTTTATTACAAGCGTTGCAGGTCTTCCCCCATGCTGGACGTTCGGTGGAGCGACTGTGTGAACCACGGGTTCCATGTGAAGTACTTCCACATCCAGCACAACATGATGGTAATGGCTTTTGGCTACATTGGTTGGTTTTCTGGGGTGGCTTGTTCTTCTGTTTTTGATAATCAGATATGCGAGCAGCATGGCTGGTGGCTGTGTTATGTAGGTCAGCTTGATCACGAAGGGCACCTTCGAAGGCTTTAGCGTGGTTCACAACATCCTCGAGCGATTTTAGATGACTGGCTTTTGCGAGAATATCTGTTTGCAGCACCTCGTTGAAGATTCCACTGATGAATTGGTCCTTGATGCTTATGGACGATAAATCGGTTTTGCATGAAGGACACTCAAATTCGCAATCGATAGCAGAGGATCGTAGACGTACAAGGTAATCTTGAATATTCTCGGTTTCTTGTTGGATGATTTTCTGGAAATTCATTCGATGAACGGCGGGGTTAACACTTTTTGTAACAATTTTTTCAATGGCTTGCAATAAATTGTCCTCAGATAGACTCAAACAAGTTGGGTTAGTGTTTATTAAACTGGTTTGCACTTCTTCTTCACATGCACTATATAGATGGGTAGCTATTTGGTTGTCAGGAAGGGTAGTGATGCGTTTATAAACGTCCCAATCAACACGAAATTTGCGGAACTGAGGATGAGTCATTTCAGTGGCAATCTTTGGTAATTTGGCCGTGGCAGGAGGTGGTTTGTATGCTCCTGCAGGACTGGTAGGAGTCTCTGTAGCTGTAAATGACTTAGCATGTCTGAGAATAGCAAGAATGTCTCCTAAAATATTAATGCCAAGAGACTGCATATGTTCATTAGTTAGGTCTTGCAAAACAATTTCAGTTACTCTATTGTCTATGAAGATCGTTGCGTATTCGTCAGCTTCTCTGGGTGGAATGCCAGCATTGACAAGAAATTCTTTCCACGTGGGTTGATCTCGTAATCGCAGCGCCATGTTGGGGTTAATAGAGTACAACTTTTGGATCAATGGCAAAAGCCAATCATCTGTATTATTGTTTAGTAACTAATGCAAAAAGAAAGTCAATGACAATTGGAACAGGGCGGCTAGTATATTTCAAATGTGTCAGCAAAATTTAATTAATATGTGCATGCTTGTTAATACATTTTATGATAAAATAAAGAAATGTGAAAACTTTCATACCTTTCCAAGCCATATCGAAATTTCAAACCTATTTTGAGAATAGGTTTGAAATCATCACGGTTTAAATTTCAGTACGACGGTTATCATGTAAACACAAATATAGGATTGACCAGGAGGCGTACTGAAATAAGAACCCGTATTGAAACTCGATACGGGAGGGTTGGAAATTCAACCCGCATTGAGTTCAGTACGGCTTCCATGTAAACACGCTCTTAGTCATAATATTAGTCATAAATTTAATGCTGGAAGCCTGGAGGGAATATCAATATCAAAATTATATTGTAGCCTTTACGATCAATTATAAAATAGCTCAAGCTAGCACTTGCAAATCATAAGCTTTTGTTTATGCGTATTATAGAAAAACCACTTAAAAACCATTTATATACACTGAAACATAATTGGTATCTCCTTTTTCTAAATTTTTACTCAACAACTTCAAAGCTTCTCTTTCTTCAATTCAATTCAATTCGGATATTTTGTAAATTAAAATTTACATTACTGTAGTAAAAGATAGAAAGTTTTATTTACTTAAAGGGCTTCCTGCATCCAAAGTGATTTTTACAAATATGATAGAGCTCAAAAAGTTTTTTAACAAGTGCCTTTTCAGTATTTCATAATTATTTATAGTTTTTGAGATATATATATTTCGTTTCAAAAATCTTATATTAAATTTATGCAATGTATATTTATGATGTAATAAGATAGTAGGTAACACTTCTCATTGCAATAACTTTAGAATATCAATATTAAATCTTTGTAAGTTATAAAGGCTTCCACTCTGAGTTGATTGGTAGAAGAATAAAGTCATAGTATTTAATAATTCACAAGTTATAAACACACTAACTATCTTATTTACATCATAATTATGCGTTGCATAATAAGGTAGCCACCTGAGTATTTATACAGAATACAACAAAAGATTTTGAAAAAAAAAGTAGTTTTATAAAATAAATTAAAATAATGCCGGTAACGGGTATATGATCAGTTAAGAAAAATCTTAGTAATGGCTCAATATTGTTGATTTAACAAGTGATTTAAATTTAGCATAACCAAGCATGGAAAGGTTTTTGTCACGATGCTGCATTTGAAGACCATTCCAATTGAGAATTGAACGATAACGAATTGACTGCAAAGCATGCAAAGTAGTTCTGACTAAAGGTCTTACTAGAATTCTAATTGAATGACTCCTGGTTCGCTGAGACTCACTAAGTAAACTAAGACCGAGTGTTTCTTGAATACTATCATTTTAGCAGGAATCCTTTTAAATGTACATTTCATTAATATTTTATGCCATTCTTTTTTCGTTTAACTATCAGTTCAATAGCATCATCCCAACTTAAATTCAGTTTCAGGTCATTGACAACTATTGACAGCCATGTTGATCTTGGTTAACCAGACGGTCTTTTGTAAACTTTCTGTGGCGTATTGAAGGGCTTTTATGATTGGAAGGTCTTGTGGTGCTTGTATTACTTTAGCTAGCCATTTTAGTTGCTTTTTCTCAACTTCTCTGCTCCATTTTTTCAATTTTGTTTTTTGATATAATTTATATTCATGTTTGGCAGTGTTCAGCCATTTCACATTAATTTGAATGTTCTGATCAGTTTTTTTTTTAAAGGTGTCGATCTTGATGACATATACTTTCTTGATGGTTGTCTGCATATTCCATTTCGATGTTAATTTGGTTCTTTTGGGGAATTTTTTTTTTTTTTTTTTTTTTTTTTTTTAAATGAGTTGCTCCCTGCAAGGCCGAAGCCACTACTAGGCAGAAAGCTACAAGATGAGAAAAGGAAGAAGAGTTATAAAGACAGATGAGAGGGATGAGAAAAGGAAGAAGAGCTATAAAGATAGAGCAAGGTGGCGGTTAACCTTGGATTTAAAGGATTGTAGATCATACTCAGCAGGAAAACAACTATGAGGGAGAGAATTCCAGAGGCAAGCAGTCCAAGGGAAAAAGCTAGATGAATAAAAGTTCTTATGGCAAGTTGGGACCTGAACAGTCAAAGGATGAGAATTCGAAGAGAGGCGAGTGTTCCGAGAGAAAGTCTTAGGAGAAGGAGTAAGTTGATGCAAGTCATCCGAACAATGCCCATGAAAGTATTTATAGAAAAGAGACAGGGAAGCAACGTTTCTCCGATGTGAGAGGGGGTGAAGATCAGCACAAAGATCAGGGCCAACTAAGTTAACTAAGCGCTTCTGAATACGATCGAGAAGATGAAGACAATGAGCAGAGGCTCCAGCCCAAAGGTGGCAGCAGTACTCAAGACAAGGGCGAATAGTGGTCTTAAACATGTAAATGATAGATTTAGCCGAAAGTAAGTGACGGACCCGAAAAAGTGAGCCAACCTTCATAGCAGCAGATTTAGCAATGGACTCGATGTAAGAATTCCATGTGAAATTCTTTGTGAAGGTTAAACCTAAAAGACGAACCTGAGATGACTCTGCAAGCTCACTTCCATTCATAAGAACAGAAGGAATTACAGGGTCCCTGAAACGATTAATAGAGAGAAGCTTAGTTTTCGAAGCATTGAAGGAAACCAACCATTTCTGACCCCATTCAACTACTGTCCTAAGATCGTCCTCCAAGTCAGCAGCCATTTCAACCTTATCAAACAAGTCCTTAGTCCTTTCAAGAGACGAGTAAAGAGTAGTGTCGTCAGCGTAGATAGCAAGTTTACAGAGAATACAATCAGGAAGGTCGTTGATGAAAATGAGAAAGAGGGTTGGACCAAGGACAGAACCTTGAGGCACCCCTGAATTAATAGAGTAAGAAGAAGATGAATGACCATCGAGAACCACCTTAATACTCCTGCCACTGAGAAAGGACTTAATAAGATTCAAGAGTGAACCAGAAATGCCATAAGACTTCAACTTGTGAAGAAGGCCACGATGCCAAACCTTGTTGAATGCCTTGGAGATGTCAAGAGCAATAGCACGTGTCTCACCACAAGCATTGAGGGACTGACATATACGTTCAGAGATGACGGTCAGAGCATCAGCAGTGGAACGACCAGAACGGAAACCATACTGGTGATCAGAGAACAGATGAAGAGATTCTAGATGATGGGTGATGGAAGAGTTGATCAATGATTCGAAGACCTTACTTATAATAGAGAGAAGACTAATAGGACGATAGCATAAAGGGTCCGATCTCTCACCAGAGTTTTTGAAAACAGGCACAACAGAAGCAATCTTCCAACAAGAAGGAAAACAAGATTCATCGATGCACTTCCTGAATAGCCTACAGAGTATGGGAGAGAGTTCAGGCGAGCATTTTTGCAGAACGATTACAGGGATTTCATCGGGACCAGTAGCCTTAGAAGAGTCGAGAAAACTAATAACATCCGAAACCATCTTAGGAGTTATGTTCAGAGAAGACAAAACCACGTCAGTTCTGGAGTCAATATCGGGCAAAACATGACCAGTGTCATCAAGGGTGGAGTTCCTGCTGAACTGTTTAGCAAAGAGCTCCGCCTTACTAACAGCAGATGTCAACACCTCAGGACCGTTGAAGAGTGGTGGGATCAAAGACTTACCCTTATTAGAAAAGCTCCAATAGATACGCCAGAAATCACGAGACCCAATAGATTCAGTTATAAGCCGATCATGGACCAGATTTCGATAGGTGCGTTTAGCCTCCTCAATGACTTTTTTACAGTCGTTGCGAGCTTTGGTGAAAAGACGCCTATTGTCTTCACTACTACAACGTTGATAACGATGGAAAAAATGATTACGATGGGCAATTGCAGCAGAAATGGCAGGAGAGAACCAGGGTGTAGAGTGAGGTTTAACCTGATATTTACGAGAAGGAACAAATTCATCAATACCAACCTGAAGCCAAGAAGAGATCTCCACTGCACACCTCTCTGCATCACAGGCAAAGATATGATCAACCGGCAGGTCACGAATCAAATCTCGAAAGCTGTCCCAGTCACCACGATGGTATGAATAAAGTTTGCGATGAATAGGTGGATCGTGTGGGCAAGCGGAATTAAAGTCAATGGCTACGTTGACAACAGAATGATCAGAATTACCCAAAGGAGCAGATGTTGGTGTTTTGCAAATGTTCGGGTTAGATGAAAGGAATAGGTCAAGTAAAGAAGGCTCCTGATCAGCTCGATCAGGTACGCGAGTGGGAGAGTTCACAAGCTGAGTAAGAGAGTGAGAGATAGCAAAGTTGAAAGTGTCAATGCCAGATAGGGAGGTAGTGTGTGAGAAAGGTAACCAGTCAGCATGATGAATATTGAAATCACCAAACACAAAGATATTAGCAGAAGGGTGAGATATGAGAGCTTTATCAATATTTTCCGAGATAGAATTGATGACACTGCACGACTGAGAAGATGGGGAGCGATACACAAAGAAAAGATAACTAGTTGAATGCAAGAGAGAAAGACGTAGACAGATGAAAGATTCGTCAGGAGATTCAAGATTCAATTGACGACTGACAGGAAGACAGTCTTGAACATAGATACCAAGGCCGTGCATAAGAATAGATGAGTCCTTGCGATTAATAGGAAGATAGCCAGGTACATCGAAGTCAGAAGAGTTAATAGAAGGGTTAAGATTAGTTTTACAAATAGCAAGAATGTCAGGAGATGAGTTGGCTAGAAAAGATTCCAAATGAGAGAAGTTCCCACGAAGTCCACGAATATTAGAGAAGGAAAGTGAGAAAGACGTTGGCGATTTACGAGTACCCGATTTAGATTTACTAGAATTTGACATTTTTTTCATAATGAGGAGAAAGAAATCCAAAGTTGTGTTGGCTGGAGAACTCGTGCTAGAGGATCATTTGAATATAGGTTTGCTGTTAGCTATGAACCTATTGTCGTAACAAAAGCAATGCTGTGGCCTCTAAGGATGCAAACCGTTACAGCAGCAGGGCGCCGTCCAAGCGCAACTTGGCACTACTACTGCAACGCCATTTTTCGACTGTTGATAGAGCAGCCTCTCTAAGTAGCTAGCAAAGAGTTCGGGCTCATGTACTACCAGTCGACAAAGTAGCAATCAGGTAAAACTACTATCCTAACACCCTCAACATAGATAACTAAGCAGTATTGAAAATAGACTCAAGCATTTGTCAGACAGTCAAGTGCAACAAGGAGACCGGTGTTCATCATCCTAGAGTAGATATAGCACTGCAAGCAGCACATCTACACTAGTAGACTACACTAGTAGACTACACTAGTAGACGAAGTAAATGATGGTGTAATTATTTGGTCTGGTATGTCTTGTTCCATTATTGTTGATACTGCATATGCATGTTCTGCTGTGTTTCTATTTTGTGGTTTTGATCCACCTGTGTGATTCTATTTTTTCCCGCTCTATAAAAATGTAAACAAACTCATAATGGCTACCTTCTACATCATGAAATATAAAGACCAGTATTGAGAGCATTCTGATAGCACAGATGTCGCAAAATTCTTTATACTTATTAATATGGAAAATTCTACTCAAAAAATTTCAGTATAATAAACCAGTACGAAGAAGAAGTATTGTTAATACTTCATCTTGGAATGGCTATGATGAAGATTCGATATAGAGAGAAAATGTGCAACGAATTTCAAGTCAAGCTCGACACTGTTGACTCATGGTGTAAATGTCATTGCTGTAAAAAAATGAAGACGAAAAAGAAAACCTATGCTGTCACGAGCTAGAATGTTCAAATTATTTCAATATCAGTGGAAAATGACTTCAATCTTTTATTTAAATAATGACAACATCCGTCCTTTTAGACCCATTCCACTTTAGGTTTTGATAATCATAATCGTTGCTTCTAGATCTTCTATGCATCACAAATCATGAAAACTTTGATCCAATAGTCCTTTTAAAAGATAATCTTTGGAAAGCATTAGCTTCTACGCATGATTGTGAATCTGCTTTTCTTCCCGAGAGGCAACACGAACCTTCCAGTACAGTTCTTATTCTCTAACCATATAAACTATATACATAAATCATAAAAATCATATAAACTATATAAACTAAAGTTTTATTACTTTAGAAGTTACTTATACAGGCCTGGGGAGGAAAGGTGTGCGATCGCACTCGCACACGCCATCTCAATTTTAGACGTGTGACTCATCGCACGCCTAGCTGCTTAACAAAAATATAAAAAAAACAACGTTATTTTACTTTCACATTACGTATTAATATCCTTTCTGTTTGCATTTTATTCACGGTTTATTTTTCTGTATATGCATACTTGTTTTTAGAATGCGCATGTGAACGCGTCAAGAAATAGATTTCTCATTGTTATACCGGGTGTTTCAGAAAGAAGTTACGCTCTTTGGGCTGATATTTTGAGAAAACCAGTAAAGATATTTCAAAAAAATTTTTTTAATCGTTTAGAGGAAAAGCTAACTTAAATGTTGGTGTATCATACTTTACTTTTCATGCACTAGATCAAAAGTTATGCTCGTTTAGGGAAAAAAGTAATTTCTACAAAATCACAAAAAATAGACAAAAAAGGCTAACAAAAGAATTGTCAAACAAATGGATAAATTATAACTCGTATATTACTTTATTCATTAGAAAATGTATTTCCATTACTTTGTATACACTTATTTATCCTATGTACCATTCCTTGAAAGGCTTGGCGTATCATGACTGGATCTAAATTAACAGCAGCTTGTTGTATTGCATTTTTCAGTTGTCTCAGATTTTGTGGAAGTTGATTTTGAGGTTGTGTCCAAATCTTCTGTTTTAGATAACCCCACAAAAAAAAGTCACAAACTGTGAGATCTGGAGAGCGTGGGGGCCATGTGATATCCCCACGAGTACTAACAACTTTACCGGGGAACTGACCGCGGAGATACCTTAATGAAGCATTGCTGGTATGTGCCGGGGCCCCATCTTGAATCCACCAAGAGTTTGCTCTGTTGATTTGAAGACGCCTCATATCTCCTTGTACAACGTGATATCTAATTATCCTTAGATATTCCCGAGTATCCAATCTTCCTTGAACAAAATGGGGACCGAGCACTTCTCCACGACCAGTTACACCCATCCAAACCATAACTTGGTCAGCACCTTGCTCGAATTCGATGTAATGATCATTTGGGTGACCATCACCAAGCTGTGAATAATGTATGACATTTCTTGAATTAACATCAGAATTCATACTGAAGATGGCTTCATCAGAAATGATTAAATTTTCTAAAAAGATTGCATTGTTCATACGAATAAACCAGTTACAAAACGCAAGTCTTTGGGCTGGATCTTGGGGTTTTAATTTTTGTCTTTTAACCAATACATAAGGGTGGTATTTTATTTCTTTTACAATTCTATTAAACGAAGATGCAGAGAGATTTAAACCATTTCGACGGCAAGATCGAATTCCATTTTGCTGAAGTGAATTTCTTACTGCATCAATATTTTGCGGGGATCTTGCTGTTCGTGTTCTACCTGAACGTCCCTTACATAGATTGTGGCACGTGCCTTCTTGCTCAAATTTTCGAAATGTTTTTGTGATGGTAACTCTACTTGGAGGTGGATCATTTGGCCAATGGTTTGGCCAGTGACGCTGAATTTCAGTTGCATTGTCAACTCTTGCATATTCGATGCAAACCCAGATTCGTTGGTCCACTGTTAGACGAGGCATGTTTGTGAGTATAAAATATAAATACATCCACAAAGCCCTTTTATTTTAGCAGAAAAAAAAAATCCAATTTTCTATCATGAATATTTTTTGCTTAAAAATGCCTTTGGGAATTGGTTTTTATTGCTAAAAAAACTATTATTTTTTATGACATCTTTAAATATTATCAAAAGAAATTTCTTAAAGTTCAAAATAACTTTTGTTAGCCTTTTTTGTCTATTTTTTGTGATTTTGTAGAAATTACTTTTTTCCCTAAACGAGCATAACTTTTGATCTAGTGCATGAAAAGTAAAGTATGATACACCAACATTTAAGTTAGCTTTTCCTCTAAACGATTAAAAAATTTTTTTTGAAATATCTTTACTGGTTTTCTCAAAATATCAGCCCAAAGAGCGTAACTTCTTTCTGAAACACCCGGTACAATATTATTTATTAAGGGTGGATACACACTGCGGATAATCACTTCGTAATAATATTGTACTAGAATTCGTCAATTTAATGCGGCTTTTCTTCCTTCATGTTATAAGGGAAAATTAAAATATTTGAACCCGTTACAAACCCACAGCTTCTCGCCTTATTGTGAAAGAGAGCTGCAGTCGAAGCCCTAGGAACGAGAGGCTGCGAAATGAGAACTTGTTCCAAGAAATACTTCATGCCGGGCACATAATTTTATGTACCCAGGATTAGAAATGCTATTAAAATGAGGACCAAACAAATTTTTAATTTCCATGCTCATTGCAGTTCCTTGTGAATTTAAAATCTTAAGTTTCTATTTTAAACAGCGGGTACCTGTACCTGTACTTATATGCAGCATACAGGCAATTCATCTGGTGGATGCATAACAGGATGGGGAAATCAGTACGAAGAGTGATACCATCATGTGTGGTTAATAAAATAAGAGAGGCGTTTCCTGCACCTGACAACAAATACACTGGCTATTTAGATGAAGAAGTTGTCAATGAAAATCTATTTTTATGGATATACCGAAATAATGAGGAAGAAGAATATAGCCAAGAAATAATTACGTCATTCTGGAATATTTAGTTGTTTGTTCAATAATTTCTTTCCTCTCTGGTTGATCCTCACATAGTGTGTGTGTGTGTGTTTTTTTTTCTTCATTATTTGCAAAGTTTGTTTATATTGCAGTTGCTTGCTTTGAAATCTAACTCTTATTGCAACCCGCTAATACTATAGACAGCCCATTTCATAACTGTTCAATTTAAAAAGATTATTATTCCACTAGTTGAGATTAGATTTATATCGAAACTTTTTATTCTTTTGTTGATTTTATTTGAAAATGTGTGAGCCTGAAGAGCCTACAAAGAAGAGAAAAAAAACTATTATATACTTGTATGCATATTGATTGTGGTTTACATATACATTAACGGTGGGGGAGTTTTCAAAATACTTTGATTGAGGGTTTGATTGAGGGGGGTGGCCTTTGCTTGGGGGGAGGGGTACCAGGGAGGGGGGGGGGGGGGTGGAGGACACTATCCCTCAGCCGTGACGTCTTGATCAACTGCTCTATAGTAGGCACCAAGGGCTATTTGCCACAGAAAATAATACGATGCTTTTTTTACACACTTTGCGACATCTGAATATTTGGTCTTTTAAGAATTTATATGTAAAACATCATTTTATGCTTTTGTAAATTATTTTTGAGCTTTTAACACTAGATGTTAACTATGATACGCAACCCTAAAATCTAGATTACTGCTGCCAGTATCATGACAGTATTATTCACTCTCAATTCTAATATGTCAATTGTATTAATGTCCTCCAGGATTATTTTGTTCCTTTTTCAGCTTTTAACAAAGTTCTCTGTCCTTGTGACTATATCAAGAAGTTTTACTTGTATTAGACATGACTTCAACTCTTCAATAAATTTGTAGTTTAATCCTGTTATGGCTGATTGTTAGTAGGGTTTCCCTTTGAAACCTAACCTTTGTTACTCTGCTCACAAATGCCATCTAATTTTTCCTCTGGTAATGCATAAAGTAAAAGTTTAAATGTATTGTGTTTTTTTTGTTTGTTTTTTTTTTAAATCTGAAGATGACCTCTAGAAGGTGAGGTCGAAATATTAATAAAATAAATTTAACAAACCCATCGCTTATTTGTTAAAATTATAAGCTTCTGGTGATACTCTTTATAAACAATGCAAAAGTCTGCAAACAGTCAATTTTGAACCTGAAACCTTGTTCATAATAATGGGTAATCAGGGATTTTTCCAAGCACTTTTGGTTACTACCGTTTTTCGTAGAGAAGATTGAGTTTGACAGTCCTGGAAGCTATGCAATCTTAGAGATTTAAATCTCCACAAACAGGCCCTGTCATGAGAGGCATGTGAAAAGAGTTGGAAACTAAGATGTTTTCTAATTTCATTGAATAACATGAAAACGAGTCCTACTGGTACCACTTTTGTTTTCATATTCTTTGGTGAGGTGAAGAAATGAATGCGTATAACAAAGGAAATTTCAAAATTACCTTAGCAACGGTGGTCGTTCTCCCTAGCAACAGAATAATTGGTGAATAATGGCCTAATTACTCTCTCAAAACATGTTTTTAAACACTACGCATTTAAGAGCTAAAAAATATTTAATTGACAATGAATGATTGAGTTTCTAAACTCAATTCAAGATTGAGTTTTAACTACCGGTAAACGGTAGTTGGATAGTGCTTGGAAAAATCCCTGGTAATAGTTATGGGCTCTGTTAAAATCTATTGTTCTAGAAACAACAGTTATTGTTTTGTTATACTGTGTATTATAATTTACAGGTACCCCACAGAAGATTTGACAAATTTTATACGTAGAATCATTAATTGAAAATTTCCTTTAGCTTTCTTTTGTTTCTGTATTTTTTGCAATGACAGTATTACGATACCACAACTTAAGTAGCGCTCATCACAGGTGTGATACATATACTAAAAAATTCCTTGTTGAAGTGCAATTTTCTCTTGTTTCAGGTATGTAAGTATATGCTATGATCAACTGTATCAACATTATTTTAAATTTTAACTAGGTAAATTGAAATGAATGAATCAGAGAGAAGGTTACGTTAAAAATGGACTTAGATGCTAATTATTGTGATCTGTGCAAACTCAGTTTCAGCACTGAACCAGTAAGTGGATATGTTATTATGTGCAGGGATTTTTCCAAGCACTTTCCAACTACCGTTTACCAGTAATTGAAACTCAATCATTCATTGTTAATTAGACATTCTTTAATGCGTAATACTTAAAAACATGTTTTCAGAGAACAACAAAAGACGTGTCACTATCATTTGCAGGTCATGTTATAGCTCCCAGGGAGTGCAAAGGGTCAGTTTAAATATAATGCCACAAAAAAACATAGCTATGACCACAGCTTATGTTCGCCAAAAATGGGATCTCAATCTTGTTTTGCTTATAAGTTCAAACTGGGAAACAAAAACTTATTTTTGCTGGTAAAAACATACTCAAACATACTCAAACTGTTAAAGCTGTGGAACTTCCAGGGGTTTTGCCCACCTAAGGCAACACCAAGCTCTGCCCTGGACTATATAACTCAAGCTTCTCTACTGAAAATGGTAGTAACCGAAAGTGCTTGCAAAAGTCCCTGATTTTCATGTGATTATTATGTTGATTTTGCCAAAATTATCAATATGTGTATTCATTTGTGTCAGGAATTCAAGGAACATGGCTGGTCAATGCTGCATCATAAGAAACTAGATCAAATAAAAGGAAGGTAAAATCCTTTTCAATAATTTCTTGCATTGTGTTTTGTAAAAAATTTAACTTGTAACCTTATCTAACCTGATGATGTAATTCTTACACCCAGAACTATTTTCAAATGTTTTGCCTGGATCTAAATAAATCTATAGTTTACTTTCTGATACCTTTTGAAAATCCATATTTTGTCCCTATGTAATTTATCCAATAGTTTGCAGCAATTCAAACTCTAAATCTTCTGTTCTAGAAAGAATAAAAACATAAGCACATTGTAAGCATTTCAAAACATAGTCCAACTGAAGCCAAGCTAAGGCTAAAAAGAACTTGAAGCAGTTCCTGTGGTTTAGGTCCCAAAGTCAATTTTTTTATTTTCTTAATTTCCTTTCTCAAATAGGACTTCAAAACTTGATGTTTAGTAATAATGTCCACCAGACTATGGTAGATTGTGTGAATTTATGAAATACTTTTTTTCCTTCTAGAAATATCATTCATAAATGTGATTTGTGTGATGAAAATGTCTTTGCTTTACTGTCGTTTGCTAAACACATACACAGTGAGAAGCATCAAAACAACTTACTTAAATGGAAATACAAAAAAGTGGAATCGCTAAATGAAGTTATTCATAAGAAAACAACACTGCCACAACAACAAAATAGTTTTACCATCCCTTCGAATGAGTTTTCTAATAATCCTGATGATACAAGTACTTACACAAGTCTTACTACAAGACGCAATTGTACAAAATATATTTCTCATATGCGAACAACAAGAAGCAGGTATTGTTGTTAAAGTTTTACTTTGAATTAATAAATGATATTCTTGCATACCTTCATTGGTTATGAGTTTTGGTATTTTTCAGTTACAAAAATTGTTTCTACTTTTACCTTTTGATTTAGTGTGCTTAATGCTCCAAAGACAAGAAATTGTAATGAAAGTGACAAATTCAATTCACCATTCAAGTATGTTTCAGAGCAATATTTAGAGGATAAAAGAAACAGTTACAGAAAGTCGAATGATAGAACCAATTATAATCCTTCCATTGATAAAGGTCTGATTGCAGATATAAATACTAAAACAAGTTCTACTATGGCAAGTCCATCATATTGTTCTAGTGCAAAACAAAATATTAATAGTGAAATGGCTATCCAATCACCATCAATGGAAAATTTGCCAGTACTGAGAATTCAAGGAAAGATTGACTCCTCCACTTCCTCCACTGAAGCAACATCTGCAGATGCTTTGCCAGAACACCTGCAATGTATAATCAAAAGAAGCAAAGCCGCAATTGCGAAAATTCGCAAGCAACGGAGCCAACAAAAAACTGAGTCAGTGTTTGATACAATTAATTCCAAGCTGTCAAAATACAAGGAAAACACATCAAGTAATTTTACAAGTGCATCTAGTGACTTCAAAAGATCATCTGCACATGGTTCTATTACCAAGGGATGGGTTTCTAGTCTGGATACTCTACCTGTTGATGAAGTTGTTGTTTCGAGGGAATTGTCTGAAAGGACACGTTCACTACTAGAAAGAACAAAGCCAGTTACTGTTCCAATTTCTGATGTCCAAAGCCTTTTGAAACAAAATCGAAAGATTATTGAATCATTACGCACAACAAGTGGTAAACATAAGGTAGTTTTTAGTTGTTATCAAATTTAAAGAACAAAATAAGAATGCTACATATTTAAGAAATATGTTCAACTATGAAATTATGACTGCCTAGATAAAGTTATTACGTCCAACTTCCTCCAAGCCTTTATGGTTAACAATATGTGATGTAGAAGAGGATTTCTAGTGTCTTATTATTAATGATTTTAATGATTGATGATTTTTAATTCTTTTCAGTCCCAAATTGGTGAAAATTTCAAGGAGGATAGAAAGAGGAGAAGTAAAGTCAAAGCAAGCAATCAAGAAGTAAGATGGAATTTTAATTTGTTGACAAAATTTGTTTTTTTTAAAAAAAATGCAGATATTTGTGTAGCAGATTGATAATAATAACCATCGTCAGAATTTTGTTTTTTAATTTTTGTTAGTTTCAAGTTTCTCTAATGAAACGGAAAACAAGAAAACGAAAGAATGAACATCCACAACCTGCAACTGATTGTCCTTCTGTTGTTGTAGGTTTACTTCAGTTCTGTCTACTAGAAAATTTGTTATCTTCATTATGGGTAGGATTACTCAGGCCTCTCACTGAAGAAATTCACCCCTATGCTGCATTTAGCGTCAGTGATTTTGGCAGCCTATGTGATTGCGTAATGTACGCATTATTTTTTATGTACGTCACTTACCAAAATCCTGGTCCAGTGAAAAATAAATTTCTTCAATTTTAATACCATTGGATAGCCTTGAAACTTGTTTGAGTCAAAAATTGGGCTGCTCTTTCTTTATTGTCATTGGTCAAGCAGCAACCAGGTTCACCTTTGCCGCCACACTTGTTTACCTGTTCTCAATATCGCATCCTTATTTCTAGTGCAAACTTCACCCCAAACTTGGTTCGCATATATCGATAGCAATTTCTTTGTGCCTGAATACATTTTCATTTCCCTATTTTATGAACGTTTGAAGTTTCACAATATTTCCTTTAGTAATACTGATTTTCATGAAAATAAACGTACTCACTTTGTGTGTTTAGTTTAGTGCACTGTTAAACAGTCACTTTTTCGATTGTAATCAATAACACTACAGAGCACAGATGTTATAAACTCGTTTCTAGTGCTTTTCCGCAGATGAAAACATCTGGGAATGAATTTGCTCATGTCCATTTGCATAAATGGTATGCCATAACTTTTGAACATTGCTTCCTGTAAAAGTAGCACGCAAATCGGTGGGGGGAGAGACAACCAACTTTCCCTATATTTTCAACGTTGAAAATTAGACATTTCAAGACATTTCAAGACATTTAAGCCTTATGAAAATCGTTTTGCATACGTGATTATGTGCGTACATGCATAATTCTACCTACGCAATTGCATGCGCCTACACAATGTGAGGCCTGATTACTTCAACTTGAAATTGAAAAAAATTGCTTTAATATCCAAACCATCCCTTAAACATGCTTTATTGATGACATTCCAGACATGAAATGAGAAACTTATCCTTGCTTCTGTAGGACAAAAGTTTAATATTGGTTTATTTTGTTGTTTTCCTTAGACCACTGCCAATGTTTCAAAACTGGAATCTGATTCAAGTATCACACGAAAACTATCAACAGATGATGATTCAGCATCCAACAGTATAACTGATGATGAAGCAGTAACAGAAGGTCGTATTTGTGAGTTTAAAAAAAGTGATGGCACTTTTTGTGTTTCCAGAACACAGGACAGGTAAATTGATATGCTTTACAAAATCCATCCTTTTTTTGCAAACATATCTTCAGGAAATTGAAATATAGTGAATAGTGATAACAAAAAGATGTATTGTTTTTTCATATTGAAGGTTTTGCTCCTACCACAAGAGAGTTGTTCAAGCAGTTGAACTGTACATTACTAATAAAGTACGAACTGGGACACCCAGTGTTTCTGATGCTGTATCCTTGATTGAAATGTCTGATCAAGAGAGTGATTGTTCAGTTAATGTTGAGATTGATGAAGAATCAGCTGTGCAAGGACAGGTTGTTTCCATACCAATGAAGCGTAAACGATCCCTGTCAGACGGTAATACTTCAGAAAATCATGTTGTTGATTTTTCGCGATTTAAAATTAACAAACAAAAAAGGCATATCACTAGTGCTGATGTTACGTTGCCGAATTCAAGTGAAGGTACAGATGGATTGACATCTGCTAGTAAGAATGTGAAATTATCTCGTTTCAAGTATTTGAAAAGCTTGTCCTCTGGCACACACGAAATATCAAACATCAAGAAGTTACCATCAAATGTTCGCAAGTTCCTTGACAAAAAGCAGCAAAGCAACTTTCATACTGAATCCACATATAATCGAGACTCTAGTCTGAGTCAGTCAGAATCTGAAGCAGATTCTTCAGCAGCTGAAAGTTATGATGCTATCTCTACCACAAATAGTATTAAAACCTCAAGAAAAAACAAACTGAACGAAACAAGAAAAACAGCTAACTCAATGAAATTGCCTTTTGAACACTTTAAAGCAGCAACAGATCAATCAAATAAAGTTGACAATTATTTGAGTTTAAAGGGAAATGAAGCTGTTTCCAATTTTATTGATGATATCCCAACTCCAAAAGAGGTTACAGAATCTGTTAGTGAGTTAAACACAAGTTGCAACAGTACTCCAGTTAATGGAGGTTCTTTGTCTCCAGACTCTCCAATAGATTCTTCTATTCTAAAAACTCTTTTAGCAATTCCAGCAAGCACTTTTAATGCTGTAACCACAGAAAAAGACATATGCACAAGTTATAAAGAAATTAAAACCCTGTCAAGTAACTTACATGGCACTAATGCTATTTACAAAAACGGCAAATCATCCCCTATATACTCACTCATTCATAAATATACTGGAAATGGAACTAAGTCTAATGTAATTGTAACAGAAGCTGCAGGAAGATTTCAAAATAACAAATCATCATCTAACTGTTCAAATATTACTGGTGTTGGGGTGACCTGCAATGTTACATCACCACAGCTAACTGCAATTTCATTTATGGAAACATCTGAAGCGGCAACAAGAACAATATATACTTCTGATATGACTATTTCTTCTTCTGTCATATCTCAGCCAAATCTTTTTAATGAAGTTTCATTCAATACTACTGCAACAAATTGTGATGAAACACCTTCATACGGTTTTGTTATTACTAAGTCTTCTACACCGAAGACAGTTACTACTTCTACTTTAACGTCATTTACTGAGATCGATACTATTGTTAGAAACACCATGACTAACAAAACACCTCTTCAACCTCATAAACTAGACACCCATTTAGATGAAGATGGCAGCAGAAAAGATGTATTTATTGAATCGTCATTCTTGGAAGGTGAAAAAGCCTCTAGCTTTTGTGGTCAAGGCATAAAAAGTAAGGACAATAATCGTAAAGCCGATCAAAGTAAGGAAGTAAATGGATTTTTTCCAAGTGCACTTGATTTACTTGTGCGGAAAGAAAATTTTATTCGCTTGAAACTAGTGGAAACGAAAGAAACGGTGAAAGATTTGCAAGATAAGCTGTCAGAATTAGAAGAAGCTAGAAAAAAGTACCACGAGGAACTTAAAAGTATCGATAAAATGAAAAAAAGCCTGCAATCCAAAAATGATAAAATTGAAGTGACAATATCTAGTATTTCAAACACTGAAGAACATAGAATTATATCTATTGTTCCATCACCTAGCAAAGGTTACTCAACAAAATCAGAAAATGGACTAATGAAAAGTACAACTAATGAAAGCAATGAACAGGATGCTTTTTCTATCAATCCTGAACAAGAGCAGGTCAGTGACCCCTCAGCTCAAACTTTTAATTTATCTGAAACTGCACCATCCGATGAACCAACAAAATCATTATTAGAACATTCTGAGAATCCGATTTCTGAGTCTACTTTTCAAAGTAGTAAATATGCAACTCCACCATCATCACCACAACAATTGCAAAGAAACTCCATATCATATCCAAGAACTCAAGAAAACAGAACGCATATTGCAATGATTAAAGGTTAGTTTTTATAAAGAGAATAATATAGTCATTCCTGGGGATTTCATGAGAGTTGGATAAAATGCATATAGAAGCCTTCTACCAAAACTTCAGTTTTACTTCAATGGTTTAACTATGCTCAATACACAACCTTAAGTAGACAACCTTTCGCTCGAATCGAATAACTGAGTGTTAATCAGATTTTATTTTCTATATTGATTTATTCCATTGCAGATACTGAAAAGACTATTGCCGATCTAACTGCTGATGTTACATGCATGAAGGTAGATACCTTAAACCTTTTCAATACTTGTCATAATCTTTAAGAAAATTTAAGAAACTTTTTGTCAACAAGAATGTAAAGAACGTTACAGTGTCTAATCCAGACCTATGTCTATTCGGTAGTTGGAAGTGTTTGTTTGTTTGTTTGTTTGTTGTGTTTCAATATTGAGAAATCGAGATCAATAATATCAACTTAAAATCAAGTTAAATTGAGATCAGTTTGTATTCTTGTAATATCAGCATGAGCATCATAGCATAAAACATCAATTCTCAATACAGTATTGTTCCTAACTTGACAGCACCATTTTGAACTTATGAAAGGAACTGGTGAGCCTGATATTTCAGCACCAACAACCATATTTATTTTCAGGTGCTCGTTTTATTTCTTGGGACTGTGTTTCCAAACATGTTTATTGTAGATACCATTACTAATGAATTAGGTGCATGTTTTTAGGCTTTCATTGAAGTTAAATTTCTGCTGCGTTTTTTCTCTGTAATACACAAAGTGCTTACTAATATTATTTTAGATAGATAGATAGAAAGAAACTGATAACAAAATGATAAGACATCATTCAATTAAGGAGAATGCAATCAGTGTTCAGTAACTCTAATGTTGTATTATCCTCTGCAACATTGCAAATAATAACAATAATCCTTCCTTCTATATTTATTGTGAAGTGCTATTTTCTCATCATTAAAACTGATCCTGTACTTGGGCATTGCTCTGAATTGCTTTCATTTTAGTTAATGAAAGACAAATCAGGGTAGTTTTTTTTATTATTATTCTAGCATTCAAATAATACAATGTTCTCCTATCTGGAAATGTTTTCTTTTCTGTTTTCATAGCAGTGGACTTCTTGTTGCATACTTTTGGCAGGCTTCATTTGAATGGGCTTCATCATCTTCAGTTGTTGTTGATACACTGCAACTACATATAATACGGGCTAGTCTTTTGAAGAATTGCCTTACACTTCTTATTGTTCTTGCATATATGAAGGGATTTACACAACAGTTTAAAGATGAAATTGCATACAAAATATAATTCAAGTAGAAAAATATTTTGATGTTATCGAAATACATTTTTTCATTAAATGTTGTTAAACATGTAACGACAAAGACGTTCACCATGTATGGTATGGTTAGAATGAAAAACATTATGACTATTACTAAAAACATTCTTGTTATGCGTATTCGCTGTTTTTTGCGTTTCAACTGCAGTGTTTTGCATTGTACAGTTAAATTGTGTTGATGGAGTGTTTTAACAGATAAGGAGTAAAGAATGCACATTGACAACAACGGCAGGACACATGTAATACATTCATATACCACGTAATAGATTAAACGATAAAAGGAATCTCTCTCCTTATCTTTTGACCATAAATCAAAACAATTGTTGTCCTGAAACTTGAAGGCATTAATATAAGGAGATACCACAACTATTGATAATAACCAAATCATAAGAACGTTAACAAACGCTTTCGATGGTGATTGTTTAATGGGAGTTGAACTTTTTATGACCCTGAAATAAAATAATAAGCTTTATGACGCGACACATTTCAAAACGTAGGATGAACATAGTAGAAATTGATTGTATATCTTACTTTGCTCTTGAGATGGATATCAAAAGAAGTGTCAGAGAAGATATGAGCACTGAGATGTGGTTAAAGGGCGATAATAGTTTGCAGCCAACAATTCCAAACAAATGCCATGATTTAAGATCTGTTATCACATCATGAATTGCAACAAGTGGTATCAGAATTGCTGAAAGAAAATCAGCAAAAGAGAGGGAGATGATATAAATATCAAAATGTTTCTTTAATCTGCAATGTGTTGAGATGATGTAAATCACGGCTCCGTTACCAATAGTACCTACGATAAATGTAATTCCAAAAAGCCCTGTTAACGTTATCCGCACGGAGTCCAAAAAGGCTATGCTTGCTTCATATACTTGAGGTTTGGTGCCGTTGCTATTGTTCATTTCTTTAAGTGGATCTTTTTCAATAATACAATGACAGAGAAATTCTTTCATCTGCTTCACTTAAGATCCCTGTTTGAGTATGTCACACTGTGATGTGTCTGAAAATTTCTTCAAAGAACACTTTTCTTGGTAAGTAAGAAGAAAAAACAACAACAACAAAAAAAAAGAGAAAATTTCATTATCAATTTTCACCTAGATTTTTGAGTATTTTAAGAATTTCTTATTAATCTAATAACTACCACCTGCCTCTTCATATACTTTTTCAAAACCATTATGTTTTTTTTATCTAATATACTGGTATTATAGTTTGAATGACTTTTAGGCCATATCCACATTACACCTTTTCCTAGTGACACAAAAATCATATAAAAAAATGACCTCCAGTTCATTTATAAACAATTTTTTTGCAGTGCAATTTCAATATTGGATAGCAATCGAAACTTTTTTCACTAATGGTATGTTATGTACTAGATACGTTTTTGAAACCCGTTTTTGAAAGCTTTTTTGTAATGTTAACAGTACAATTAATATGCTGCTCAATTCTGTGTGAATTTTTATTTCTAATATTATTTTATGATGCATGTGTGGTAAATGTGTCTTCACAAAATGTTTATTTCAATCAATGCACTGAACCTTTCTATTCACGCTATTATGGATCACTCTTCATAACAACACAAAAACCAATTCATGTCAATGTGAACATGGTCTTAGTTGGTGCATAATGTCTTAAAATATCCATCTTAATGAACTGAAATGTTTTGAAACTATAGGTTATAGAAATTTCTTGTAAAATTGTTTTTGAGATCAAAGGTAGTATTATCTATATGGCTTTATTTTAGGTGTTGTCTTATTTCAATCTTTTCCATGGCCTGGTTAAATAAATTCATTTTTGAAGTTAGTATGTAGTTCTTCCATTTTTAATCAGTTCATTTTAAAATGGTCTCTTTGCTTTAATCAAATTATATTCAATTTCATTAAATCAATTCTTGTGTAGCTTCAGCAGTCTTTCTTAAAGAAATTTTTGAATAGGATTTTTATCTGTCTCCTTTTTATGAATTTAGCCAATAACTTCAATTTTCTACAGAAGGCCCTAATTTATTCGGTACTCAAAATCAAACTTACAAAAGAAACCAAGCTAAAAATTTAGTCACTGCTCAAAGTGTATTTTCATTCTATGGTTATTGGACAAGTATAGGATTTTCAATCAAAGTACCTGGATAACATTAACACACAATAACTGCAATTTGTTGAATGCAGTAAACAGCGTATTTTCAATTCTTGCTGATTGGCTTAAACCTTTCTTTAATAATGATGAGTTATAAAAGAATAAACCTTAATGTTTGTGTATTTAATTAGTTGTTGTAATTGTAGTTGTGATTGATAGAGACATAATCTATAATAGAAATACCAAAATATGAATATGAAAACGTCTTCTTTATAATTATACATTTCCGTTGTTGAAAAAAAGATTCTTGTCATTATACAATTGTTTACAATAAAATGACAGAAACCCTTCAAAATAAAATTTGTAATCAATGGTATGAAATAATTATCTTCATAAACCCAACCATCAACCATTCTATTTGAAAACTACTTTACTAAGTAATGACTGTATCAAGACTATCAGTTTTTCTTACATAACATCATCAACCTATTGAATTCAAATTGAATGTGGCAGTAGGTTGATCCAAAAGTGATCAAATCATGAGGATATGTGACCACTGATAGGAAAAAAAGTACATTTGATTTACCAATATGCGCAAATTACCAGTAATTTTTCCCATGGACAGTCACACATAAAGAGTAGGGTCTAATCTAGAATGTAACGGCAGTGCCCGGTGGAAGGAAAAAGGGCACATTATGAACATCCAAAGGGCACTTTTTTTAGGAAAAGGGCAACCTAAGTTTTATTTCGGTGGGTTAAACCTGTGAGCTCCTTACACAAGAGTGATTTTTAAAGTTTTTAAAGCGAAATAAATGTTCAACAAAGAGAAAACGTAAAGGGCAGCATCCGATCAATGGACGCTTTTTTGGTCTAGAATAGACCATCAAAGCATAAGATAGCATAAGATAGCATAAGATAGCATAATGTTCACTTTCATTCCATTTTAGTTGAAACTGCTAAGATGCTTGATTTCTTATTTCCATTGTCTTAGCAATCCATTTCGAATGACTGTTTGATTACAATAAGTTTAGATAATTTGGATGTTGTAATTTAGATTGTTATAATGTTATGTTATAATGTATAATGTTATGTATATAATGTATAATGTTATGTATATAATGTAATAATTTAGATGAGATCCTGCTACCATCATTTCAGCCTAGAACAAAGCTTTTCCCTTTTCTTTTCCATGACATTAAAAGTGAAATTTAGTGAAATTTAGTTCTGTAGTGTTCCTGAGTGGCAGGTCCATCTCTACAGTTTTATGTCTTTTCAAAAGCATCATTTGAAAATCCTGTCCTGGTAGTACCCTCTGACATTGATCTGGATGTTTCAGTTCTCCATATACCGCTAAATTGACTAATTTTCCGAAATGATGTTCGAACATTTGGGTTCATTCTTGCATAAATAAATGGGTTGATGCAACAGTTAAACATTGATAGTGTGAATAAACCATAGTTTGTTGGAAAAAGTACAGACAGGTTTTTAAAATAAGATTCTTCATCGAATGCGATGTAGTACGAGACCAGAAGGACATTGATCAAATATGGAGTGGTCAAAGTGAAAAATATTATGACGATGCTTCCAAACATTTTCGTGATTTTTGTATTTTGTTTTTTACGCCGTAGTTCTAGTTTTTGATTGTCTCCAGGAACTTTATAACTGTACAACACGAAAATTGAGGCTGAATATACCACAATCATGACAACCATTGGAATCAAGTTTGCGATACATTGATAAATCAGGTGATATATAAACCTGTAAAGCGAATCTTTTTCATAATCATCTGACCAACTATCGTAACAAACGTTATACTCATATCGAAATGCCTTAATGTATGGTGCCACTACTGCCAGTGATATTATCCATGTCAATGCCACCTGGATGACAGCAAGTGTTAAGTTTTTACGGATTGCTTTGGTGCTTTGAATCACTCTAAAAGGAATAATGGAAAGAAGTATGCCCTTTCTCATTGGTAATTTGAAAAATAAAATGAATTAAAATTTAGTGTTTCAAAAAATCAGAAAATAACCAATATACTCACCTCAGTCTAGATACTGAGACAACTAACAATGTCAATGAAGATACACAGACAGTAATGTGATTAATTGGTACGAAAATCTTGCAACCCGGATCACCAAGTAGATGCCATGAAGCTAGGTTTGTTATCAAGTCATGAACTTGTACCAGTGGTACGAAGATTGCTGATAGGAGGTCAGCTAAAGCTAACGAGATGATGTGTATATCAAAACTTCGATCAAGCCGATTTTTGATACCAATGATGTGGATCACAGATGCATTACCAATTGTTCCAATGATAAATACCAAACCACAGCAGACATACATTATAATTTTTACTGGTTGCGTGATGCGCATTTGGGCACTGACGCCATCTTCATAATAAGTTATGTTATCATAACTTGATTGGTTATTGCATACTACCAAGCTTGAATTACACATCTTGATAAAACTTCAGGGAGCAATATACTAACGAGAAAATACTTTTCTCTACCTACTGGTTCCAAGTCTTCTTACTTACTTACAAGTCTTCTTGCTTGCTTGCTAGTTTTCATCTCTTTTAAGATCTTATATTCAATGATTGTTGTTTATCTTTCTATGTAGTTGGATGCAAAGAAATCACCTGCAGAGTAATTAATTTCAAAACAAAAGAAAACATAAGAACAATCATGTAATAAATGTAATGCCATGAAACCTTCAATTATTGTATTAAATCATCTGTTTATTTATTAATTAGATTCTGGCTTATCTCGTTGTTTGTGTGTTGTAACCTTCTTAGTTAAGTACTTACTGTCAATAAACCTCTATTGGATCTCTTCCATATTAACCTTCCCACAGCATGAGTCAGTCCATCCAACATTTTACAAATGGAATTATAAAGGTTTGTAACTTCTTAAGGTCAGATTTAGTTTCAAATAAATGACTATTCTAATCTTATTGCTAATGTTTTGATTAACATATCTTCAATATTTCTTTTTCATTTTTTATTTCTTTATCTTCTTTCTTCTTTCTTTATCGTCTGGATTTATTATTCCCTTTAAAGTGTATTCGTACTAATTACAATTTTTTTTGAAACAAATGTTTGCAAATTTTCTTCTCTTATAGAATCTTTTCAAGTCAATTCAGCAGTTTGATTTATATTGTAAACTTTTTAATTAGATTTGTTTTTATGTTTGCCGAACTCCCAACCCTGTTTATTTGATTTCTTGTAATCGGATTTCTTTAAAGAAAACTTCCATCACCAGTTTTTCATAAAAAAAATAACTGGGTTACATTCGTGGTTTGTAAAATTGATTTGATGAGTTGAATCATTTCTATACTGTTGTTTTCAATCTTGATTCCTGTGTTAAACTAAATGTTTTGGATTTTGAATCAAGCTTCAGACACAACAAGTGTAATTGATAAATTTCTATCATGCTGAAATAAATCTTTTAAAATCCAAAGATATTATCAAACTTACTATTATAAAGATAGAGTGAGCTCATATTAAAGCCTTCAGGCTGCCACCCTAACATCCTTTGTTCCAACCAGGAAAATAAAATTCTTTCTTCAGGTCAACAAACTAAAATCTATTAGTTAGGGCACCACACTGTTTTGAGTTTTGAATAATTGTTCAGATCATCACACCCCTAATGCCTTTCCTAGTGGACGAAATTATCAAAAATTCACTGCAACGAGGATCATTTTTATTAAAAATTGAAATTATAACCTTGCTAGTATGTGCTGAAACAATATCCTTTTAGAAATTACTGAAGTTCAAGAGTTCAAGTCTTGACGCCATTTTGAATTCTCAATTTATGTGACAATTTTATGTTTTCATTTCGAGGCAATAGAATTCCAAATTTAAAAATTTTATATGCTTCAAACAATCTGCTTGCCATTTATCTGATTCTATTTGCCTTTTTTGCCGATGTCAGCTTGAACATTGAATGGAAGCTTGGAAAACATTTCACCCAACACTTATATGACATAGCTTTGTCTCAGTGCCAGTCAACTTAATGATTTTCATAGGATGTTGCAAAGGACTTGTGAAATTAGGTCCCACGAGTGGTTATTCCATGAATAGATATTTACGAAGCCTGGTTGATACTGGCACCACATGTTAATTTCAGACAAATCTATGTCAACTTAAAAGTTTGTATAGAGTTCCAAAATTTCTCATATTATCAGTACCTGCTAACTCTGACCCATAAGTATATTGTGCTGTTGCAGCTGGATATTGTCATCAATTATTTTTTTACACTATCCCCAGCATCAAGAGAACTTTATAGATTTTAGGTTTTAAGTCAATGATAGGTAGTGCAACTATGTATCTCTTGATCATAAACAGCTTTTGCTGATATTCCCAATGGCAGATATGTAAATAGCTGCAATTTATGGGTTTCTTGGTTCTTTAAACAGTATAAAACCATTACCTTATTCCACAGCTCAGTTTAGTTTCTTTCAATTTCTATCACATAGGTACTTCATTCTGATGAAATGCTTATCCTACGAAAGTACTCAAGATATTTTTTCTTGCTTTAGGTTGATGGCAATTTCATGTACATAGCAACACGTGGCCCCATCCATTTGATTGTATATGACATAAAGGTAAAGAGCCCTCATTATGCTTTAACACATTAGCCTTTTACTTGATAGCTGCACAAAAATCTCTTTTCGGTTTAGAAAGAAAAAATGGTGCATAAAATCGAGAAGCTCTTCAGAAAAAGAGTGAGCTGTATAGAGGTGATACAACTTATGCAGCAAGCCTACAGTGTTATTTGAAATCTTGGTTTGTGGATCGCCAGTCTGAGCACGAAGTTGCTGCTTAAATAGACTCTTGATGTTTCTCATGTTGGCATTGAATGTCTTGAAATTCTTTAGGTTGTGTGTGACGGTAGCATCAACATTGTTTAGGTTGTGTGTGACGGTAGCATCAACATTGTTTACATTAGGTTGTGTGTGACGGTAGCATCAACATTGTTTACATTGGCACAGCAAGCGGAGAAATACTTGGATTTTCTTGTGACGTATGTTTTTTCAGTTTCTTGATGAATTAGCATCAAAACACGACAATTTGCATGTACCTTGTTCAAACAAATGATCCATTTAAGACTTTCAAAAAGAACTTATGTAACGATTTGAATAGGGTTTGATGGGAATATGATTTGTTATTTAGACATGGCAGTTGCAGCAGAAGTTCTTATTTGGAAATGGTGAATTACTAAGCATGCATTTCAACTTTCATGTTTTGTTTGTTGGTTTTGTCAATGGTGTCATCCAACAGATTTTCCCTCGGGTATGACTGACTGGCATACATGATCTTGAAATCCGGGTCACACACACATGCAATAATGGTTTGTTAAGACTCTAAGCAAATTCAAGGGAGTGTGTGATTTCCTTATTTGAAGTCAACTTAAAAAAACTGATTTCCTCCTAATCAAGGAATGCTTTGTGTAGCAATACAGGCTAACAAGCTGGAGTGGAAAAAATGTTGAGAGTTTTCTTTAGGCGAATACAAAATGTTGAGAGTTTTCTTTAGGCGAATACAAAAGGAAAGGTATTCAGGCGAATGGGAAGCAAACGTCGTGGTATAACGTGCATCACATCAACTTCAAGAAATGGAATTGACTTCGTATATTCCGGTACAAACCATGGAAAAGTTTACGTTCGTAGTGTGGTATGTCTGGTTTGGTATTTTATCGTTTTTGAATCAACAGAACTTGGATAATCTTGGTTAAAATAGATGAATAAAATGTGGAAATGATCAAATGGACAGATACGAGAATAATAATAAATGGAGAAGTTATTATTATGATTATTAATTTCAGGATGGTAACTTGATCAGTGAGATTGGTAGTTTAGGGAAAAGAACTGTTATACACGATATCAAGGTATGCAGCCTTCTTGACGTTCCTTTCAAATAAATGGAGACAAGGTGGAAGTATATCGCTTAAAAACAATATTTTAGCAGAATCGTCTTACATTACTTTGGTGACATGTGAAGCGCGATCAAACTGTGGCCTAATTTGTGTAACCGGTTTAACGTCAACTTTGGAACCAAAAGGTTCCATTGACTGCCATTTGTTTTTTTGAAATTTTCTTTTGCTCAGATTTTTTATGAGTAATGTCTGGAGATTCATTTACGAAGTCACCTTATGGTGTAGACTGTGAGCCAACATGATACCAAAACCCAGACTGACGACTATCATCCTTCAATGCCTTCAAATTAAAGACACGAACAATTTTCTCTTGCTCAGATTTTTTATGAGTAATGTCTGGAGATTCATTTACGAAGTCACCTTATTTTAACGGCTGATTTAACTGTGATGGTGGTTTTCTTTTATAGGTTATTGATTATGTTTTGTATACTGTATGCACTCTCCGAAGCGGAAATATACGGATTTACGGATTCGATTGTTTGGTATGTATTTCATCATTTAGTCTGTGTACACCAGTTTATGGACCACCGCAAGGCTTTCTTTATTTTTATTCGCCTGTGGGTGCATAATTTTGTACCGTAGACGACGTTGGTTGTCAGGCTAGGTTTGTGTCCGTTCCTGGTCTGATTCCGTAATTGATTTGCTTGTAAGTAACGTGTACTTACCACTTCAAGGGCGTGATAGAATATTTGTCTGTTTCAGTTGAGCGTTTGATTTTTAAGAAATGACGCCAATTAACATCAGTTTTTAATTAAAGGGCGGATTTCTTTGAATTTCTTTCTGAGCTTTTCTGTTTCCTGAAGAAATTGTTTATGTTTTGTTTTTTTTATATATCCTTTAATCTTTTTTAGTCCGCTCACCTTGTGCGAAAGATCTATTTACCGACATCGCAAACATGCAGTGCGCATGCGTACGCATTTTCTGATTATTGTTTGATTTCTTTGGAGAATTCGACTGCTATTCGTAGAACAGATCTCATGGTGTGTGTGACCATATATTTTATATTTTGAACGTTTTCAAATGATGAAACTCCTTAATATACATGTTTTTTTATAAGCAACCAAGGTCAGACATTAGTAGTAATGGTTAAAAAATTATCAGTATTTAGTGTTGCTTAATTTGTTGCTAAGCATTAATTGAAAGTATGTCCCGTCTTGAAAACGTTTTTGTACGTTTTAGTTGTTTAATGAAAGTATTAAGAATGAAGTATGAAGTCTAGGACGACATTCAAATCATTATATAATCATTATATAATCATTATTATAGCACACGACCTAGTACTGCAACCTAGTGTAACGATTTTAAGAAATGCGCTGTATCATTTCAAAAAACAAATGTATCATTTCAAAAATACAAATTTCATGTTGCTAATTTATCTAAGATCTTTCTAGTACTGTTGCTTAGCTTTTTGAGAAAATTTACTAGTGTTGCTTATAAACGTGTTGCTTATAAAAAAACTTGTACGTTGTCTGTGTACCAGAATGCACAAATGAAAATGTTCCCTAAGATTAGTTATTTGTCTGGGTTTTTTATAGAGCGGCGTAAGTGAGGTACTCATGGTTTTTAGCGACGGAGCTGATTTGCCACACTTCATAAAAGCCTGCGGTAGAAGGGTATGACATCATCACTTCAACTTCTTTTTCGTATCGAAAGAGGAGGGTGTTTTCAGAACTTAATTGGATCGTCATTTTAGATTTTCTGTGCAACGAAAAATGGTATCATTAAAGAATTATTTCTTGAAAATCGTGTCTCTGCCACAGAGAATCTTATCCTTAGACAATAGTTAGAGAGTCAATCCCTTTTTGAAGCTTGCATGAGAAGATATTTGCTTTCAGAGATGGTTCAGGCTGCCAAGGAAAACTTATACCGCTCCTGCCACAAGAGACAAAGTACATACATGGTGACGATCCTGACCTCGTACCTTTTCACTCGATACATCAACTCGCGCTTACTCACTCGACTCATGAAACTCCACTTTGTTCTATTTACGCTCTATTTTCACTTGGCTGTTTTAACGGATTTGTAAACTACGAAAGCTTGACTATTTTAGGTCCTCCAAATTTTTTATTAATTTGTACTGTTTATTTCATATTTGCGAAAATCGCTACAGATTTGTAAGGCTTTACGTTTCACTAAATAGTCTCAAGGGATGGAAGTCCCTCGTGAATGTCCTGTATAACCTTATCATTTCGTGATTCCGTGAAAGTCAAAAAACGACTCATTTTGAGAAAACCGTCGTCACACTGAATCCACGTGTGTGGTACGATGTTTTGTGGCCGGTAGTTAGTTTTGATAGCATGTTAGTTCTTTGTGAGGCAGTTGCTATGACACCATTTTATATGTATGTATTTATTTTTTGATTATCTGACCGTTTGGCTCGGAAACGTATTAAGTCATGACTAACGAAAGAATACGTTTTGGGTTTTTTTTAATGTTTATTTTTTTCTTGACATGGGTTTTTCACTGACATATGATCCTTCATTGTTTGTTTTTGAAAATAACTGTCAGAGGATGTTGTATATTATGTTACTGGTATAATTCAGCTAATTGATACCGAAATATTTTATAATATTTTCAAGTGGGTTAGTTTGACAAGTTTTTACCATTCTGTAGATTCATAAATAAAATGGCGGATGGCATCGAGACTAGAATAAAGATCTCACCAGAAATTGAACGATTCCTGACAAGTGTGATGAAACATGGTAACTGTGACCGTTCTTTGAAGATGAAGATCCGAATCGGATTGATGAAAGAAGAAAATAGAGACTATTCCCTTCCTTATGATGTTCTGACAGAAGCACATGAGTTTTATTCGGACTTCACTGCGCATGATTCAAAAGATACCATGCCACTGCGTTCGTTAGTCAAATCTTCCGAAGTATACAACGAATCCATACCACAGCCTGTCAGATCACCTGAGCTTCAACACAGGCTAGCGAAATTGCGAAGGGAGCAAGAACAAAAGGAATACGACAGAATGGTGAAAAATGTAAAAACCAAGAAGAGAATTCCTGGAGAAGAGGTTGGTGAAATCGTGAGGACGACGAGGCAGCAGTTTATGACGGTTGTCAACTTTCTCCTCTCCGTCGCTGCAGCGTTTGCTTTCGGTTACGTTTCTTCACAGTATGCGTTTGTAAATGATTTTGGTGGCAGACTAATATTTTCGATTGTATTAGCTACCGTGGTTGCACTTGCTGAATTGTATTTTATGGCGAGAGTAGAGATTTGAGTGAGGATTCCTTTAGTGTACTTCCTGGTGTGTATATACAGTGATGTTCTTAAATAGAATTGTGTTTCTGATTCGCTGTTCTGCTACGAGAAGAACTGGGCTTAAGCATTGCGAGAAGAATCCAACCGATTGTCTTCCTAGAAATGATTAAATTCCGTTCCTCAGGAAAATGATTAGCCAACCATACACTTAATTTACCATGCATTTTGATTGCTTTTCAAAATTTTGTAAGATGTATTTAAAAAGTAATATTATATTATAAATGAAAATTTTATTGAGTGAGCATTTTATCAACATTTTTGCTTCTCCATCATCTGCTAGTTGTTTGTTTCATGAATGTTATCCGTTTTTTATTTACTGAATCCAAACACTGCAATACTAGTTCTAAATTAAACTGTCAATCAAAAAGTTGTTATGATGCTCTCATCTTTACTGTATTTATTGTTATGAACATATGTCGCTGCTGTTACAATTAGACAATACTTGATTTTAGTAAAGGGCACGATTGGATGGCGATGGAGAATGTTGCGCTAACCTATAGTAAAGGTGCATCTAACATGAACGAACAAATTCTACAGAAACTGATACCCTTATGTAATCTCCAGAAAGGACAGCGTATCTTGGAGATTGGGTGTGGTTGTGGAACACTAGCAAAGGTCTTAGCCGACCAGGTATATATGTTATGTTATGCACACTGGCCTTCGGGCAAGTTAGAGCAATACTATACGTACACCTGGCGGTAAGTCAACTACTAGTTGCAAGTGGGCGGGCGGACGGGCGGAAGAGTTGCTTACTTATGTTAACCGCTGAACACACAACTTATTTCCTTCTATGGTTTCGCAATGGACCAATCATTTTGTTTCATTGTGTTGCTCTAGGTTGGTACTGATGGTAAGGTCACTGCTATAGATCCTGATTTAAAGCGAATTTCATTTGCTGAATCTACGTACAAAGATATCTCACACTTACAATTTTTGACTTGTAAAAGTACAGGACTACCGTCTGACACCACTTACGATCTCTGTGTCTGCAATAAGACTTTACATTGGATTAGTACCGAAGAAAAGCTCGTAACGTTTGAAAAGTTGCGGTCTTGTTTACGAGACGGAGGTTTGTTCGTGGGAAACGTCTCGTTCCACATGCCGAAAAATGTCGCTTTGATGGTGTCGCTTCTATCTGATGAAGAGCAAGTCAAAATAAGCAGTTGGTTTCACAGGGAAAGCAAAGAAGTCTTGCGGCAAATGTTTTTGAGTACTGGTTTCCATATTTTGCATTTCCAGGAGGAAAAGTTGTTCAGTAGCATTGGAGATGAAAAGATGTATTTGGATTGGATTTCGAGCGCATTTTTTGGTCAATTTGACTTTCAGAAGGCATATAGCAATCGGGAAAAAACTTCAATGGCGTTCTTGAAGGATGAGAAAGGAAACTTTATTCATGATTTCAATGGATTGTTTTTTTGTGTCCAGAAACAAATGATATAATGAGTAATTGTGCAGGTTTTATGAAACAAACCCAGTAGGCAAAATCGTCGAAAAGTCACTGCGACGAAGAACATTTTTATTAAAATTGTGTGTATATTTCTGTAGAAATGCACTTTTTCGCAGAGGTTTTTTTACAGATGTGCCGATTGGGAATTCTGATATGTAAGAGGATTGGTCATTTGAAAAATCTTTCATTTATTTAGTGTTAAGTTAGAAAAAAACTATGGAGCCTTGGCAATACTCCCTCCTATCTGAAAAAGTGATTGTCTTGCAAGGAAAGTTAGCCAACCCGCTGCAGCAGAATGGTAGCGAAGTCTCTATGATGGAGTACGTTCATGAAAGGTATCTTCTTACTGACCTTTAAGTAGAACAATCTGAGTGTCGAGTTCTTCTTCACAGAGATGTTTTTGAATTTTCAGAGTGATCTGTAATGATGGATCAGTTTTAAAAAGGAAGTTTGACAATCATTCTGAAGAGCAAAACAAGGTACAGATTACATTGTAAATTTAAGCTTAGAGAATAAGATGGTGACAACCCAGAGAGTGGCTAACATGTTTTTATCCTTTTGAATAAAGGTACTACTTGTTATGCACTGGTATGTCTTACTGACATAATAATGTTTATGTTATATTGGTTGAAGCAGTAAAAACATTTCTGAATGTGGTCGTTCATGGGTTGAATATAGCTTATGTTAGTGATGCACATAATATTTTTGTTTTTAGAGACCAAAGCAATGATATCTCCATGGTTAGGTTGATCTGAAGTCATATTACATTTTGATTGGTTGATTGGAATTCTCGCAACATTCTAATTGGTTGACTGGAATTCGTGCAACATTTTGATTGGTTGATTGGAATTCATGCAACATTTTGTTTGGTTTATTGGAATTCGTGCAACATTATGATTGGTTGATTGGAAACCACACAACATTTTGATTGGTTGATTGTAAGCCATGCAACATTTTGATTGGTTGATTGGAAACCACGCAACATTCTCAAGTTGTATCTTAAGTGTACAACAGGTGAAATATTCGCGTGGACATTTTCTCTTATTTGATAAATATGGATAAAAATTCTGCTGTCCATATGGAAACGAAAGTTTCAATAGGTTTGAATAGAATAGTTTTTACCAAGCGGATTATATGGTCTTTATTATTAGGTGGTATGCCTTAGCAAGCTATCTTTAATTGTAGGTAGATTATAAAACGTTCTTGGTTTTGATTTGAAGGTGCAATTGAAAAACACGCAAAAACGTTTTATGCCTCGTTTATCCAGACTATTTCTGTGATTTGGATGCAAAAAATCTAGAGGTTGCAACATAGGTGATGAAATGTTGTGAAAGTATTTATCAAGCAAACACAATTCGCTCATCCTAAAATTATTGAAAAAAGTTGAATGTAGCCCTTTGTATCACTGAAAGTAAGTGGTAAAAGTACGAAGATTTTATCTCTTAAGGAGCCTTTACCTTATCTAGAAAACTTGCTTTAAAAGGCAGTTTATGCCAGATCTTATGTCAACAAAAACTATTTAATAAAAGTTTCTAAAAAATACGAAAAGTAGCCTACCTTATCGGTAAAAAAAAAAGTCATCAAAAATGTTCGTCGGCAAAAAAATTAGTTACTTGGACAAAATCTAGTCACTTTTTGCCGACTAAATTTGCCGACTTAAATTTGCACTTCTAGATTGCTGGAAAACGCATGAAAGATGTGAAAATCGCTTTAAATATTTCATCAATTTTTTCTTTGATGCGTAACATATTAAAGCAATTTACTGTATATAATACAAGAACAGAATAGGCAAAATATAGTCATAAAAGTTTAAGTCTTATCTTTTAATCAGTCTGTGTGCTAGCATCCTTTGATGCAAGTTTTATTTTTGTGTCTTTTTCTTTGAATTCTCCAAAAAAGTTTTTCCTTTCATCGTTCTTGTTAATGAACAAGTTAACAATTGAAATCAAATTTAATTCGTCTGTTCTTAACTTGTGTACGTGCAATGTCATCAAATGATTGAGGTGATTATCTTTCATCGTTGCACGTAAATACGTTTTCACCCTTTTCAAAGACGAAAATGATCTCTCGCTGATAGCATTTGTCGCTGGCATCACCAATAACAGCTTTACAACCTTGATTACTTCCGAAAGTAGGTTCTTCCTTGCTCGACTCAGTTCCCTAAATTTTGCGATGACTTCCGAAATATTCAGTTTTTCTTTGCAATGAAAAGAAACAGAAACGGTTAGTAATTGGGTGGCAAGTAGGGACTTTTTGATGTCGTTCTTGTAGAAGGTGGTGACCGCCTCGAATTCAGCATCGTAATCTTCCCCGTTAGCAGCTTTGAGACGAAGTTGTTGCAAATTTGAATACCGTTTGAAGTCGCCTTGGTTGAAACGAGCCTTGATGCCTCCGATAGTATAATCATAATATCATAATTCAAAATAAAAACGGCGGTACTGATCCTTGATTGATACATCTTGATGTTGCGTGGATGGGTCGTTCGCTTTCTTGGTTTTGGGACAGACGGGATGGAGAGCTGTTGGCGTTGTTGGTTATTTTGAGAGAGAGCTGTTGGTTGAAAGACATTGCCATCCTTCTCCAAGGTCATGATGACATCTTGCGCAATCTCTTGGCCCTCTGCAGCTGACAATGTTGGGTTCTGGAGTGTTTTGCTAAGATTGTCTGTTTGTTTCAGGATTGTTTTCCCAAGAAGACAACCAAACAAAAACTCAAACGTATTCATCTTGGATTGCGCACCAACAATTCTTCCCCTCATTTCTGTTTCTTTCACGTTTTCTTAAGACCACTCCCAAAGTTCCATTAACACATCATGATTTTCTACAATGGCTTCCAGTGCCTCACCTCGGCCGGTCCATCGTGTAGGACAAAGTTTATGAATGCTCTTTGCGTCATTCCCTGTTTTAGCCCGAATATTGTTCAATTTGGTGTTTCGCTGTGGTGACTTTTTGACAAGCTTGCAAATCTCGTACGCCACACTAAATGTGCCGTAAAGCGTTGGTATCGCCAACAGCAAGATTCAAAATGTTAGTTGCCTAGCCAAAATTTAGTTACTTTTTGCTGACTTTTTTTTACCGATAAGGTATATACACCCGCTGGTTACCATGGGAACCAATTCAATATGGCGGATGGTAATTTCAGAGCAAAACACCAACAATGATAGCTCTTGAAATATAACTTTTTTGACTTTGAAATCATATAAGGTATCAGATGAGACACAGTTTAACTGTGCAACTCACCTAAAAAATGGCATCTAAAACCTATTTATCTCCAAAATGAGATGTCCTGAAAATTTCAGATAAAAAGGACAAACCGTTGTTGAAATATGAAGCGTATTGTGTATAATGGGAAACTCGCAAAAGTGGTAAAATAGCTTTGGAGGTAAAATAAACAAGAAATTTCACAAATTCATCAGTTATATTGTTATAAAACGCCCCAGCTCCATATAATTTCCCTTCAGACTCTTTGTACTTACCAGCCTTTGCTTTACACTTTCCCCGTAACACTCGTCGCCTTTTTTTACTGGCTGCCGTGTTTGGCCTTGTACATGATAGTCACCAGTCCATCTCATGCGTGCATCCAATTCTCGTGAACAGTCCCGCATCGATTCCAAACCTTTCAGAGATGTCAGTTACTGACTTCCTATCGCATGGAAAATGACCAACAGCATCATAAACAGCAGTCTCAAGAACAGTGTAGCCTACAAAGGTCATTTTTAGTACCTGTTCTCAAATTAGGTTGTTGAATGATTCGTTCGTGGTTTTGGGTTATTCCATCCAAACATGTTTCTAAAAGACTGTCTTGGCTCAAATCATTGAATATAGGTTTCGAATTCTTTATAACATGCTTAAAATTTTCTTTGTCTCTGTGAAACCCACCCCAGCTTTCTGCTCCTTTTTAGGGCAATGAACGTGATAGTGAATCTTCTTTTAAGATGCAACATGAAATAGAGCGGCGTGAATACTTGCTTTCATTTTCTTGATATCTCCTACATTACTTCTTATTACTATTCCATAATAGTTTTGTTTTGATTTTTCCCAGCTGACTGTTGGGACGGACCTACAAAACCAGTTAACCATCCTCTAAAACTTATAAATATAGCCACTTCTTCTCTAAAATACTCACTTCACAATACTTAACGTTTTCCTACTGATTGTCAACAAAACTGGTAGTAATATTGGCTAATATTGGCTTCAAAACATTAAGTAATATATCTTCAGGGAGTGAAGCTCTTTCCTTGTAGTCCCACGACTGTCGTCACCTTTCTTTTTTTTAATGATAGCCCAAACAGCTTTTTTCATTGCTGAGATATTATCAATCTTGCACTGCCATAATAGTTTTGCACTGATATGTATCTCAAACTTTCACGACAGTCAGAAAAGGGACCCAAAACAATTTTTTATATTTTTGAAAATTTTGACCTGAGTTTTTTTGAGAAATCCGGTTATCATTACATGTACTTCTCTCAAATGTTTTGCGATAACAAATAAACCAAATGTGTCGTTTCCTGTAACCGGCGGCCGAAAATTATCGTTCACCATTCCTTTTATTGCAACAGGGAAGACAGTTATCAAGATTGCCTCCATGAAACTGTAACCACGCCTTTTCGAAAGGCAAACCGTAATTTATAACTATGTCTAGAAGTTACTTTTTCAATTCTCTCTTTATTTTCTTTTGTCATGTTTACCTTGATGTTTACCTTGATGTTTACCTTGATGTTTTCTCTTAATTGTTTTTGACGATGTTGACAACCATTACTCCACTAATTAGAGTCCGGACTCCATAAATTATACGCGGTCAAATGTTTTTTGATCTGTGTATTCGTTGCAGTTGTTATTGGCTGACACCATTGTATCGTTCGTCTTGATTTTTTGGAATGTATAATTGACTGATTGACATTCTGTTTTCATTTTAGTTTCTCCTTGTAGTTGACGTTTACGTCATATCTTTTCGTAAACTGTTCGTGAAATGAACGTTCTTGTTGGTGCCTTCTTCCGATGATAAACCGATTATCGTTACATGTACTTCTCTCAAATGTTTTACGATACCAAATAAACCAAATGTGTCGTTCGTCTTGATTTTTTGGAATGCATAATTGATTGATTGACATTCTTTTTTTCCTTTTCCTTATCCAGATATTCTTTTTTAAATTTTCTTATAATCTTTTGTGTTGCTTTTTGACAAATGGCGTTGATTTCCATTTCTGAAAACGAAAACATTTTTCAGACAGTCCAAATAATTGAATTCAGTGCTTCATTTGATTTGTGTTTTGCTTGTCTCCGTCAAGATTTCGAGGATTTGATGATATTACGAGTATCCATTGGGAGGGATATTGTATCTGCTCTGTGTTCAATATTCAACTTATCAAATCGCCTTTTGCACCGAGTATTCAGATCTATCGAAGATATTTCATGTCGCTGTTCTGAATTAAAAAATCCAGCACTAGCTGCCAAAGTATTCCATCAGCTGCTTTATTCATGGCATATAAATTCCTTTGTGACATTAGTTTCATAGTCTTTTTTGAACATGGCCGATATTCTAATTTAGTCGGCAGGACATTATGCTTCTTGTATAGATCTGCATTTATGGAGGTCATCTCCTACGTAATCAGAAAATTAAGATTGTTATTTTCGAAAAAACGTTTATGAAATTAGCCTGAGTTTTTCATGGATCCACTTGATTCGATTAATATTTGACGTATAACTGGAATTCTTTCTGTATTTGTACCAGCTATCTTCTACTGTGTCTTAACTCAAAGTCTGTGGCTTAACTCACCATCATCAAATTGTGTGCAGTGCATTACTCTCATACATTTCTTCATGGCATATAAATCATTGGCGTTACCTCTGATTGCCATACCATGATAAAATTACATTGTAAGGGTACAGATCTGTTAAATATTTCTATAGCACCTGATGCCTCTATGGACCCAGACGCTTTGATATGGTTGATTTGACATTCATTGCTTTCGTGATGTTCAATTTAAGATCGTTTTGTCTTTATTCCCATCAGACACATTTCTTACAACATTTTAATATAACAAAAACATTAAAAGCGTTTACCATTGCAGTAATACCATGCAGCGAAGAGTAACCCCCCTTTTTGCCCACTTAAGGAAGCACAACATTTTATGGGCAGAATTTTATCAATGGCGTCGGCTGTAATATCAGTAGCAGCTTCTTGCATGCTTTCTTTTCATAAGCATTTTGCAAGGAATCATTGAATAAGTTCATTTATTCGTGCTGTTTAAATTCTAACATTAAGCTCTGCTTCAAATTTCAGAAAAAAAATTGCATCACCATAAATAGAAGGGAAATTTTACATCAGAAACGCCACAAAAATGATTTTCGATTTTTCACTCAAAATTGGTCTTTTTTTCTAGGCATACCACCTATGTGCTATCATATTTTGCAGTTTCAATTTTCCCATCATTTTGATGACTGAAGATCTGAGTTTAGTTTTTAATGAATTCACGAAGGACGGCGATAGCCTCTGTTTTATTGTGAGATTCTCGTTCAGAAAGTATTACTTTTAGATTGGTCGTCTGAAAATACTGTTGGCTGAATTTTCCAGATTTTGCTGGAAAAACCTCTGAATTTCTGATGAGAACCTGCACGAGCCATTTCATAGAACTTTTTTATATTTTGGTGATTTTTTAACGTTTTGAGTAGCATATATTATAAGACTTCCATACATGTGAGATTTTTAACGAATTCATTGCAATCAGATATTTTTTAGGGGATTGTTTTTTAAACTAGAATATAATGTTATGACTAACGCATTCTTTTATAATCTGGTTCCATGAGAGTAATGGACTCATAAGTTTGTACTGTGGCTCCTGATGAAGAGGTAATGAATACAACACAAAGCTGTTAATGTCGCCTCTCTTCGCTTTTAGGATCACGTCATTTACTTGCTAGAATTGTTTTGTGTCTTAAGCTTCCATTGCATCTGTTAGCTACTAAACCTCTTGCTTCACACTAGTCTAAACGTTTTCCAAGGTGTTAAGAATCATTTTTGAAGTATCAGTGATGGCATGATCATTACTACTTTTGACTGGCGTGTGAAGATTTGTTCACTTATTCGTTTATCAAGCAATGGAAGCAAGAAGCCATTGCGTCTCTAGAAATCACTTGTAATCTCTGCAGATAGATGTTAAGATGTCGTCAAACGTTCGTTATGGCTGCTGTACACTCATTCTTGATTATACGCACAATATGTTCTAAGGGGCTGTTCATATGGAGAGAAAAATATCCCGGTAGGCGGGGAAACTTTTCGACACACCAAAAAAAATTACCTCGGTAAGCGAGGAAATAATATGACTCGTGTAAAGTAGCGGGAAAAATTTAAAAACAAATATGGTGGCAGTCAATAAACGATACATTCTTCTTCTATATGTATTAAGATTATTTATAAGATTCTCAATCATTGCATCGTTCCACCTGAAATTTTTTCGGTGGAATGATGATGATTTCTCTGCCATTGATGATGATTTCTCTGCCATTTTGACGAAAGCATGAACTTACAATCTTGCTGACTAGACATAAAATGATCCCGCTCACCGGGGTAATTGTGTTCATATGGAGAAATTATTTCCCCGCCTACCGAGATCTCGCTTATCAATACGCGAGATCCCGCTTACCGGGATGTTTTTTTTCGCGTTTTTTGGTCATTTTCGCGAAAGTTTATCCCACGCGAAATGTACTAGGAAGCCGATTCGTGAAAGTTAAATTGAAGAAAAAAACAGAAACCCACTTTCACGGGTTCGACAATACAGTCTAAATCAATAAACGTCTGTCTTATTTGTCAAAATTTCAAAATATTTAGAGAAAACAATTGCACAAAAATCGCGAAAGTTAATTCCACTTTTCCAGTTGAACGCGAAAGATTATTTTACGTGAAATGATTAGTCACTCATTCGCGAAAGTAAATCCCTAAAATTTCACGGTTTATTTTACTCGCGAAACTTTCTCCCCGCGAAACTTTCTCCCCGTAAAGTAGTGTTTCTACAGTTGAACAAGAAGTTACTTGGCTTAATTTACACTAGTAAATTTTCCCAAAAAGTTAAGAAACAGTACTACAAGGATCTCAGATAAATTAGCAACATGAAATTTTGAAATGATGCAACACTAGCACAGCTACAGCACATTTCTTAAAATTGTTACACTAGATGGTTACACTAGGTTGCAGTACTATGTCCTAGACTTTGTACTTAGATATTTAAACTTACACATAGATTTTCAAGACTGAAAACACGTGTTTTTTCAATTAATACTTAGCAACAAAGTAAGCAACATTACTATTAAAAAATGGTCATTTTTTAAGCAACATTACTACTAAGGTCTGACCTTGGTTGAGTATAAAAAATATGTAACCACCGAGCAAAACAAAACTGTGTATGAACCAATAGAAATCTGATATAAAAAAATGAACCAATAGAAACCTGATAAAAAAATGAAAATTCGCGAATATTCATCATGAACACAAGTGTTTTCCATGTTTTATATAGTTGATGTATCGTAAAAATATTTTGTCACAGATTTTAATTCGAGCAATCCTCACTATAACTATATTCAATTTGAAAACGAGGCTAGCTCTGCAATGGCGTAATTTTTGACGAATTTTAAAAACGAATAATTTATCGATATTTTTGAGATTGAAACGTCATAACTCAAGGAGTGAATAATTTATTTCAATATTCTTTAACATAATATCGCTAATATCGAAACATTTGGTTCCAGATCCCTGATATTACGCAGAAAGCAAATGATCGGCTTCCAATTGGTTAAATTCATTGGTCAAGTTTAAAAATGAAATTTCAAAAGAAGATGGTTGATGGAAAGTTATTTTCTGTTGTAGATTTAACTTCTTCATTTTCTGTTATCACCTCTCTTTTATTTTCTCTTTCTTCCAAACTTTTTATTATTCTTTTTTACTGATTAAAGTGATACCATTCAGAGTTTTCAAGTTTGTTAGTGAAGTGAGAGACTTCGGCCACAATCAATTCTTGATAAAAGTTTAATAATTTATTTTCTGGACATGTTTAAACTGCATAAAAGGAAGAATAAAACGGGGGTGCAATTAAAGGGAAATTTTAAGAAAACAATGGGGAATTGAAAACCTATTTCCCATCCATATGTTTTTTTCATTTTTGTCTTTAAAATATTTTTGTACATTCACAAAATGATTCTCTCGTGTCGTGCTTCTTTAGAACGGCGATCTATTTATATAGCACGGTAGGAAAAGTGATAATGAAACTGCAACCTTCAAAACGCGACACTATTCTAAAGATAAAAACCATCTTATATTTATTTCATTTTATGTTGTTCAAGATTTATTTATTATTTATTTTTCAAGTTTGGAGAAAAGGCTTTTACTGAATATGAAGAAAGAGCAAGAATTATATAATCAAAAATTCGAATTTAATTTTTTGCAATGTGGGTTTTTTATAGCTTGGATACATTGGCTGGTTATTTGAAGGGTTAATCCAAACTTTTAACTGATAACCATGATTCAACAATGTATGTCTACTTTTCGTGGTGAAAGATTTTCTACAGTACTGGGGTATGTTCGCCTTTAGCTCAATTTTTGTCTGCATCAGTCGAGACGCGACTAATTTACATGAGATAAGAAAGACAAAACTCAACAGAAAGCCCATAAATAAGCCACTTCAAACACATGCATGCCGTTCATACAATGAATTGTTAAATCAGTTCTTTTTGGGCTTTTTTGATTTGACTTGGGATATGGAGATAATGAGTGTGCTATGTAGATTTTTAAAACGATATAGTAAAAACGTTTTTACGAAATCTTGTCAGATAATTATTCGTTGCATCAGATGGGTGATGCAACACCATAATGTTTAATTCTTCTTTTTATTGTAGGGTTAGTTGTTCATCCCTTTATTATGTGACCTCTCATCACATATACATTAGTAAAATTAGTAAAATGTGTTAATACTTGAACAGTAGAAAGCCTTATAACTCGGTCTATGCTTCTAATTATCCGACATACTCCTGCTTTTTTCGATCAAGGAACCGTCGTAGGAGTTAATGAAGGGGAAGAAATGTATGATGGTTCAAGAAATAAACTTTTCTGAATTTAAGGATTGAAAAAAAAAAACATTTAGAGAGGTTAGAGAACTTTTCTTAGGAAGGAGATTAAGAACTTCAGTCAATGACAGGATTCATTAACGAAACATATTAATCTTTCATAGATTTACAAATATTTTGAAACATTTTTGAAAATGCTTATTCCTAACTGCTATTAGTGTTTATAAGTTATTACTGTTTGCTACATCAACAACCTATATAGTCATCTATATGAAATATTTAAAGGGAACAGAGAAAGTTTTGATTTAACATCATATAGAAAGAAATTAGGGGTAATCACCGTGCGCAGGTGTAGAGATGTTAAGTGTTTTAGCTGCAACAAAAATGTGGAAAATTTCAGGAAAAATGAACAAAAGTAGTTTAATATTTTTCTCACACCATTGTTTGTTGTGAGATGTTCTCACACGACTGTTTGTTGTGAGATGTATCTTATCTTTTAGGTTCAAAGGTATTAAGCGATATTTTGACACTAATAGTGCTCCTATATTTTCAAACAAACATGGTATTCAGAGCTATGAAAACATTTTTCGTTGCAGAATTCCAACTTTTGTCAGATTCTTTTGTTGGAGTGTATAAGAAAAACGTTTAGCTTTATTTCAAGCTAGTGATCGCTAGTTAACGGTAACAGATATACGCTCAAAGAAACTTTAACAAATGCATTTTATGTTAGGAATGTAAAAACTGCAACCTTCATAAAAACTTTAATGGCTTCCTGCTCTTCCAAAGTTTCGTAGCTATTTTCAACAACAATCATTCAAATAGCTTTCCAGGATAATTTGGTATCGGAATTTTTTACTTTACTTCTTAACCCGCCTCCATGACAACAAAATTATTCAATTGTCTTTTAAATGTTCTTTTTCTACAGATTTGCGGAACTTATAAGTATTACAAGTAAGAATTACACGGTTTATGTTACCAACTCCTCTAGAAAGCTTAAACTTATCAAACACTTCCTACTAAACTGTCATCTTCTACTAAACAACCGCCTGTCAGTTCAAGATATTTTCGTTCTAGCATACAGTTATTGAACAGTATAAAAATCAACAGCTAACAAACAAACTAGCGCAGGTTCTTATATGGATATGGTGACTTCAACACGGAATTAACCTTCATAAAAAGGTTCAACTAACTTACTCCTAGCTTGAACAGACCCCCATTATCATAGTGCAGACGATAGAACCTCCTTCTCTCTCATCCCTTGATATGAAACAGTCCTCCTATTGAGAACTTGTTCAATATGAAGACGAGAGAAGAAAAAGCTTTAGTGATGGGCGGGGAAAAACTATTTTCAATCAAATGCTGCTCTCAAATGATGCCTAAGAGGGCAGGGTATTATAAGGATAGTTATAAGCAGATCACGAGTTACGTGTCGAAGTAGCTATCAAATACATTTCTTTATGGCATTTCTGTTTTATAACAATTTTCGTCCTTAAGAACCATCTCTCTCGGGCTTAATGCTAAAAGTTCAATATAGCGATTAATGGGGATTTGTTGAATTAAAGTCATATAGCAGCGACTACTTAATAGTGAATTCCATCAATGACCAGATGGAGCAGCTCTGGAATTTTAACTTTATTAAATTAGATTTTTTAGAAAACAATCGTGATCAGCATGATGTGTTTCTTGTCGCTCAACAATGAGCGTCAATAATAAGGCGTGGATGCTACTGTCTAATATGCTGATATTTACGATGGTGGTAAAATCAAACTGAAGTAAAAGCAGATGTTGAAAGGAAATTTAATAATGACTTGCTACTGACCAAGACAAAAAACACATCATGATGACCACGATTGTCAAAAAAAATTAGAAAAAAATAAAGTATTGAAACAAATAGATCCATAGTCCAACAGCTGGGAATGAGAAATTGAACAACAACGCTAAGCCTCTCAATGGATTTAGACCCAAGCCTAACTGAAGCCTCGTTTTGACATGAGCTAGTTATATACTTCACTGAACATATATCTTTCAGTTTTTATGGAAAGTTTGTGTTTGAGCTTCTGATAAAAAAACAGATTTTGTTTTTACATATATTATAATTCATATGATTGAGAATCCAAGAATATGCAAGTGACATCAAAACATAACAGCATTAACATCTCAAGAGATTTATTGCTGAAAAAAACATGAAGGATTTTCAAAATCTCCGGATATATTAATATTATTTAAGGGAGATCGATGGAATGGCACAAAAACTACTTAATAGTGTAGATCACACTACTCGTGATGGTATTAATTAAACGCAATAACGTTACATTGTCTGTTATAGTTTGTTTTGAGTGAAAGATTCAAAGCTGATCTGTTCTAAATACTTTAAGCTTATCATTAGATTAAAAGTGATCAATGAGATCGAAATTCTCTTCATTTTATTGATGTGCGTGTGTCGAAACAATACACTAAACATATCGTCAGCCACAATGAACAAGGATCTGTTTTGCCAAAGTAAGACATACATTTGTTGGTTGTCTTCCAAAAAGGATTTTGTTTTCATTTGAACAGTGAAGTTTGTCTTTTTAGCAACACATCCATAGAACAGTCAGGTATGTAACTTGTTCTTCCGTTTGTAGAAGGTGCCTTAAAAGCCTTGATCACAAGGACAAGGATTGTTAGACTGCGTTCACACTAGAGTTGATATTTTATAACTTATGCTATTATGTTGAATTTGGAGAAAAAATAATGCAGAGCAAATGCGGGAAGGTTCATACATGGATAACTGTTCCAGAAATTCTGTTTTGTGGATTTAAAATGATCATGAAAATGTAATACCTCCGAAAATGTTTTGGTATTAATACAATTAAACCTGGACATGGACACTTTACTGGATTGTGAACGACCTGTTGCCTGGTAAGAACTTAAAAGGTGTTAAAATAGATATATTAAAAAATGATAAATAATTAGATACAAGTTTAAAACTGTAATAAATCCCAATGAATAAATAAAACCTAAGATTCAAGTTCTTCCTGCCTCACACAATGCCACTAATTGCATTGTCAAAACCCTGAACTTCAAATCCATAGAAATATACGTCTAAGTAAGACTTAAAGATCCTTTATTATTAATTAATATTTATACAGGTTGACTACTCAATTGTGCATCTTAGTTAAACATACCTACATTCAAGTTAGCGACAATAGAGAGCATTCGACTCTACAAAAGTACTATAGAAATACGAGGTTAAAAAATTGTATGTCTATAATTAACGTACACTTTCAACATGAAGCTGTTTACTGAACGGAATTTTTCATCGTAAAAACTTTTCCACGTGTTTTCCACGTGGAGTAAGAAATGCTTCTACGTAATGCCGCCCAGCCTGTTGTGACGTCATAACATGCTGAAGGGTTGGTGCTTATTTAGTCATAATTGGAGTCACAGCGAGATTTTCTGTTTAGATTAAAATCGAAGTGATGCCGTCTTCGATGATGTTATCAACGAAGCTATTAAAATGATGCGGCCCAGCTTACACTGACATTGTTGGCTGCCATAACAACCATAACTAACACATTAAAAGTCTGCATATTAGTTTAATGAGGAACAAATAAACAAAATGCATAAATTAAAGTGTGAATGAATGAAAACTTTTTCTGTCTAGTTCATTCGATTCCATTTGATAATGGGCAAGCATTTAGTGTTAGAGTACAGAATATCCATCAACGTGTCGTGTCGTGACGTAAATACCAACTGTCAGGCATGTTTAGGTATCTCTTGTTCAATATTTAGTTGTCATTAAAAAATCATGTATATTTGGGTTTTAGACACATTTAAAACACACATCAAGAAATGTGATTCCTCCACCCTACATTATAATGTTATTATACGTTGTCTCTTACAAAGGATGTTAAAATAAGGTTCAACTGTCTTCTATACTTTCGCTGTTTTGCTTTTATAAAAACCGGACAAAACATTGATGTCTTGGTGCATGATGTCATCAAATGAGCATAATCTGTATAATTGTTCTTCTTGTTCTTCCAAATTTTTATTCTAAAGAATTTGAATAAGATCAAAATTTGATTTGCCGTTGATGTTATAATTTCATCAATTGCATTTGAACTGGACAACTTATTTCTAAAGGCAAAGAAGGAAAAGTCATTGTTTTGAACTTTCCTTAATGTTTGGAGATATGAATCTTATTTATCTTTTCTTTTAAATAACAAATTCCGAAAGATAAATTCTTGCCTGTCTTATTAAAGAGATTTCTTACTGGCGGTACTTTTTACTGTCGCATTTGCCAGAAGACACATCTTTACAGTCACAAATTGCTCCGTGGAAAAACGCAACGGCTACACCCACAAGTAAACGTAAGTATGTACATCAATAAACACGCGTTATTCGAATATTGAAAAGTAAATGATCTTGATAAAGTTGCCTACATGCGTTGGCATGGTAACTTTGAAAAAATGACTAATGATAAAAAAATGTAAACATATTAAAGAAGTTCGAATGGGGAAAAAAATATTGTTTTTGCTTGATACTGTGTTCCCTATGTTTTATTACTCCCTATGTTTTATTTAGAGCCATACACGTTTTTTAAATAAGAAAGTAAGATCTTTTTTGTGTGTAAAACCATTCCTTGTGATTCCACCTCAAGCGAACTAAGGAGTTTTAGTTTCTTAGATTAGGGTTTTTGTGGAAGAATGTCTCAGAGAAAAATGGTTATAATTTTTAGAAATTAGCAAAAAGATCAATCTCGATTTCATAGGACTTAATCTGTTCCTTAGATTGTTTCAGCGAGTTTGCTTTTACTAAATCGGATTTTTCTGGTATCCGGCCAGTAGCCAGACTGACACTTCCCCGAGGACAATAACCCGATAATAACCCGATAACATTTTCGTCGAAATGACACTGTGCTAAAGTGCAGTTCCATCAAAATGGTGGTACTATTGCATGCCTTTAAAAATGTACTCCTCCGCTTTGCTTTTCAATAAATTTGCCCTATTCGTGACTTAATGCAGTTAATCGAAGTGTAATGGGCGTATCAGAATATGACGACTGCTTTAGAATAGCGATTTGTTATTATCATCTCTTTTGATTTAACTTATTCATACATTGGCTTGTTTATTTCATCTGTTTGTTTTACTTATTTTCATTTATTTATTTGCTTATTAGTCATTTAGCATCTTGAGTTCTTTGAAGCGCACTACGATTTGTTTTTGCTCAAAGAATGATTTTTATGAATAGATAGAAATGGACGAAACTGAATGGCTTTAACAGAAATGACCGGCTGTTCTAAATTATTCATGATACCAAAAAAAAACAAATGGAAATACTTTTATTTTGAAGAGCATAATCGTGTACGGTTCCTTCTCGATATGAAGCAGTGGGAAGATGGCGACGGAAGGAAAGAAGAAGAAAGCGTGTGTGCTATTTGTCATACGACAAAAATAAACTGGGTTTACAATGGTGACCTGTTTTGCCAGATTTAAAGATAAATAAAGCCAAACGTGAGTAGAACATAATTCCTGACGACTTTGAATGACGTCTTGTGCCGACGTCGTTTCCCCTGATAAGACGGGAAGCGTTACGGTATCTGAAGATTGACATCGATGTTTGTTTGCTTATCACATTAAAGTGGAACGTGATTGAGCAACTTTTGAAATAGTGAGAGGAAAAAATGGATTCATATTAAATTATCGCGCTGTTATTTCTTTTCGCATGTGCCAGAACGGGTCGTTGGTTCTTTACACGCGTGCCTGATCACACCATTGTTACTTTTCACGCGTGTCTCAAACTAATCCTTTGAAAACAAGAATTTTAGTTTTCCTTCTTTCATTTTTTTTAATGCCCCCTACATATAAGGAATGTATTGTTGTTCTATATTTGTCTACCATCTTCATGTGAAACGTGTCAGAGTATGATCGAAATTCTAGAAATTTTGTTAAGGTTGCATCATTATTATGTTGCCTTGCTGTGATGCTTCCTCTCCATAGTAACCTCAGAATCCATCAAAAGAAAAGAAAATTCGAGCAAAAGAAATTCTAGTTCAGAGTTACATTCTCAATCATTCATACTGCCTGTCATCTCTTATCGAACATACAAAAATACGCAAAAAACACTTATATACCAAGTTGGCTGTTATACTTTGTTCACTGTTGCTATAACTAATATCAGACTAGCTGCAACTTACGTCACATAGAAATAGTTCAACAGATTAACTTTTTCTTTGACTTCCAGAGATGTTTAGCATATTTTGAATCCAGAATTGATGATGTTATTGTATGTTGAAAAAAGTACGGATATCAGGTAATTATTTCAAAAGAGATTCAACTAATTAGGAGGTATTCCATTGAGAGGTTTTTAAACACGTGAAACAATTTTTCATCACAAACAAGCATTTTTGGAAAGAGTATTTGTGTTAACACTCGTCCAATCGATATAACGATAAAAGAAAAGGAAAAAACGATTGAGACGTCTCATATCCAACGAAGACACTGGTGAGCTATGACTTACGATTTAAGGCAGACTGTTTCTCAACTGTTTGGAAGACGGGGGTTAGTTATCGATTTTGTCTAATTTAGTGCCCAGGATGTCTGTTGCAAAATTATTTCGTGATTCTTGATAGTTTGTTTTGCATTATTTTTTTTTTATCAAAGGAGAATGCGATTGATCCGCTTAACATAAAATATAAAAAATTGAGATCATGGTAAAGTGTGCATAATTTTAACTTAAGTTTGACACTAATATCACGAGACAATTTTTCTTTCTCCATATTCTTGTTGCTGTTCTAATAGTTAACTCAAGACTTCATTGAACCAAAACATGATAGTGTTTTGAAATCTTGAAATAAAAGTTTTTAAAAGTCTAAAATGGATTATTCGTTTGTATTTGAAAAGATGATCCACTCGTGATGGACGAGATAAGGCTGGTGATCGATCAACGAGATTTCCACGTCAACGTGAAGTTATCGATGAACGAACGATGAAGGATAAGGATTCGATTAAAAAAAATCGTCCTTTTCATTTAATATATAAATTATTTTATTTTTCTTCAGGAAGAAAACAAATGTACTACCGGGTAGAATCTTACGTAACGTTTTCGCGTTGGTTTGATAAATTGTGCAACATACATGCCATATCTAGTTGATCATCATTTTTTTCCTAAGACAATACTTTGATGTAACCTACTCTTTTTGACATTTAGCATCTCCTCCACCAAAGATCATGTGAGCTGTTCGTGGTGAGAGGGACCTGTTGATGAGTGACGGAGAGGTGAATGAACCTTTCCAAAACTCTGGTGGGCAAAATCGTTTAAAAAGCCACTGCGACGAAGAGCATTTTTATTGCAATTGTGTGTATATTTCTATAGAAATGCACTCCTTCGCAGAGGTTTTTAACAAATGTGCCAGCTGGCATGTTAATGCATAGGTATACAATTTTGCCTCGTTTCTATGTATACTATTGCTCAACCTCGAACCCAGGATTTCTTGCCTTTTCGATAGACACATGGCAGCAAAGAGTCCGTGATATCGAAAAGGCAAGAAACCCTGGGTTCGAGGTTGTACTATGGCTTTATAGTTATACTTTATAGTTCATCTAACAATTTTTAAGCATCAAAACTTCATGGTGTAAACCTTGTAAAATTTGTTTGGGTTAGTGAGGGTTAGGTTCAGGCTATGCCTCGTTCTTTCAGACTATTTTAAGAAGCTTTAACCGAGAAGTTTGATGCTATCGAGTTGTTAGATGAACACACTCACATCATACTTTTACTTTCTAGTTTCTCCAGTTTCGAAAATGATGTGTAAAAGTCCATTTTTCCTCAACACATGATGACGAAAAATGAGATCATGGAATAGTGCATGCATGTTGTGGAGCTCATAAAAAATGCATGGAATCGTTTTGCTACGACCAATCAAATCGTTTTAACCAGGTCATTAAATAATCTCACGAGCTTATAAAAATCGAAAGCCCAAAAATTCAATAAACGCCCGCAGCGTTTAATTGAGGATAATACAGTAATACAATTCAACATGCTTATGTATGTGGTCACACATGAAAATCTCAAATTGAGAACATTCAGTTAGATATAAAAATGATCAGAGAAACAGGCCCTGTCTTCGTGTAACCATGGGGTTTTATGTTTGCTTATATCATGAAATTGTTTTCTACAAGGCCATGATTGACGCCAACTCATTTATTCTCAAGGTTTGTGGCATTGGTTTACATATCAACCTTAACCGAAGCCATAGTAGACCACGGTACTCTCTGAAAGCTGTTAGTACACCGTAGCACTTTCTGAGACGAAATACCGTTGTTGTGTTACGAAATATGCTGTATGGCCTCTTTTTTACAAGAGGCAGCTTTCATGTATGATAGATGAATGAGATTGCTTAGCTCCACAAGAAAGATGATTTGATTGGAGAATATTGTTATTTCGAATCATTTGATTGATGGTTTGATTGGTGAATAAAATTATTTCGAGTGTCATCGGGTTAGAAGTAGACAAGCAACTAACGAAATCACGGCATCGTTGTTCCCATCTGATCAAACGATTGGTCTTCCATACAACCAATAGCTGTAAGAAACTTTCTGCAGAAGATTTTCAATGCTTGCTTTTTAGAAGACAAAATTTTCGTCATTAATTCATCTAATCTATTAATCGTGTTATGATTTCAAAATCTTTCCATAAGACTTTGATGGACAAAATAATGTTGCGTACTGACTATCATTCGTGTGACGCATGATGACGCATGATGGTTTTTACTCAATGTAGTTAGTACGAATCGGTTGATTAATTGTAATCTCTTCAATAGCCTATATTATACAAGTTAACATTGCCTGTTGTGGTGGGATGTTTGTAGAATCTGGAGTGTAAACATCAAGTGACATCCAAATCTGTCAAATATTTTGTCGTTTCACCAATCTCACCTTTCACCTTTCACCTTTCAGCACGGTTACTCACGGTAAGTCCTTTCAAGAAACACAAATTTAAAACGAAGTTTAAGAATATTATTCTTAAAATGTTTTCGTTTTTTATGTCTGCATGTTCAAACTGACCTAAATTCAAAAATTATTTAGGCTGGGCTAACGCAAAAAATAAATTGAAATAAATAAGCTGTACGTGATTCATTATTCTCTGTAGGTATCTTACAGCTTTATTTGACAACAGTGACCATGATGGTACCAAGGAATTTTATGTTACGTTATATAAAGGATCTGCCATTGTGATTTACAGACATGAACTCTAAATTGAATCCAGATTTATGACAGAAAGGTCTAGTACCAAAGCTTAACATTTGGTCGCAATTTCTGGTATCAAATCTATTCTGAAAAAAAGTCAAACGTTACTTTCGTGGGGTTAAAATATTGTATTACTTTACCAACAAATTGGAAGTTGGAAAATTGTGATAGTGTTTGTGTTTCCGTGTGATTACGTAACTTATCTCGAACTTTACGCTATCTCGAATAAAAACCTTGGCGCATCACCATTTACACCCCGCTGTAAATCTCGTTATTTCAATGTCTCCAACTTTTTATCCGGTCCGTTGAGAGTTCAAGATGGCGGGACTGTACTTACTTCAGCAAAGTTCTGATTTTTTTTAGGTTTGATAGATATATGAAAAAATAAACATTAAGAACAATGCTTGCAAATGAAAATATCAAAGCAGAACAGGAAGCCTTATTCGAGAAAGAACTTTTAAAAACACAATGTCATATATCCAATGATGATGAATCAGATGAAGAAGATGATCAATTTTGTAAAGCATGCCAACGGATGATGTCGCGCATGCGTAAAATGTCTGTAAGATGGTTATATTTGGAATGGTACAAAAAAGCAGTGATTGGCTTGTCCCTACCAACAGTGAGTTGTTTTTGTTGTTGTTGTTGTTGTTGTTGTTGTTGTAGAATAACCCCAAATTCAGGTATTGATCATTCCCAACAGGCACTTAACGTTAAACAACGTTAAACAGCGTTAGTTTAACGTTATTCCCGAAAAAAAACGTTACAGTAATGTTGTAACGTTATGTGCCTACTGGGTTATAACACGGAAGTATCTTTAACGTTCAGTCTTTTCCATTGGTTGAGAAGGAAATTTGGAAGCTCTCTCGGAGATATATGCAGGTATCAAAAACCACTTTTTAGAGAATTTTAAGGATGATTTTCGAAGGGAAAGATTGAGAATATCTTAAGATTATTTGAGGGTCATTTTAACCGAACTCTAAGAAAATCAAACAGCTAAGGTCTGAGTTATATAATTGGTATTAAAGGAAAAAGTGTATTGTTGATGCTGTGGTGTGAAGAATCTTAGGAAACAACCTCTCAGAGCTTCTTCTCTCTCAAGAATCATTTAGGCTAGTAATGTACAAGTAAGTACAAGTAAACACGAAAAGCTTTGACATTTTACACTTTGTTTTCATTTCTTATCCACGAAAGCAAGTAAAACGACTGTTAAATGTCTGTATATAAACCACACTCAGTTGCTATTGCATCTGCTTTCCAGGAAGGGGCACGACTTAGGTTGAAGGCTCCGAAGTATTTCACACTCTCCTAAATGACACGAACCCAATAAGGGTCTATGCTCTTCTGGATTACCTCCTGTAACACTCGATATAAATTCTACCCAATTTCCTTCACATAGCAAGGGTCGACCGGGCGCTATGGTGCATTCACTCGCGTAAGGGGAATTGAACCTGGACCTCTCGCATGAATTACGGGAATGATATAAAATGGTAAATATGTATATGATAGTTTGATTGATGTCTAAGAGTGTTGACAAGCCAGTGGTTGAAGCATTCCTATACCTTCCGTATCGCAAATGGGAACTTCTAATGGTGTGAACCCAACCTCCTTCCCATGATTCTCTGAAGAGGCTATCTTGGGTTAATAAATAAACAAATAAATAAACAAATAAATACATCAATGATGCCAAGGCGCGAAATTATTCTTAGAATATTCTTTACTTCATTTACTTTTCCGGACTTGATATTGTGAAGTCAAAAAGTAAAAGGCCATCATTAAAATAATCAAAAGGTAAAATATACAAATTGATGTTGTCCCGTCTTATATGAGGTTTCGAATATCCTCTTACGTCATCAGATGGACTTCGTATTGCAGTGCGTGTTTTTGAAAAAATACTTTGCCGATCTACTGTCAATTACTTGTCAACCTGTCAGCCACATCAAAGAACTGGGAAATGAGAATAATTATACTTTTTGATTTTTCTTTTAATGACTATTTCGATAGCATTCAGTGTATTGCTGTCATCTACAAAGAAAACCTTCAGGATGAAAAGCAACTCTTTGAGGTCTCTGCTATATTCGTACCGACAAGATTTTTTAGAAGAGAATGATTTTTTTGTAAGACAAAGAATTTCTATTTGTGTTTTATTTATTCCTTGTTTTTCTTAATGTCGTGAAGTCTTCTCTTGAACATTGTGGTCCTAATATATAAAATATAATATATTATGAGAACCATTATATGTATTGTACTCTTTATAAGCTACGATATCTAATATACGTTCATTAGTATTTTGATATTCAAACAAACATAAAACTTTGCCCCAATTTGTAATACCTGTCCTAATTTGTAATAAAACTTGCTCTAAATTGTAAAAAAAAATCTTTCCCAAATTGATGTACAAGAATGTACATGAGCCACATGATTAAATTATTTTGAAACAATTTCCAAAAAAAAACAAAAAAACAACAAACAATTATTTTGAAGCAATTTCCAAAAAAAGCAACAAACATCAAAGTATCCTTAAATTTGTCACTTTCTTGCCTACGTTAATAACTGGACATTTTAATGACATGCTAATGTCAAAAAGACATTAGGAAATGTCGAGATTTGAAAGGGCATCTCTTATTCAACATCAATCATTTGCTTCTAATAACTTCGGTGAATTAATGATGACTGAAAAACTCACGTGATTTCGAATTACGTCTTCCGTCTGTTCGGCTAATTATATCAACATGGGGTAAGCCGTATTACGGAAAACACAATTTAAAGCTATATTCAAACTGATAGAATGCTTCCATGACGTCTTTCTGAGAGAATAAATCTGGTTGGCACCATCGGACTGAATAAACCATTTTTATCATAAGCCTTTCATTTTCTTTTTGATAATCGTTCCCTTTAATATCAACGTAGTTCTTAATGACGATTTAAAAATATGAAAGGCTTTTTTTACGCTCTGTTTATATTAAGTCAGTTTTTCTTTTTTTTTTTTTTTAACATTTTCTTTAATACCTTTACGATTGTATATGGCGAACTTATAAAGGAGAAAAAGATCTCATGTTTTAATTGGTTGCGAAGCAAATAACTATATTGAAGTTTTTATCAAGAAAAGGATAACTTCGATGTAGGGCGCAAGCTGAAGGCGTGCTATAATCTATCGGGCGCAAAAGGTTTTGCTAGCTTTGTTGTCAAAACCTTATAGAGAAGACGCCAGCGTATTGTGAAAATTCTTACCATTATGGCTCTGATAACAAATTAGAAACTAGTAGATAAATGTTTTAAGCTCAATACGATATTGTATCGTCTGCCAACATCTACCAGTACTTACCTAAGTATTCAAAGAATTTATAGTGCTAATTACTTCACCAATAGTATAACGTGCCATTTAAAAACCAGGAAACGATAGATTTGAACCAACAGTGCTGAAATAAGCAGTAAGAAGAGTTATATTTTATTAATGTAAGCTTGTACGGATGAAACGCGAAAGGAAACGGCTTTGCAATAGACTCTGTGCATAGCATAATTATGGTTTATTTGATATTCGCTCTGTTCATCGCTTCTTTAATCAGTGACGATTACATTTTAATTGGCCCCTTATTAGGTTTTAACCTCCAAATAACATTAAAAGAAATTTTCACACAAGCATTAATAGTTTTTCTTATTACGGAGAAGTCTTTTGATCTTCCTGAGTAATTACCAAGATTTATACTAGTGAACGTAAGACGTCTAAAGCTGTTTCACAAACACATTTGAACGATTGCTCCTAGGCGCTTACGTTTTGGAGATTTCGATACAAAAGGAGTGTTCGTTTCTCGTTTAGTCGTAGTACAAAACACAAAACGGGACTTCATTGGATTTGAGCTGTTACTGATGTATTGAAACGTCATTTTTCAATAAGTCTTTTTTTTTCTTTTTTAATGGATAGTCTTGAGATCTCTATTTCTTTATGACTAGCTTTTCTTAACACGCAGACTGTATTATCCTATGATAATTACCAATGAGAGAACACCTCACCGTACACTTCTAGCTTTGTTTCTTGCAACCGTCCCGTGTGAGTGCGTTAGACGTTATTCATTTAACATGGTGGCTATTTATGTCCTTCTTGTGCGCCGCAAACTTTCACCTATGAGATCAAACTGAAAAACAAACTTGAAAGATAAACAAAACACAAACAAACAAATAAATAAAAACAATGTCAAGGAAAATTAACAGGATATATTAAGTACTTGTCATAAAATATTATTTAATCGTTTGTTTTTCCTCTAGCAAATATTGCATACTTCAGTGATTTTAACACGCTTCTGATAATATAAGCTACTTCTCCCTGCAATGAAGCTTGTTTTTCTTATGTCTGTGTGCTGTAAGCGCGCAGGTGACGTATTACACATGAAAAAATAGTAATTATTTGGACGACCATGTCAAGAAACCGTGTTCATTCTGAGGGAAGTGTTCATAAAATTGATGGAGAAAAGAAAAGTGAAGCGGAGAACATTTTCGTAAGATTTATCAAGAAGAAAACATACCAAAGAAACAGCATTCATTCGCATTTGTCCAATTTACAGGTAAGCCGTTGCAGGATTGTTGATTTATGTTACAACATTGGCAGGATATGAAATCATATTAGCTCGATGGTATATTGTTTAAATTATTACGGATCGCAAAATTTTAAATTAAAATGATGGGCAAAATTTTATAGTGCCAGTGTATGGCAGTTAACAATTCGCCATCTTACATGAATGGGTTTTATTTTCCAATAAGTTGATCACCATTCAATAAGTTGATCACCATTCAATTAATCTGTAACTAGGGAATAAATAACGGTTGCTAATGGAAAAAAGTCAAAAAGTTTTCCTCAGAAACCACACAGTTTTCCTAAATGGCGAAATTCTCACCGCATTCAATTATACTGACGCAAATGGCGCCCCATCACTTAACAATACCGCCATTGTCCCACCCATCCTCTATCATTGGTAATATTTTCTAAAAGTCGCAATGTGTTTGGACGAACCGTTAGCTACAATTCATTTGTGTCACAATGCATCGAGGAGATGATCTGTTTTAAATGTATTTTTGTATTACTTTTGAAGACATAATGTCACCAAGCGACAAATTGATAATGGTACCGTCAAAGTTATTAAAAAGGATATGGTCTTATTAGCAGCGAGTATCAAATCTCTTCTTTATTTCGACTTAAAGCCTTAAAGAGATTTGTTGATGATTAACGAAACTTTGATTTCATTTTTCTTCTTGATTGATGTTGGTTTATTATGGTCGATAGGAAACACACATATTCACGCACGAGATGGAGTTGCACAGAAACAACCTTAAAACAATCATAAAAAAACAAACAAAAAACAAATATAAACAAATCGTTGCTACATCATGGTAGCAATAATAACAACCAAGCCAACTTTACCGTAGTAACATGCCGGTGTTCTTTTACACATAGATTATAAAGCATGGGCGCTAAAACACGGAGAAAGGTCTTTAAATTCCTTACCATAATGTTTGTTTCCTCCAAAGAGAGATTCTAGGATGTGAGACGTTTTAGAGAAGCTGCGTTGCTCCAAAGTAATATGAACAATGACAAACACCTCATTTTTTTTTCTTGCACACTCGTCCGCATTCATTTTTTAAGTGCCTTTGAAAAAAAAGATTTTTCTGAAATTGAATGTTTGTGATTTTCATTGACTTTAAATATTTTGTTTCCATGTTCACTGTTCACGAAAATGGAAAGGACATCTCAAATTCCATTTCCGAAACTTGCCATGAAAAACCTACATAAGTTCACGTTGATAACAACAAGTGTAGAGTTAAAAAAAAAACGCCATTTCTTCTCGACGCATTATGACGGTACAATCATAAAAATTCTTAGTTTAATTACTTTAATGGCCGCACATGGTGGATATGTGCCACGTAAAATGTTATCAATTTCCGCTAACAGCAGCATTCTCTAATTCTTTTGACACACCGTATTGATTTGTGTTATAGTTGAAGTAACCATGGATTCGAAAACTGCTTAATTCACCAGAATTCCCACTAGTTTGTGTACACAGATTCCTTGCAAAACTGTTTTAAGGGACTGTTTTACAGGGTTAAGTATTTGACGAGAATTAGGGTCATAATCATTATAATAATCTGAGTGATGGTTACAAGAGGTGGGATGAATGCAGCTGCTGGTTCTAAAATTGGAAGGACAGTCCATTTATTTAAATTGTTTTATTTTTTAACTTGCTAAAACATGAAGATATCTGTCATTTTTCACTTGTAGAATAGATAATGATTTGAATAGATGTCTGGCAACAAAACATATTAGTAGTGATAGAAATCTAAGAAAGTTAAGGTGATGTATACCGTATTCTTTTTTAAAATTACCACATTTAAATGTTTATACTTATCATACCATGTTTTCCTTTCGATTTTATTCACAGGAAATTATGACGGTAAACATTAGATTAACAAACAATATGCTTATTTTGAAATATTGTTGATTCCTAAGTCTAGGATTAAATTGTGGTAAAGACGTCTTTATGGTTTACCAATCCATTTTCATCTCATAGTCGTGTTTTCCTTCGACATCAAACAGAATATTGATTGCGGTTTGTAGCACTGTTGCGATTTTCTTTTCTTCATATAAACTCTATCAATTGAAGAAGACTTTTTTTTGCAATCGCAATGGTTATAACACTGTTTGAGTTATATACCAGTTCCCATACATTGCGAAAAATACTTTAGTAGCTATTAGGTAATTAAACGAATAATTTTTATGATTTTTCTCAACGATCTTTTGTTTATAAAGGTGTTTAATTTTCCTTATTTTCAATTAAGTGGAACTTCTAATTTTAGTGGCCTTATCTTTACTTGTCACTTCATATCCGTGGGCATGTTATTTGTTAAGTTTGGATAATATTAACATCAACCTCCCACCAACCTTTAAGACATAAACTGTCTGTAAAGCCATGTTGAAAATTTCTACCAGTTTGGATTCTGTACATATATTCTTTCGGAGGTATAATGCGTGTCAAAACTTAACCAAAAAATTCTAATAACGGGAAGTTTGGTTAAAAAATCATTCTGAGCTGGTTTGAATCTAAAAGGAATGTGGGAGCCGTTAGTGTATGATTAAAAAATAGAGGGAATCAGAGTGTCGGTGAACCGACGGGTCGGAGAACCCTCGTGTAGGGAGAATTTTGAAATACCAGACCGCCAAGACTGGTTAAAATAATGTTTTTCTTGCCAATATTTGAAAAGCTTGTTTTAAAACCTATAGCCAGCTTAAATATTTCTGTTTTGAAAAAATTTTCACTCGGATGGAAAAAAGTGTCGATGGACATTAAAAGTTGTCCCAAATGTTTACCAAGGAGAACTCTCTGCAACTCTTGAACCAATCGTTTCACTTTTCTAATATTCACAGAATCAAGGATTCCCATGAATTTTTATCTTTTTCGGCAAAAAATGACCGAGTGTGGGTGGTAAAGAGAGGATAATATTTTCATGTTTAAAACAAATATAAACAAAAGAAACCAACAATCAACCAAACAAACAAACAAATTTAATTCGATTCACACTTGCAACAGTTCATATCTGAATGTTTTGAAATCTTCGTTACAGCTGAGTGAGACTTTAATGCTTTTAAACGATATGTTACCAATATTCCCAGAGCAAATTGCTCTTATAAGTACATTATTAAAGATATTTTTGATGAGAAAGAGACAGATTTGCCTTTTTAAAGTTATAATTTATTTTCTCGTTTATGCGACGTTTTCGTGTATGGGATTAATTCACAGCAAGTTTAATTTTTACATGGAACAATAGCCTGTTTTTCTAACTGTGTTTTTTATTACTGTGACTTTTAAGAGAAGGCTCTGCTGGATAGGCAGACTGTTAAGAACTCAGTGTCTGGGCCTTTTTAAATGGCGATTAATAACACAAATATGAGCTTCTTTATGTATTTAACAAGATACATGGATGTTCTCTGCACTTGTCACTTACAAAAGTGTTGTAGGGAAGTTAGGTTGCTGTTTTCAGTAGATGTTACGGGCAAAGGATGGTCTTACCAAAGATATGAAAGATGAAATTGTTTCTGTTTCAAATTATGCTCTCATTGCTGCTTTTTGTTGGAAGTATACTGTGCAGGTGGAAGCCTTGGCTCAAATTTTTCCTGTGATTGCTTGCCTCGTTTGCGTGAGCGTTCGTTTATTGGTTTATTTTTACATGTTATATGAATTTTTAATCGTTACCCTTGCGCCTGTGAGATATTAGAAATGACATCTAGCTTTCTGCACTTACAAAGCAACTGTTTGAAAACTGTATCCAATTTCAAATTGCTGCCTGATCACGAGAATTAGTTAAGGTCTTCGATGTCAGCGTTTGGCTACGGTATAATGATGTGCTATCTTAAAACTGTTTCTTCTTGTTCTTTGTTACTATATAGAATATGTATTATTCCGAAAGTTTTGTTTCCATTTAATTTATCACAAGCACAGAATAAAGTAGCCGCTACTTTACCCTCAGTTTTGTTAACATTACAATGTTTTCACACGACATTAGTTCTTGTATACATGTTGAAATGGTGGCTACAAACAGACAGACAGACAGCGGACATTTTTGCCTTCACTGTGTCAACCTGACAAGATGCGATCGTGTTTTGGCTAAAAGTCTCGTATATTCTCGTTTGAAACTACGAGACATCAAGTCAAATTTGCTCATTTATCTCAGACAAAAATAACAAAGTGTTGACCGCAAACTTTAATGATCGCATCTTGATAGACAAACTTACGCAAAAAAAATTTTTTTTATGGAGACTGTTAATTAATTAATTACGTCACGTTTAAAGAAATTCTTTGTCGGATATTTTGACGTAGTTTTGGATAGGGACCAACAGATAATATATAGTATTGGTCTAATGAAAAAGAAAGAATTTCGCAGATGAATAAAAGAATGTTTACTTTCGTAGCTCCGACCATGTTTATAGTACGTGTTGAACATGTGTGAGTCATAAACAAGGAAAAATGTTCATGATGAGCGGTGAAATTCATTTTCAAATTCAAGGGATTAGTTGATGGTAACATGTTGGTTATGGAGAAGGTATTTGAAACTTCTTCGCGGAGTTATTCTCGTTTTTTTATTCTTCGTTTTTTAGGTTTTTGTGTCCCATTTTTCAGTTCTGACAATATTTCCATACAATCGTCTAAAGTAATTTGAAAGCTTTAAATTTTGTTATCATATCTTCAGAAGAGAACTTTCCATGCTTCACAACAAGCGACTGTTCAAACAATTTTCTAAATTCGCTCTGACTGTATGTAGAAGAAACAAAGGGGTTATCATCTTGCTGCTGTCGATAGGAGGAGCATTGCAGGCGGAGAATGCATACAAAACATAAAATCAAATCAATATTGGAAATCTAAATCGTTTCGTTTGTATTCTGTTTTCTAGTAATCTCTATCCTAGATTACAAAGAAATTGACATTTTGTGATTTCAATAACTCAAGACATCAACAGATTTTTCCGTACCAAAACCTTGAAAAATAATGACGTATATTTCTACGGCAGAGGTCAGGTTTTGTATCTTCAAAATCGCTTTCAAAACTGTTTTGTAAGTGAGTAAGGGTAATAGCGAATGACTCACAGGAGGTCTGGAACTGTTGATCTTTATCACGAATTACGTCATACGTTAAACTTGTTTTAGATATCTAGTGAACTTGTTCGATTCAAAATTATGCAAAATGGCTTCTCATCTCCAACAGCTTCAGACGTCATTGAACTAGATATAAGTTGTTTACGTGTGTCTCCTAGGATACGAAAAGAACACCTAACAAGCTTCAAAAAGGGGAATCGTCCCTAAAAGAGAAAAAGTACTGGCCAGTATCATGAAACTTGACCGATCTCCAATAGGCGAATTTGTTGAAAAGTCTCTGCGAAGGAGTGCATTTCTAAAGAAATATTCATATTATTTCAATGAAAATGTTCTTTGTCTCGATTTTGCCCGATGGGTCAATTTAAACAGGCCTTCTGGTGTGACAGAGACGTTTTATAAAGTTCTTCTACAATTCTTAGGGACCTATCAGTAGCTTTTTAGCTCGAATGCATTCCTACCCGGAACAGCCTCAAGAATATTTAAGTAGTTGCTTATGTTGCTATAACATTCTTATGACACGTGATTATGACAACACGTGACCTGCAACCTGAAAACTCCGCCTATTATTGGCTGTTTCAATTTTCAAATCTAGAAAAATTTGTCATTTTTAATCTCCTTGATATATAAATAAACTGTAAGAAAATACAAACATTTTATATGACGGTTTTAAAGATTTCACGTAAAAACATTATTGGATTATGATGTCAAACTTAGCACAATTCCGATGGCTCCCTGTGAAATTCCATGCACTCCATAATAGTAACAAATCTTTCAGGCTGACCTTTTCTCTAACACGCATTGTAAAAGTTAATATTACTTCATTTGTTTCGATAGATCTGTTTGAAGTAATTTGAGCGGGTATGTTAATAATGCCAACAGAGAATACTTCATAAAAGAGTCGACATTTCGCAGAGGTTATATAAGTAGCATTTGTATTAAATGGAACCTTTCACTGGCGCCATTATTGTTAGCCTATTTCGTTGAAATTCATTGAGGCTCACTACTGCGAAATTAATTATTGATTTTCATAACAAAAAGAAAGATGGAATTGAAAAACCTTTTCTTGTTTCTGAGAACAAATAGTTAGTTGTTCATGGTTTGCAGTATTTTTTGGCAAAAAAAAATGTTTTCGTCATTATAATGTCGTTTTTTGTTTATTTAGGATTAGCTCGCTCATTCTTTTGTGGTTTAGATGCCAACTTGTTTTAATGTTTATATGTTATGTTTTCGTCAGTTTTTGCTTCGTATTTAATACCAAATCGTATCTATAAATAATATATTGGTTTTATGTTATTTTTTTTATCTGTTTTGAAAAAGTTCACATTCGATAATACAAGAAAACTGTTTTTCAGAGATATATTTTTGTCCCCCCAATAAATCAGTTCTTGTGGAATTTATTTAAAATGCTTGAGAAGAAAGTTTGCATAGATTTCTAAGAAGCACGTGACCCACTACATGGAGTCGTACACTGAGTGGATTTTGTTTTAAGTTATAGTGTGTGTTTTTGCAATCACGAATGCAGCCAACTTCACACACCAAGAAGCATGTACTAACACCATCTTACTTTATAACCAGCAAAGAATTGCAATTTTAAAAATTAGATTTTGGCGAAGATTTAGATTTCTGAGCGTTTAAATATTTTTTATTGTTATATAATTCAATTTGTCTGCTACTTCACCGTTCATGGGCACCTTATGATCAATTACTCATGTATTATAATTTTGTTGCCGCCCTCTTTTACGCCTCGGAACCACCCTTATAGAACGTACTTTTTTGTCGGTAAGCTTGATGTTTTTTTTGACATATTGTACAGCAAAATACTTCTTGTAACTTGTAAAACCTCTGTTTCTGCAAACCTCATTTATAATAACGAATCTTTTGGTTTCTGCTGGCGTGTTTATCAAGTGTTTAATTTCCATTTATTATATATACCAATGCATTTGAGAAAACCACAAGCGTTACAAATAGGCTACAAGATTTATTGCTGGCGACTGTGGCTGAGGATTTGTTCGATGATGTATAGTTGTTCTTATAAAATATGTTTAATTGAAACTTTATTAGATTTTATGAAAGGGAATGTTGCGAGCTAACATCAAGAAATGTTATTGATCTTATACGCCGACCAAGAACGTGCTGGCGATTCATTTTCACACACGAACGTCTGAAGTGTGTGAACAACAGTATACTTTAGCTTGACTGTTTAGATTTGATACGGTTTATCCAAGATAAGCTTATTTCTCCTTCCTTCTGTCAACAATATAACAGCATTGCAAAATGAAGACTTGACTATGCAAAGAAAAAGAAGTAAAAACATCGAGGGAGGAGTACATTTTGCTGCTGGGGAACTTATGAAAACTGTGCGCTCCTTAGCATTGGATTATTTTTGTTCTCTCTTAATTTGCTCTCTGCTCCTCCCAACTTCTCCTGTGTGTGTTGTTAATTACAGCTAATCTGTGAACAGAACTTGAAAGCAGAAAAAAATTGGATACTTTAGCATCAATATTTACTTAAAAATTTCCTGAGATAGAAAAGTATATTGATATTACATAGAGGGCGGAGAATCATTTAAATATATTCTCAAACATCGTACTAATGTTATATAAATTTTCAAAGATTATTGTATCGTGTATAAAGGGTATAGCATTCATTGGCTTTCTGTAAGTTCCTGATACTTATCGTTGGTGTGACCATGGCAGATTGCTACACTGTAAGTCGTGTGTCCGAAATTATGCACAGAGAAAATCTCCTCTAGGAGGTGTCCGAATTGGCAGAAAACACTGTCCTATCCTTTGCTCCTGTGCCTGGCAGTTCCATAAATAGACATGTGAACAAACAATTATTCATGAGAAAAGTATTTTAGTTATCTTAGGATTCCTACTTCTCCTGTGCGTTCTTACATAGATGCAGGCTTTGTTTTGATTTACGTTCATATGGATCTTTTAATATATTTTAATTCTTATTGACGTTAGATGAAGTGGCCTATTCAACTTGTATTCTGATTTATTGATTTATCGCTGTAACGTCTCGAGTAATTGAATAGTATTTTTTTCTATCATGAAATCAATGAAGATACGTGCAGAAAGTAGAGTTGAGTTGCTTGTGTTTGATCGGCTGGTATGGCTTGCAATCATGCATTTAAACCAGACAAGAATAATAATATAGAAATACACTTGTTAAGTTCCGTGTTGTTGATGGATCTTATTGACTGGGGAGTTACTGAAAAATCGATGTGAGACTCGACTTGCTTGAATAATAGGCTCTGGAGTGATTAATGAAATACTTATATCTTTGATTTCAGAGTTTGGAAAAAGACTTTGACGATTTCTTAATAACTTTTTTTTGTTTATCTTGAAGATTTGTTTTTATCAGCCAACCGCTGACGTGTTGAAGTCCTACGAAACGATTAGATCGATTAAGTAAATACGGACGCCACACAATAAGGTTACCATTTACTGTTTCACTATTGTAGTTTCTCATCTGGGAAGAAATTCAACTGATTTATTCTTTGTTTCCAATGAACTATAAGAATCCAATGGCATACTTTTCATCGGAGCAGTCGATAACGTCAATAGCGTTTGTCTCCATGTTACCTTATCTTGAATCTCCTCTACTGACGGTGTTGCTAAGGAAACGTTAAATGTTTTTTTGATCTCTAATGCTTGACAAGTATTTTCCATGACAATTACGAAACATGTTTTTTTTGCCATTCATAGTCACACTCTTCAGGCATATAACTGTCACTAGAAATTTATACGAGTAACCATTTATACAGAATTTAACGAGGCAGTGGTTGTATTACAAGATTTAAAAGGATGTAGAAGTTAATTGCTTGACTTTCATGACTATAAATGGATTGAAACTGGAAACAATTTGAAACTTTTGAATGCGAAATTCTTACGGAAAGTTCGTTTGTGCGTTGGGCGATTTTGTTTGTCGCGCCATTATCGTGCATAATAAATAAGCAGGTTCATCATTTCATGGACATGTTATATGTCACTGGGTTACGTTTCCAAGGGAACCGTCTCTCATTGTGATTGGTTCGAAGAAAGTCGAATGAATTGAATCAATTTAAATTGAAGGTGTAAATATTGTGATCAGCAATCCGTTTTGGAGCCCGAAAAGCTCGTGATACCTGAGATTTGCTCATATAATCCGCGAGGAGGAGTTTTTAAAATAGCGTTGTCGTCACCATATGTTTGCGGAGGAAATGGGGCAGCAATATTTTATTCTTAATCAAGAGCTAATCAAAATAAAACCATTTAAAATACTTAGTAGTCTATCTATTTTAATTCTGTTACTCAAAAAAAAGTAATTACAAGACAATAGATATTCTTAATATGTAAGAACAAAATGATCATTTTGATATTGTTGTATGGTGCATGAACAATAGCTGCTGTGATTATGAAACAATAACCGACTGAGCTCAAACAAATAGGGTAATTATTTCTAACGAGATTTAAAAATAATAAAAAAAAAACATCCATGTACAAATCTTTTATTTCATGTGCATACATATATGTAATTACAGCTTGGGTTAGTTCGTTGTTTTCTCTGTTTGGGTTCAATAATTCAAGCAAAGAATGTATTTTCTTTAAGAGTTTTGATAGGTCAGTATGAAGTTTGTAAGAAAAACATTTGGAATTGATTCGGAGATGCCATGAATACTGGGTTATTTTTAACACAGCCAGGTCGATAGTTCTGTATATATTTTAACGATCGATGGAATGATTGAATGCTAGAAATAAATGAATGTATGAGTTTGTCATTTCTGGATTTGCAGCCTGTTATTTCTTTCGTATCTTTTAATTATATACCTTCATTCATGTTTTTGAGAGATAAGATATTTTTTACGTTTAGATACCTGAATTAACACCAACACTAGCAAATGTTTTGAAAGAATCCAATTGTGATTGTGGTTTATATTGTGAAAACTGTGAAACCAGTCTTAGTCAAGTTATCGATAAAACATTGCAGCCAATGACAAGCTTATCGGAAATGTATTCAAGCCTACCACGAAATTGGACGACTGGCCGTGAAAAAAAGCAGAGTTTGGACAACAGATTTCTGAAATTAGCTGATGGTCAATGTGATCACCAGAATCGATCATCCATACAATTGTCAAATGAAAAAGAAAATATCACTCCCGCTGCATCATTTTTTGTCAGGTATAAACACATGATCACTATCTGTATTCAATTCATTTGAATTTTGATATCCTAAACCGTACTTACACTAATCACTTGTGATCTGCCAATAGATTGATAAAAATTACAAGCAATTTCCACAAAACTGATAATATTCAAAACATAAAAAAAAAAAATGAAATTAAAAATAAACTTGAAAGAGACAGTCATTGTAGTGAATTAGGTTTGATTAGATTATTTTGTGGTCAAAACCAGGTGATAACACAAGAATTACTCAAAAAGGTAATTCCTTGATTAAAACGAGTTAAATCAACCACAAAGTGTATACATCATTTACTTGTAAAAATATGAACAAGTACCTACTCTTAGCAGAAGGATATGCAAATGTCATCAATATTTCAGCAAATAACAGGTAATAAAGGATGGAAAACGCAAAGTCGGATAAAATAGGCTTATTTGATATTTTGTACTTGAATTTTGAAATGCTTTTGATATCAAATAACAAAAAAAGTATTCAGTTAATTGAGTTTTAAATCTTAAGCCCTCCCCCCACTTTCAGTTGCTATTATTTTTCTTTCATTTTGTTTGACATTACATGTAATTAACTCAATCTTATTCAAACAGACCAGTTGAAAGCGAAATAATTACTACCTAATTCTTCTTGATAATACAGAAAAACAACTGTCAAAAGTAGCGTCAATATCGGGTGTCTTAATCATAGAAAATTTGATCAGATGTGATTTCTTGACGCCTCTCGAACTATCACTGAGTCAATCGGTAAAACATCGTGTCTCCAGAAACTATATTTAGATCAAGTTATTTTTAGTTCACCTTTTTTTATGCCAGTTATGGTCATTTGTGATTGATTGTATTTGCAGATGAAGACCTTGGTGATAAGGAAGCTAGTAAATATGTCTAGTAAACAAGAGTTTTCATGTTAGAACATTTTTGGAAGAAAAACATAAATCGAGATTACAGAAACATTTTAATAAAATCCATTTGTGATATATAATAGCTCTTTTTTTAAATATCACAGTGATATATTGAAAGCTTTTCTAATCACTTTTCTGATTCTTGAAAGCAGGGAGGAGTTTCTCCTTTGAAGTAATGAAAACTTTGCTCCAAATTCCGGAATTCATAAGTTCATATTCAAGAAAGGGAAAAAGAAACAAAAGGCCTTTATAGAAAGTAACCTTCTCTATGAATGATATTTTTCACTTTTTTAATACAATCTGGGCTTCCAGTTCGTTACTTTTATGCATGACTAATGCATGTTTTCGTCCAAAGTTCATACTCTACTTGTGTTACTATATAATAGAGCCGCGCAAAAGTTGAATCTTGCATCGAAACCTAAATCGAAAAAATCGAAAAAGAAGAAAGACGAAGAAGAGATGGAGAATGCATCATACGTATTTCCCACAAACTTTAGCGACCTTATCATGAGAACACCACCACAAGCTCCGCCATCATTGTTCAAAAATGGTACCGTTAGACGCGGAGATGGTCACGGAAAGGTAGGTTACTTCATAATTTTCGTTCTTAAAGATGTTTGATTATTTTCATTACTGATATAAATGATGGAAGAAAATGATGAATGACGGAAAATTTATTTTTAAATTTTATTTGGTTTTCAGGTCCGTTTAGTTCTTCGGATTGTCAATCGTAAAAACAAACCTGACACTTGCTTGACAGTAGATTCAAAAAAGAAACAAGTTTTATTAAGAGAATCTACAATAACTTCAGATAGTCAGAAACGCTTTGAAAAAGCTCCTCGTTTGTATTCTTTTGATAACATTTTCGAAAGTGATGCACATCAACGAGAGTTATGTTCTGGGACACTCACAGACCTCCTACACACCGTTGTCAATGGCAACGATGCCTGTTTATTGACATATGGCTATCCTAAACTTGGTGAGTGGGATTCAAATATCAGATATTATTGTCTATCACTGCCACTTAAACAAGGTATTATCAGTGAGAATACAGATTCTTTTATTGGTGAGTGAACGTTTTTTAGGAAAGTCCTCCATCATGATTGGTGATGATGGCTCGGTAGAAAATATTGGGATAATTCCTTGTGCAATTTCTTGGTTGTATCAATTAATTGATGACCGAAAACAAAGAACAGGTGCAAGGTTTTCCATTCGGGTATCTGCAGTCGAAGTTGTGGGAAAATCGGAAAACTTAAAGGATCTACTTGGAGAACAAGGTAATTATTTTCGAAGTCTTAACAATTTGCAACGATTTTTGACTCCGTAGTTACGAAGCATTTACGTCTTTAGGTAATAGTAGCGTCTGCAGCAGCGCAACATCGCCAAGTGTTTACTTGCCAAGAGAGCGTGCTTCAACTATACAGGTAGGAAACCTTCATCATCAACTTGATGAAAACATTTAAAAAAGTTCATAGATTCATGTATTTATTTTCATGAATTTTTATTTAGCTGTCAGACTTCACGGAACTACGCGCACCAAACGCCGAGAAAGCGGCGTTTTTCTTTGACGCTGCAGTCGCTGCAAGAACTTCACCTCACCCTGTTTTCAACGAAAATGGAGAGTTGATGGAAGATCCAGAAGAAAGAAAGAATCCCAATTTTATTTTCACACTACATGTATATCAATATATGATCGATAAAGTTGGTACAGGAGAAAGTAAGTCCACCCACTGTAGATTCACTTGCATGTCACTGTTCGACATGAACAAGATCTGATTTTTCTTCTTTTAGTTCATGGTGGTCGGTCAAGGTTACATCTCATTGATTTATCTGGTTGCAGTCGTAAAAAACGGTCCAGAGATACTGGTCAAGGAACTTGGTTGCCTCTATCAGCACTTGGCAATGTGATTGTGTCGTTGTCAAACGGTGCAAAGCACATACCACACAGAGACAGCAAGTTGACCACCTTACTAAGAGAAGCAATGGGATCTTTATCTGCACGAGTGACAATGATTGCTAATGTATCTCAGGATCCTAAACATTGCTTTGAAACATTGTCTACTTTTCAAGTAGCGTCGAGGATACATCGCTCTCGAAAAAAGAAAAGCAGGGTATGTATTTTATAGTGCATATTCCTTTTTGAAATAAATTGTCTTGTCTTGTGACTTACTTTTTCGCCCACCTGTCTTTAGTATTCAAGTACGAGCTCATCAGGTGGAGACAGTTCCTGTGATGAGAAGCGAAAACACCGCCGCCGATGCAAGCCAGTGACTCCACTACTGAGAACTGAAGCTTGTCAATCAGACAACCTTGGCGAATCGGAGTTTACATCAACAAGTGCAGCTGAAGAATCTTGTGATACTGTTATCTATGTGGGACCACGAGGTGGAGCATTAAGTGATCGTGAACTGACTGATTTTGAACATCCACCGACCTTTCCAAAAAGAACTATTCCAAATAAGGATCGACAATCTAAAATAGCAACAGTACCGGAACAACTGAAGGGTACAGTTGGGCAACGAAATACCCCCCTTAAGAATCATTGTAAAAATACATTAAAGCCAAGAAGTCATTCAAAGATGGATTCAACTGATTGCCAAAAACAAACAACAAAAATAGAAGTGCAAGAAAAGCCTATAGTAGTCACGATTAAAGATTCTCTTTTGAAATCGCCATTAGAAGAAAAAGCCGATTCCATTTTAGCCTTACCAAGGAAACACAACCAAAGTCAGGATGATACGTGGGTTTCTCAAAAACAGAAAAGTATAGAATGTTGGAATTCTTCCACGTACTCTGACAGCTTACCTATACGTAGTAAAAATCGATGTTATTCAGTCGACACTTCTGAGGAAGTGAAACACAGGCGATCGTATAGTTTACGTTTGAATAAATCGAAAACCTTCGATCGACAGTGTGTTAGCACGAATTCATCACCAGTAAAACAAAGTTATACGGATACCTCCTTCATTACCAGGACTTCAAGTTTAGATCGACTTTTAGGATGTCAATCAAATGACATGGTTGACGAAAAAGTGACGTGCCAAGAGTACAAATCCACTGATACGTTGTCTAGCATGGGAACTGTAGAAAACTTCGAGAGACAATTAGTCTCCAAAATCGCTGAGAGATTCGCTCTGGAAGACGAATTCACGTATGTAGATGACGTTGATTCGCATCTATTCACCAGTGAAATCGCCTCAAAACAATGCGCCAGTGAGGAATTCTTTATCGATGACGATTTGGAAAGTATTGCAGCAGAACTTGAACCCTCCTCCGTGGAAAACTATAACTCATACAACTATATACCCGATACTTTATCAACCGCCAAAACAATGGTGGAGGAGAGTGAACAAAGATATAATGATGTTATTCCCTGTAATAATTGTATAGGTGAATGTAATTGCGGATTGTACTCTGATCGGAATGGTTATGTTGGAGATACAAGATATTGTGGAGATGCAAGATATTGCGGAGATACAAGATATTGTGATTATGACAGTGCCGAAGACACAGATGAGCAAACAGACAAACAACTACGGTAAAGAACTACTTCCTTGCCTAGCGTTAAATGCCGAATTTAATGGCAAAACTGATTAGAAGTTTAAGTTTGGTACACTATAATAACTGGGACTGAAATAAATCAGGGGGTCGTTTGATTCTTCGAGATACATAAGTTTCTCCCCCGTCAACCTATCAAGTATTTTAATGAAAATCTTTCTTTTTAAGGTTACGATGTTTAAGAAATCGAAACAGCTTCAGTAGCTGTGATAGCCACTTAGATCATTCCTCTCCAAGAGGCTTCAGCAAACGTAAGGATGATATTCAACAGTTTCCTGGTTGTGTATTCACTATCAATAAATCATGTAGAAATATTTATATCTTCATTTATTTCAGGACCACCATCTGAAGGTGTGAGCAGCGGTTATGAAAGCATGCGCTGTGAGAGTAGCGCAAATATACATGATAGTTCAAGTGAGAAGGGAAAACCGATCAGGAAAGGTACTTGTGATGATTATTTTATTGTGAAATTTGTTTTCCTAGAAACAAAGTGTAAATATTGGGAAATGCTAGTGGAGTTACGTCAGTTACGTCAGTTAGCGTCAATTCACGAATCGATGTCTGATCACATGATAAGCATTTTTCTTCTTGGTTATAGAAAAAACGAATATAATTTACGAAATTCAAGACGAGACACATGATTCGTCCATTGACGAAGAAAATCTGACAAGATTTGCCCGTTCAACTCATCATCGATCACAAATCAAAGGGTTAATCGAACAAAGGCAAGATTTAAAAGAGCAGCTTCATCAAACCTTAAAGAAACTGGTTCTCAATAAAGTTCCACTGCCAGATATCGATGGTACGTTTACTAATTTTCTCTCTGATAGGTGGCTCTTATTGTGCAATGAGCTATAATCGTCTTTTTGGCCTCGATAATTCCAAGTTGGTTGAGAAGTGGAATTGATAAGCGACTATCTATCCGACATAGGGAATAAGTATGCGACATAGGGAATAAGTTGATAGTTTAGCGACCCAAAACATAATGATTGATTGTCATGACACAGTAGGAGCATGGCCTAAGAACGTAATAGATTGAACTAAAATACCATTTCCTTTATGTTTTTCATACATATTTTTCAAGAGATTTTTTTTCGCCCATATTTAGAGCGCCTTCGTGAAATCACACTACAAAGCAAAGACACTCAACAAATTCTGACGAGAGAAAATCGAATTTTGGAACGCAAAATAAAAGTATGCAAATCTCACTTGCAGCTGGTTAATTATCTGGATAACTCCACTAGTAACGCCACCACGCCCACCGGATCACCGAAAAAGAAAAATCCGTACCAAAAATTTTCAGCAAAATTGAAAGCCAAGTTGTCAAGAAGTACACCGCGGAAATCCTACAAAACAACGGCCGTTTAATGGACACATCCAACAAAACGTGACCCCCTTGCAGTGGTTAACTAAAAGTGGAATGGCTCGATTGTCATCCTGAATTCAAAACGAGGGATTGCAGAAAAATGCTAGAAGTGTGTTTAGTTCTCACTAGAACAATATCATGGCAGTAAAAAGTGCTGGCGCTTTTATTATGCTCAAATGATTGCATCAACGTATTTGAACTATAGACAAATACATATCCCTCAAACACTTCAGATGCAGATAATTTTGCGAAATCGACAAATTTTTTATGCTGTGATAATTTGATGGTGACAATTACCGCATTTAATCAAAATATATGTTAGGACAAATTGTCTTGACATAATGTTGTGAGAAGCGGGGTTTGCTTGTTTTCACAGAACATCGGCGTTTTAAGAATACTTCTAAAATTCAACTTTGAAACGATGTAAAAACTTTTAATGTCGTAATCTTTGTATGAACACGCCGAGCTGCTGCCGAATATCATCGGGAGCACTTACGCCGAGCCGCTGCCGAATATCATCGGGATGAATTGGTGCTGACGTTCACTCATTGGTGGAATCTCATAATGTTGAAATCTGAAGTAATCTTTGATAATATAGATTGTATTTGCATAATTTTGTACATAAACTAATAACGGAATAAATAAAGCTTGGTTAACTCAAATAGTAGTATATCATACACATTTCCAAAGTAATCATGTAGGCAGGTATGTCCAGTAATGAGAATGACCAAAGAAAATAACGAAAATTTTTAATGTGACCTTTTATGAGAATTGGTTGTGTTATGAATGTACTTGGAATACTGTAGTCTCACTGAGTCGTCTCAATTATATGTTGTGAAAACGTATTACTTTCTTTGGGGGGTTGGGTCATCAAGGTTACGGTCATTCATTTGAAAATAAAGTATTAGTTTAAACAGTACGTTCGTTGAATGAGACCAATTTCATTGTGAGTGACGTTGTGTCAATCAATCAATCAATCAATTGCTATTGCTGTCATTCAAATAGTACTTCAAAAGTAGCGTCAATATCGGGTGTCTTAATCATAGAAAATTTGATCAGATGTGATTTCTTGACGCCTCTCGAACTATCACTGAGTCAATCGGTAAAACATCGTGTCTCCAGAAACTATATTTAGATCAAGTTATTTTTAGTTCACCTTTTTTTATGCCAGTTATGGTCATTTGTGATTGATTGTATTTGCAGATGAAGACCTTGGTGATAAGGAAGCTAGTAAATATGTCTAGTAAACAAGAGTTTTCATGTTAGAACATTTTTGGAAGAAAAACATAAATCGAGATTACAGAAACATTTTAATAAAATCCATTTGTGATATATAATAGCTCTTTTTTTAAATATCACAGCGATATATTGAAAGCTTTTCTAATCACTTTTCTGATTCTTGAAAGCAGGGAGGAGTTTCTCCTTTGAAGTAATGAAAACTTTGCTCCAAATTCCGGAATTCATAAGTTCATATTCAAGAAAGGGAAAAAGAAACAAAAGGCCTTTATAGAAAGTAACCTTCTCTATGAATGATATTTTTCACTTTTTTAATACAATCTGGGCTTCCAGTTCGTTACTTTTATGCATGACTAATGCATGTTTTCGTCCAAAGTTCATACTCTACTTGTGTTACTATATAATAGAGCCGCGCAAAAGTTGAATCTTGCATCGAAACCTAAATCGAAAAAATCGAAAAAGAAGAAAGACGAAGAAGAGATGGAGAATGCATCATACGTATTTCCCACAAACTTTAGCGACCTTATCATGAGAACACCACCACAAGCTCCGCCATCATTGTTCAAAAATGGTACCGTTAGACGCGGAGATGGTCACGGAAAGGTAGGTTACTTCATAATTTTCGTTCTTAAAGATGTTTGATTATTTTCATTACTGATATAAATGATGGAAGAAAATGATGAATGACGGAAAATTTATTTTTAAATTTTATTTGGTTTTCAGGTCCGTTTAGTTCTTCGGATTGTCAATCGTAAAAACAAACCTGACACTTGCTTGACAGTAGATTCAAAAAAGAAACAAGTTTTATTAAGAGAATCTACAATAACTTCAGATAGTCAGAAACGCTTTGAAAAAGCTCCTCGTTTGTATTCTTTTGATAACATTTTCGAAAGTGATGCACATCAACGAGAGTTATGTTCTGGGACACTCACAGACCTCCTACACACCGTTGTCAATGGCAACGATGCCTGTTTATTGACATATGGCTATCCTAAACTTGGTGAGTGGGATTCAAATATCCGATATTATTGTCTATCACTGCCACTTAAACATGGTATTATCAGTGAGAATACAGATTCTTTTATTGGTGAGTGAACGTTTTTTAGGAAAGTCCTCCATCATGATTGGTGATGATGGCTCGGTAGAAAATATTGGGATAATTCCTTGTGCAATTTCTTGGTTGTATCAATTAATTGATGACCGAAAACAAAGAACAGGTGCAAGGTTTTCCATTCGGGTATCTGCAGTCGAAGTTGTGGGAAAATCGGAAAACTTAAAGGATCTACTTGGAGAACAAGGTAATTATTTTCGAAGTCTTAACAATTTGCAACGATTTTTGACTCCGTAGTTACGAAGAATTTACGTCTTTAGGTAATAGTAGCGTCTGCAGCAGCGCAACATCGCCAAGTGTTTACTTGCCAAGAGAGCGTGCTTCAACTATACAGGTAGGAAACCTTCATCATCAACTTGATGAAAACATTTAAAAAAGTTCATAGATCCATGTATTTATTTTCATGAATTTTTACTTAGCTGTCAGACTTCACGGAACTACGCGCACCAAACGCCGAAAAAGCGGCGTTTTTTTTTGACGCTGCAGTCGCTGCAAGAACTTCACCTCACCCTGTTTTCAACGAAAATGGAGAGTTGATGGAAGATCCAGAAGAAAGAAAGAATCCCAATTTTATTTTCACACTACATGTATATCAATATATGATCGATAAAGTTGGTACAGGAGAAAGTAAGTCCACCCACTGTAGATTCACTTGCATGTCACTGTTCGACATGAACAAGATCTGATTTTTCTTCTTTTAGTTCATGGTGGTCGGTCAAGGTTACATCTCATTGATTTATCTGGTTGCAGTCGTAAAAAACGGTCCAGAGATACTGGTCAAGGAACTTGGTTACCTCTATCAGCACTTGGCAATGTGATTGTGTCGTTGTCAAACGGTGCAAAGCACATACCACACAGAGACAGCAAGTTGACCACCTTACTAAGAGAAGCAATGGGATCTTTATCTGCACGAGTGACAATGATTGCTAATGTATCTCAGGATCCTAAACATTGCTTTGAAACATTGTCTACTTTTCAAGTAGCGTCGAGGATACATCGCTCTCGAAAAAAGAAAAGCAGGGTATGTATTTTATAGTGCATATTCCTTTTTGAAATAAATTGTCTTGTCTTGTGACTTACTTTTTCGCCCATCTGTCTTTAGTATTCAAGCACGAGCTCATCAGGTGGAGACAGTTCCTGTGATGAGAAGCGAAAACACCGCCGCCGATGCAAGCCAGTGACACCACTACTGAGAACTGAAGCTTGTCAATCAGACAACCTTGGCGAATCGGAGTTTACATCAACAAGTGCAGCTGAAGAATCTTGTGATACTGTTATCTATGTGGGACCACGAGGTGGAGCATTAAGTGATCGTGAACTGACTGATTTTGAACATCCACCGACCTTTCCAAAAAGAACTATTCCAAATAAGGATCGACAATCTAAAATAGCAACAGTACCGGAACAACTGAAGGGTACAGTTGGGCAACGAAATACCCCCCTTAAGAATCATTGTAAAAATACATTAAAGCCAAGAAGTCATTCAAAGATGGATTCAACTGATTGCCAAAAACAAACAACAAAAATAGAAGTGCAAGAAAAGCCTATAGTAGTCACGATTAAAGATTCTCTTTTGAAATCGCCATTAGAAGAAAAAGCCGATTCCATTTTAGCCTTACCAAGGAAACACAACCAAAGTCAGGATGATACGTGGGTTTCTCAAAAACAGAAAAGTATAGAATGTTGGAATTCTTCCACGTACTCTGACAGCTTACCTATACGTAGTAAAAATCGATGTTATTCAGTCGACACTTCTGAGGAAGTGAAACACAGGCGATCGTATAGTTTACGTTTGAATAAATCGAAAACCTTCGATCGACAGTGTGTTAGCACGAATTCATCACCAGTAAAACAAAGTTATACGGATACCTCCTTCGTTACCAGGACTTCAAGTTTAGATCGACTTTTAGGATGGCAATCAAATGACATGGTTGACGAAAAAGTGACGCGCCAAGAGTACAAATCCACTGATACGTTGTCTAGCATGGGAACTGTAGAAAACTTCGAGAGACAATTAGTCTCCAAAATCGCTGAGCGATTCGCTCTGGAAGACGAATTCACGTATGTAGATGACGTTGATTCGCATCTATTCACCAGTGAAATCGCCTCAAAACAATGTGCCAGTGAGGAATTCTTTATCGATGACGATTTGGAAAGTATTGCAGCAGAACTTGAACCCTCCTCCGTGGAAAACTATAACTCATACAACTATATACCCGATACTTTATCAACCGCCAAAACAATGGTGGAGGAGAGTGAACAAAGATATAATGATGTTATTCCCTGTAATAATTGTATAGGTGAATGTAATTGCGGATTGTACTCTGATCGGAATGGTTATGTTGGAGATACAAGATATTGTGGAGATACAAGATATTGTGATTATGACAGTGCCGAAGACACAGACGAACAAACAGACAAACAACTAAGGTAAAGAACAGCTTCCTTACCTAGCGTTAAATGCCGAAACTGATTAGAAGTTTAAGTTTGGTACACTATACATATGTGAAGCAGGACCCATAATAACTGGGGCTGAAATAAATCAGGGGGTCGTTTGATTCTTCGAGATACATAAGTTTCTCCCCCGTCAACCTATCAAGTATTTTAATGAAAATCTTTCTTTTTAAGGTTACGATGTTTAAGAAATCGAAACAGCTTCAGTAGCTGTGATAGCCACTTAGATCATTCCTCTCCAAGAGGCTTCAGCAAACGTAAGGATGATATTCAACAGTTTCCTGGTTGCGTATTCACTATCAATAAATCATGTAGAAATATTTATATCTTCATTTATTTCAGGACCACCATCTGAAGGTGTGAGCAGCGGTTATGAAAGCATGCGCTGTGAGAGTAGCGCAAATATACATGATAGTTCAAGTGAGAAGGGAAAACCGATCAGGAAAGGTACTTGTGATGATTATTTTATTGTGAAATTTGTTTTCCTCGATGTCTGATCACATGATAAGCATGATTTTTCTTCTTGGTTATAGAAAAAACGAATATAATTTACGAAATTCAAGACGAGACACATGACTCGTCCATTGACGAAGAAAATCTGACAAGATTTGCTCGTTCAACTCACCATCGATCACAAATCAAAGGGTTAATCGAACAAAGGCAAGATTTGAAAGAGCAGCTTCATCAAACCCTAAAGAAACTGGTTCTCAATAAAGTTCCACTGCCAGATATCGATGGTACGCTTACTAATTTTCTCTCTGATAGGTGGCTCTTATTGTGCAATGAGCTATAATCGTCTTTTTGGCCTCGATGATTTCAAGTTGGTTGAGAAGTGGAATTGATAAGCCAATAGGGAATAAGTTCATAGTTTAGCGATACAAAAGATAATGATTGATTGTCATAACACAGTAGGAGCATGGCCTAAGAACGTAATAGATTGAACTAAAATACCATTTCCTTTATGTTTTTCATACATATTTTTCAAGAGATTATTATTTGCCCATATTTAGAGCGCCTTCGTGAAATCACACTACAAAGCAAAGACACTCAACAAATTCTGACGAGAGAAAATCGAATTTTGGAACGCAAAATAAAAGTATGCAAATCTCACTTGCAGCTGGTTAATTATCTGGATAACTCCACTAGTAACGCCACCACGCCCACCGGATCACCGAAAAAGAAAAATCCGTACCAAAAATTTTCAGCAAAATTGAAAGCCAAGTTGTCAAGAAGTACACCGCGGAAATCCTACAAAACAACGGCCGTTTAATGGCCACATCCAACAAAACGTGACCCCCTTGCAGTGGTTAACTAAAAGTGGAATGGCTCGATTGTCATCCTGAATTCAAAACGAGGGATTGCAAAAAAATGCTAGAAGTGTGTTTAGTTCTCACTAGAACAATATCATGGCAGTAAAAAGTGCTGGCGCTTTTATTATGCTCAAATGATTGCATCAACGTATTTGAACTATAGACAAATACATATCCCTCAAACACTTCAGATGCAGATAATTTTGCGAAATCGACAAATTTTTTATGCTGTGATAATTTGATTGTGACTATTACCGCATTTAATCAAAATATATGTTAGGACAAATTGTCTTGACATAATGTTGTGAGAAGCGGGGTTTGCTTGTTTTCACAGAACATCGGCGTTTTAAGAATACTTCTAAAATTCAACTTTGAAACGATGTAAAAACTTTTAATGTCGTAATCTTTGTATGAACACGCCGAGCTGCTGCCGAATATCATCGGGAGCACTTACGCCGAGCTGCTGCCGAATATCATCGGGATGAATTGGTGCTGACGTTCACTCATAGGTGGAATCTCCTAATGTTGAAATCTGAAGTAATCTTTGATAATATAGATTGTATTTGCATAATTTTGTACATAAACTAATAACGGAATAAATAAAGCTTGGTTAGCTCAAATAGTAGTATATCATACACATTTCCAAAGTAATCATGTAGGCAGGTATGTCCAGTAATGAGAATGACCAAAGAAAATAACGAAAATTTTTAATGTGACCTTTTATGAGAATTGGTTGTGTTATGAATGTACTTGGAATACTGTAGTCTCACTGAGTTGTCTCAATTATATGTTGTGAAAACGTATTACTTTCTTTGGGGGGTTGGGTCATCAAGGTTACGGTCATTCATTTGAAAATAAAGTATTAGTTTAAACAGTACGTTCGTTGAATGAGACCAATTTCATTGTGAGTGACGTTGTGTCAATCAATCAATCAATCAATTGCTATTGCTGTCATTTGTTTTTTATCGGACACAATTTCTGAATTCCTACGTGAGTTTGTTGCTTTTTCACATATAGTGGAGATAATAGACAACTTATGTCAAATGATAAACTTTATCAGTTCAAGATAACGGAATGAACTGAACATTGTTGAAAGAGATTTATTCCTGATAAATTCATTTGATAGGTTAAGACATTCGAATCTACCAATTTCATTTTAAAACCTTCTGCTCCTGCACATGCTTTTCTGCGCTTTGTCTTTAAAAAAGTATGGAGATGCCATAGTTACCTATGTTTTCAACACAAAAAGGAGACTCTTAGATCCTTGGCATTGCTTTGTTGCTGTATTGACTGTTTCTTGGGAAAAGAAAGTTAAAATTATTTAATGAAAGTTTCTGATTTTATGAACTACTGAATCAAAACATAAATATTATCTATAACATATTTTCAGAAGATTGTTTCAAATCCTTCAGCATTTGTTTCTTTGCATGTCAGAGCAGTCTTTCCTTTTTTCTGACTGGAGCTCTTTAACGTTCTATTTATTAACAACATCTTCATGCTTTTAAATGTTATTGTTTTGGGCTGAGTGTTTGATTTAAGGTTCGTCGTGATCCGTCAAGCGATTTGAAAACAATTTTTTGGCTTTGACATGACATTAGTTTGCATGTTGGGTTTATGTATTTCCCCATAAGGCGAAATATATGTGTTACAATCGGTATTTTCCTTCAGTATTGAACTTTGGTCAAGGTAGATAAGAATAAAGGCTAGTCTTCAGTGATGTAGCACGACATTTTTTTAGTCAGTGCAGATGGGCTTTGGAAGATTTTTGCTTTTTTTGCCAGCTTTTAAAATGATTCAATAGATAAAACGTTAAATGATGGAAATAAATCGTTTTAGTTCGGTGTTGTCCTAAAAGGTTTTGCAAAACTTTCGAATGAACATGTAAAAAACAGAAACATGTTCGGTTTTCCATATATTAATAGCCGATTCTCCATCCGTTTGTCCGTCCGTTACGCAAAATGGTAGATTGAGGTGTGAGAGAAATTGTTTCTTAACTTTTGCGCGACGTCGGTGTGAAGCCATTCCATTGAGACCCAAATAGAACGCGACGTTTAGGGAAAATTATCTCGGTAACCAATAGGGATAACTGAGCTTTTTGGGTTCCGCGATACAGGTGATGGAGTGACGAAAAATTTGGGTCTAATTTTTTTGGGGGACGGGTGTGTGACGTCATCAAAATTTTGATCAACGATATCTCCGTAACGGTTGGTCGTAGCAAAACGATCCCATACATTTTTTTGATCAGTTTTTCGAGCTCTACAAGATGGGTACACTTTCGGTTGCTGATTCTTTAATTTCTTTTTTCGTGAACTGAACGCAGGCTGGAGATGGGCGGCGAGCGACGCCGCCTTGGCGGATAGTTGTAATAAATACCGTGTATACAACGAGGCCTTTCCTGAGCCTGTAAAGTACACCTTCTGAAAGGCTTTTTTATTAATATGCGATATTCTTCCATTGTATGAAAATTGCTCAACGCAGCCTCGTTTCCATAGGTTCTTGTCTTTTAAGAAGCCATGGGAACGAGGCTGCGTCAGAACGGCGAGCACCAGAGTAGACGTCTTTTTTTGTACATCTTTTTCCTATCACGGACATTTTCCTTTTTACTTCAATCATTTATTAAAACTTTTTTTTCAAGCCAAAGCGAACTCTTCAGTTGTTTTTGTTTTCATTCTGTTCAAAATAATTAATTTTATTAAAGAAGACCTAAACTCAACAAATCACAAGTTGTTTTCTTGTGTTATTGTTACACCGTCAAATGTAGTAACTAAATTTCAACGACAGATGTAACGCTAAATGTAGTAAAAATCAACGACAAATGTAGTAATTTCGCTAAATGAGTAAGCCTACGTCAATTGTAGTGAACGCCTTGAAGGTTGAAATGAGCCGTAATTAGGAAAAACACATTAAGGTCTTCACCAAGTAACTTTTCAAAGGCTATCAGATGGCCATATAATAAAAACCAAAGTCGCGCATGCCCAGTAAAGAAGACGCTAACATGAGATAAATAAACCATAATTAGACAAAGCACATCAAGATCTTCACAAATTAACTTACCCACTGCTATCAGGAGGCCATAAAATAAAACTTAAATCGCGCATGCCCAGTACTAAATAAAAGCTAAATGAGCCATACTTAGGTAAAACGCTCGAAAATCTTAACCAGGTAACTTTTAAAGGTCCAAAAATTCAGGCTGTTATTTTCCGTTTCTGTGTTTATTATGTAAATATTTTTGAGAGAAAAGAAATTCTTACTACAAGCATATGTCAATTCTCTTTAACATATACTTTCAAACAAAGACGTTTTCGCAAATGCAATATAGTGAATGGAACAACGTTTGCAAAGAAGTGGTGGAATTATCAGCGAAAAGGATATAGGCATGCAGTTCATTTGTCTAATAAAGACAGTGGAAATCCTTCTTTACTTCATATGTTATGCATTACTATTTCTGAAAAGTCTATATGCTTCCTATATATGCATCACAATATATGCCAGGCAGCCATTTGATATTTATGCCGGTGGTAATGTATTTTTGGTAGTTTTTCTTTAAACAGTAGGATTGCAGATATTGGGACTGTTTAGTTCAAAACAGCAAAGCAAGATTATACAGCATTTACGTATATGCTGAAAACATGCGTCTGAAAATGTAGTGGGAAGCAGATTAAGTACCTCTTGTTCTGTTATTGTGAATAGTATCTCGAGTTTTGATTTACCTGGGACACAAATATAGCCTTTAGTGAAGCACGTGATTAGCCTGTGGTCACAATCACATGTTAAGTAAACCTTTCAGTTCTTTTGGTCCCAGGACCAAATACAAAACCGTCAAAAATAACTTTTGTTTAATCCATGAGCCTCAGATCTGAAATTCTAACAGTTATAACTATGATCCTTGGAGATGACAAAAATCGCATGTCTGACGATAACTGACGGTGTCACCGTAAATAACTATTCCCTTAAAAAAATAATCAATAAGGGCAGGCTAAGCCACCGGTGTTGCGTCCGCTGCGAGTAGGGTTCGAACCTACGCGGGAAGATCCCATTAGATTTCAAGTCTAACGCCTTAACCACATCTTTTAGCTTTTACCTGCGTTCTGGACCGGTGCCCGCCTCTGGCCCATTACCGCACACGATTGCGATGGGTGCGGCTACAGCCCCCTTCCCCCTTTTGCTACACTCACACTTCCAGTGTCGTCACTCGACTGATATCGTGATGTCGGAGTCGTTCTTGTGAATTGTTCGTTGATTTTCATTAATTGCAATTTGCCGTAACCACAAGCATTCGCTAAACGCTTCCACATATAACTGTTTCATATTTCTTTTATCGGTAGGCATTAAAATACTGACATTAAAATATACTATTCTAGTCGGTAAAAGGTAACTATCAACTTCTTTGACTATTCGCTGCTTTCGCCTTTTTTCTCACTTGGTTGGGACGGACACCGGGACATATTTATAATGAAAATGAAAACTTTCAGCTTCTGAATGACTTGTGATCTGTTTGAACAGTTCAAGCCATAAGTTCGGCCATCTGCCGGTACGGATTGTGAACAGTGTGATGAAAATGGCACAATGTAAAGTTTCGGTGCTTCTGCCTTCAAGGTACTGTGTGTGTTGACGTCACCGGCGCTGTGGCTTAGCGGTTAAAGCGCCTGTCTAGTAAACAGGAGATCCCCGGTTCAAATCCGGACAGTGCCTTTGCCCAATTTATCACCAGACCTTGTCATTGCACGTGCGCAGGAACCCTTATCGCTGCGATGGCCGAGTGGTTAAGGTGTTTGACTAGAAATCAAATGGGTTCTACCCGCGTAGATTCGAATCCTACTCGCAGCGTCAGTGCATGGCGTTGGTTAGCGGTGACTTTCTACTTTGCCTCCTGATGCAAGGCAGTCACCATTACGTCCGCCCCGTGTTGACGAGTGGCCACAAATATCAACTGCCATTGCGGATCAGCTCCCGCATGGTCTAGTGGTTAGGATTTCTGGTTTTAACCCAGGCGGCCCGGGTTCGATTCCCGGTGCGGGAACGCGTACAATTTTCGGTGCTTGAGACATCGACATCTATGGCCAGCCTACTTGACATTTACACGGCACAGATGGCTGACGCCGCATGAAGGCGGCAGTCTCTTCGGGGATATAGCTCAGTGGTAGAGCATTCGACTGCAGATCGAGAGGTCCCCGGTTCAAACCCAGGTGTCCCCTGACGCTTTTCTACGTGTCACTATACCCACGTTATTGCCCATCTACCGTCGTAGGTAATACGGCACACTGCGATGGCCGAGTGGTTAAGGCGTTAGACTTGAAATACACAAAATTCGCGATTTTTCAGACAGGATTTATTAGCCTTCTTTGGATACAGCGACTCACGGAAGTCTCTTTTAATTGTCCAGCTTGTTCTCAAGACGTAGTTTCTCGCATCTCAAATCTCGATATCGATTCTTTAGGCCACAGTAACCAATCGAAATTGAACTGGAAACCCTGGATGAAGACGAAGTAATATATCATGCCGGATAGGAGATACAGGTTTACAGCCACAGTAATACCAAGGAACAACAATAGGAATGGTGGGTATAAGTTAGTCAGAAAGTTAGACAATCAAAAGTAGTACGAAGTAGACCACAACTAGTCAATAATGAACAAGCATACATTCCAAATTGGATTTCAATGTTCAATGGAATGGCTTCACAGGGAGTGCTTTTTTCCTGACAGGAGTACTTTTTTACTAGGTAATATGTACTGCGGGAGTACTTTTTTTCGGGGAGTACTTATTTACGGTTCTAATAGCTGGTCTAACCCAATCATAGATTGACCAAAAAAGGACTTTTATTTAACCCATAAGCCTCAGATCTGAAATTTTCACAGTTATAACTATGGTCCTTGGAGATTATAAAAGTCGCATGTCAAAAAACGCATTAGAACCCGCATCCGAAATTCTTCCCTACACAAAAGAAGGGTAAAAATGACATCATTCGTGACGTCATCCGAATTAGAATGTGGAAAGTATCCGGCAGAGAATTTTCTTGGGAACAATTTTTTTTATATTTTTAAAATGCTTTTGAATAGTTGAAAATTTAAAAGGATGCATTAAGTGTGTTCTAGTGAGGCTAACTAAAATTTACATTTTGTGGGGTTGAGCCATCCTCAAAATTCCTGCTGTTCTGGTCTTACTCTAGCGTTTCTCGAACATTTCCGCAACTCAAGCAAGCGTTGATGACGTTTACAACATCAGTCCGCTTTGCCTTCTTCACAACTCGCAAACACTGACGTGCGTCACTGTCGCAAATATCACAAAGATGTTCTTTAGCATAAAAAGCACAACAAACGGTGTTTCTTTTTTTCTTTTTTGCAGATTGTGCCAAATTCATTTATGCATTTGTATATAAGATATTGACAATGACATTAAAATATAATAAATATAAAAGTAAAGAAAAGAAATTTCTTTGTATCAAAGTTATTTGTTTATGATATGTTGGGCAAATAGATTTTCATCCAAAATTAACTGGAGTTTCCTTGAATAACTGGAAAATAGACACTTTTTAATTATTATGAGAAATAAGCGCCCCTTCAGAAAGTTTCCTCGATTTGCACTAAATTAAACAAGAAGCTTGGAAGTCCTTTGCAAGAGGAAATACGGTATTTTCGAATGTTTTGTTATTGGTCGCATTTTCCATCACCTTCACATCACCAGAGAGTTCGATTAGTATTTACTCATTTTGCTGTTCTTCGTTTCCCTTTTCTTCATTTTCTTCCTCAATATCATCACCTTCTTTGAGTTTAGTTGCATCCCATATTCGAATGGAACCGTCATAAGATGCTGTGTAGATTTTATTTCTGCCAACCTGAAAAGCAGTGAACAGTGAAGCAGTGAATATTCGTTACCATGGAAGCAATATTCGTTACCATGGAAGCAATATTCGTTTAACATCTCTTCAACAACAGCTTTAAAATTACGGAATCATTTTTGTGAAATATAGTATCAAAAGGTTTCTCTGTATTTCTGTTGAAACATTTTAGTTTGTTATCAAAATTCGTTTTCACGAAGTGTTATTCTAAATTTATCGCTTTATTATATTATTTCATTTTCCTGCTGAGCGAAAAAAGTGTGAATAACTCCTCTCTGCTTAGCATTCAGCAAGAGAGTAGGAATGATGTCTAGGATGGTTGTCTAGTTGAGTGGTACCTGTCATTACAGCTTCCATAGCCCAATTGGGGGCTTTAAATACTCTAGGACCTCCTTTGCAGGACCTTCATTGATAACAGTACCTTACAGAAACCGAAGAGGCTATCGTGGGTAAAAATTCGTAAATAAATAAATAAATAAATCAAAGAACTCATGATTTTAAAACGGGGCTATAGTGTGTTGGCACACAATGCATTGTGTTTAAACAGAAATTCGCTTTATTTGTGGTTTTTGATGTTCATCTTATCAGGAAGTATTAAATTGTGTAAAATTGAAGCATTTTCAGAGAAAGATTACATTAACACCTCTTGATTGCTAGGTAGATGGCTTTGTTCATGTTATGATAAAAAATATCATCATCGATTTAACAACAGTTAAAATTGAGAAGCAACTTACCACTAATGCATTTACTGCACCGATATGCCCTCTAAAAATTCTTTTGCAAGCTCCAGTTTTTGCATCATAAGCTCTAGCTGATTTATCACCAGATCCAGTTATTACTAAATGAAAATGATAGATGAAAATAGTCAATATAATCATTTAACAGCAAAGAAGGACTTAATAGCGATTCATTTTTAAGGACGACTATTATTTGATTTCTCGAGAATTGGCCCTATTTTAAATTCCATATATTTTAACTGAAGCCTAGAAAAAAACCCAAAATGAAATGAAAGAACTATTAACATACAAATGCCATTTGTGATATTCATGCAACCAACGGTGTGTGTGTGTCCTCTATATGTTCGTGTGCAGTCGCCAATTTCAGCTATCCAGCATTTGACGGTATGATCAGCGCTCGATGAAAACAACAATCTATTGACGACCTATAAAAAGGATGTTAGATCTCAAGTTTATTTGATTGAGACCTTTTGATTCTCCACTTTGATTTCAGGTAGCTTGTTTCTGTGTGATTAAGGAAAGTGTGTAGTTTAAACATGCCTAGCTATAATATTCAAAATATTTATGCTCTGAATAGATTTACACCATAAGGAGGAACGAGGAAGAGCTAAGTAGCATTAAATATTCATCATTGGTATCAATTGGTATCTTAGCAACAGGTAAATATTATCCTGTTGCGCTGAGATTGGTATCATTACATTTACTTTGATTTTCAAGAAAAAAAAATGAATGTTTATTAATACCTTTGAACGTTCCCTGTTATTATTTCTATTAAACCTTGTTATCCCTCAAAATAATCAACGGAAGTCATAAAATCTAACCTGTAATTGCAAAACGGATGACATGTGTCCCTCAAATACTTTAAGATTTGCTCCAGTGTGTATATCAAAAGATCTAATGGTGTTATCTTGACTTCCTGTGTACAGGTATTTGCCAGCATCATCACTTGCTAGAATTAAAATTGCTCCACTGTGACCGCGAAATGTCATCAAACATTCAGTGGTACTGAGTGACCAAGACTTGGCAGTGCAGTCAATACTTCCTGTAATTAACAAATCAATGCTATTTTCAAGATCGGCAAAGTCCCGTTCAAAATTATCATTTCCCTGCGGTACATAAAGTAAAGGTTGTATGCTCAATTTATGTCCTGAAAAAACTGCCTTGCATTCGCCATTATCAGCATTCCAACATCGTGCAGTACGGTCGTATGATGAAGAAAATAAAATGTTTTCACAAAGCACCAACTTGTTTACAGCTCCAATGTGACCTTTCATTGTCTTGGAGCACATTCCAGTGTCAATTCGCCATTTACGTATGCTATTATCTGCAGATGCAGTAAAAGCATAGTCATCATTGCATACAATGTGGTTGATATATTTTTCATGTCCTATCAAAGCTGAAACGGCCTCCTCCCTTTCCAAATCATAAATTCGTGCTGTTTTATCTTCGCTGGCAGAAAGCAGGGTACTGCCATCGGGTGTAATTGCCAATGCATTAATTCCATTTTCATGATCTTTTAGTTCTTTTAAAAAATATTGAAGATCCTTTTTTGTCAATTTTTCTTCTTTTTCTACGGAAGAGCATGATGACCCCATTGTGAAAAGAATATTTTCAACACCTCACCAATGAACTTTATAATCAATATTTCTGTCCAATATTTTTAAGTAACGATGGTGCCCATGCATGTGAATCTAAATAAAAAAATATTTGAATTAACATATTGTTGTTCTGAAATAGTATTCATCGTTTCTTAGAACAAAAATTCACTGTTGTAGCAATTTCAATAGTCCTCTCTTCGGCCACAATGCAGTGTATAAATAAACGTTAGGGAAACCCAAACTATTATCAAGAATAACTGACATAAATATCAATTGTTGTACTTTCCCCCTCAAAACTTTGGAGAAATATACCTTGGAATTTCTTGATGGAAATCTGAAAATAACACCAACGCAAGAAATTTTGGTCACATCAAACTTTGAATACGCTAAGAGTATTTTGTTTATCTTAGAAAATAATATCTCAAAACAAGCGTAACACGTTACTAGATTGAAATGACTGGGGAGTCATCTTTTCATTTTTGGACTGAATATTGCAAATGAACTTTCTGAACATATACGTAAGGAAAAGTTTAAGGGCCAAATTTTGCTACCAAACTATAGGAAATTCACGTTATTGCAAAGGAACAAAACAGAAACTGAACAGAATTTCAATTTGTCGTGTTTTCAGCTTATTTGTCCACATAGACCGCCTTATGTGCATACCATGGTTAGTTATTAGTATAAATATAATTCGCAAAGTAGGGATTCCGGAAACCTCAAGTTTATATTTATAGCTGAGCCCAAACACAAAGTATAAACACGAATTGGAGATGTGTAAAGTTTTTTTCCAAAATAAAAGAGAGTTTACAAGGTATAGAAAAGAACATATTCCTTAGAAAACACAGTGTTTGTATTGTAAGCGTCTACTGTTCATATTTTCATGTTTGACTGTGCGACTATGTTTTCTTGCGCATTCACATGATATCATTCATATGATAGACTTTATTAAATGATATTTTCAGCAAAAACGAGCAGATATGCATGAACGTAAAAACTTCTATTCATAATCACTAATAATTATTGTGTATTTCATTGAGCAATTTATAATCAACAATGAAATACACAAAAATTCTTAGTGATTATGAATGGAAGTTTTCACGTTCGTACATTATCTGCTCGTTGTTATCAAAAAGATCATTTAATAAAGCCTATCAGCTGTGAGATGTGATGGGCCAATCAAAACCACGACCTTATACGTCTTTATTCGTACCGACTCGTTTGAACATACTGCCATGAAATCATAAATAAAATTCTGGAAATACGGTAGGCGTTCTTTCTTTGCCACGTGTTTCTCCTTTTTAAAAATGGAAACTCACTTCTGAAAGAATTATGAAAGTTAATCGATGAAAAACTCTCATGAAAACTTTAATGTATCACTGTTGACTTGAAGCAGCTCCAATATGTTCTTGCAGTAAAACTGGCGTGAGTTTAACAGCTTTCAATATTAGCTACTATTGAGCAAGAACTTGGTCATCTTAAAAATGCTTTTATAAAAAAAAGATGCGACGGAAATCTATTAGTTATTCCATTTTCATTACTTTTCATTGTTCAAGCCGCAACTAGAAGAAACCTTTAAGATTGTGAATGGCGTGTAATACGCTTATCAAGGCATTGTACTTCCGATGTTAAGATGGCATCTGATGAAATTTGTTAAGTGTACTGTTCAAGTCAATGATTTATTGCTATAATGATCAAATGTGTTTGCAGATGGATGACAACGTAAGGAAAAATCATTTTCCTTAATAGATTTCCTTTAGAATGGAACTCTTAAAATATTAAAACCAATAAATAGACGTCTTGATTGAGCACAGTAATAAATTCACGAGATATTATAGTCATGTCGAATTTTATATTCAGCAACAAAACTTGTATAAAGTAATTGTCGCATTTTTGTCAAATTGTACCCAATAAAAGTAATTTAGTTCGAAACAAACTTGTCCTAAGTTCATGAAAGAAACTTCCTAAACACTATAAACAAACTTCTTAACCTAAGTGAAAAATTTCTGGCTATTTTGTGATTCATTGTACATAAATATCTCGTTCGTCTTTCTCTTTCTCTCTCAATTTTTATATACAAGTATGCCTATTGCATTTATCAATCAATAATAAATCATAGTCATAAATGACAGGTGGAACAAGTTCTTAAGTTTATTTATTATTTTTTATAACAAAAAGATTGATAAAAGAGAAAAAGATTAAGAGAAAATAATTTTTGAAACTAACTAACTTTAACAAGAAATCATTCAATCACCACTGGTGCTTTATCAAGACTTGATGGTTTAACAAAATCAGTTCAGCACTAACGTACTTACGTCACCAAGTTACCACTTAACGAAGGAATATTTGGGGCCAATGAGTCTCTATAAGCCAATGAGTCTCTATAAGTGGTGTCACTGCGTTTAATCTATGTAACCTCAATTAAGACTTCACGGGCTTGAATAAAACTTCGGATAATGTATTTCTACACTACAATTGCTGGTTACCAAATAATTGCACAAACCAAATATACATCAGTAAAACCGTATCCATTTCTGATTTCCTTTCTTATTTTTAACGCATTCAAAAAGACAGTCTTTTCTTAGTTCTTAAGCTGAAAGACTTTAATTCTGTGGTAAAATACATTATGAATCTAAAGAAATATCTAAAAAACACCTTACCACGCAACTCTACTGCATCAAAGGTTCTTTGCAAGTTCACGTCCAAATCTTGCACTTGTTACGACTTAAACAGCTTCGAAGTTTACCAACATTCTTCGACGAACTGTTTTAGTGTTTTCACGCAACAGTAACTATGTTATAATCTTTTTCTCCTCATCCTTTATTTATGATGAACATGTGAATAATGAAAAATCTACAAGGGTCACGTGATCTATAATGAATTCAAAATTCATGCTGTCGATTTTAAAAATATGATTCCTTATTCGCAAATGGAACGGTTTTATTAATATATTTATGTCTGCGAAAATAGTTTCTGAAAAAGAAGAAAAATCCACTTCAAGAAGATTTTCTTATACTCTCACACTAAGGATAAATTTTTAATTGCGTATACGTACTAAACCATTTAATGCTTTAACCAAGAATGGTTTTCCTTTTTCGTTTAAAAGTAATTAGAAAAAACAGTTTATTCATATTAATAGAAATTAAATATATAAGACACGTTGCAACAAGTTGATTTCTATTTTTATTATCGTTTTGTTGTCATTTTTTTCTTCTAGTTTGTTTTGACGTTCTAATACTGAATTTTTTTTTAAATTGAAAGTTATTTCTTGCATAAAGAAATTAATTTACTTTCCAATAAATTGAAAACGAAGAAACTTTTCAGTTATTTTTTTCGAGTGTCTCCAAGAACAGCAGAACATCTTTCAATATAATACTAAACTTCAATTAAGCTTCTTGAAGAAATATTGTAAGTAAATTCTCTAGAAAAACTATATTAATAAATAATCACCAAAACACCAAAGTGTACAGTCGTCTCTCCTTTTTTCAGTTTAAACTTCAACGAGACTTTGAGTTTGTCAAGACATTGAAACTCGGAAAATGTCTATTGTCCTTTAACAGGGGCTTGATCATATGGAGCCTTTTATCCTGGCAGGGAGGAGACGAGATTTTTTTATGTTTTTCTGAAATTCTTTCTCGATTTATTTTTGTGATCAAATGGAAAATAAAAAAAATCACACTGCCTGACCGATCGAGATCTCGTTTATACTTGTCGGGATCAATTACCCCATCTAGACGGGACGATATATTTTACGCGTGGGCAGTAATTCAAATTTCTATAGAAGACGCTGCTTGGCTTGAAGACTTCAGGATGTATCACAATGACGCATATATAGCTACTCTCAAGTATAATAAAACATTCTGAAAATACAACATTGGACTAAAATTTAGCCAAACTTAGGAATTTTGGTGAACTGAAAATCCAAATTTGGCCAGAATTGCAAATCTGTCAACGATGTCATGTAGACGTTGCACGAAATGGTTCATAACTTGGAGTAGTGGTAGTAGGAGGAGAAACACGGGTATTTTAGATACGCTCCACCACGGGTGTCTTAAATTCAATAAACATGTCAGTAAATATATATGAGGCTTGCGGAGTGAGCGGGTATAATCACATGTTCGCCTTATTCGACAAATTCCAACGAGCTTAACTGTGTATTCACGGACCCAGAATTCACTGTGCTTAACTGTCTATTCACTTAACTTCGTGAATGCGCATCCATATGAAACAGAAAGAATATCTTTTATTTTTGTTAGTTTTCTTGAAAAAAATAATGCAATGAATCCTACCAGTACAATGTACTTTTCAATTATAATCGCCATTCAAAAGACAAAAAACGCCGATTCCAATACTCATCTCGATCTTAAGATCGGCTGAGTAAAAAGACTGTGATAGCAGCTAATACGTTTGTATATAAGCTGAAGTTTTTTACATCATGTATAAATATTCTTAAAAAAATAAATAAATAAATGAATTTCCCTATATTTTTTCAAATGTCGAAATTTTACGAAACCGTACTTCCCCGCCCCGTTTTGATGTTGCGATCAAATGAAAATTATCAGAAATTGGCCCATGCCAATTTTTAGTTATGAAAAGGTTATTACCAAGTAATTTACGTGTCACACTATAAAGAATCAAATCGAGGTCGGGTTTGATAGTCTGGTAATGTACGTGAGGTGGAGATCGAAAAGAGAAGGAGTAACAAAATGAAACAAAATGCTTTATGAAGAATTTTCAGTTCTATTGTACATAAGTTCTATACATAAGTACAGATTCAAAAATTTTTAACATTCACAGTTGTAACAGTAGCCTGAATAAAGGTTATCTATTCCAACGAAAAACAGGTTTTTCAAAATCATAAAGAAGCACTAGGAAATGGGACCATTAAGAAATACATAACAAGCATCTTCCATGCTTTTCCAGAAATGTGCAGTTTAATGTTGCAAAACATGCTTGAATCGGTCACATGTTCGTTTCAAATGAATGATTAGTGAAAATAGCTTTGAGTCAATGTTTCCCTTATATAGACATAAGAAATTAGTCATTTTTTTTTGCACACATTCCCTACAAGGTTAAGGTTTTTGTACCTATCAATTCAAAATGGGTAAGTCTCTAAGGAAATATGAATAAAATTTTGTCGTACAAAAATGGTTAATATTTTTAATATCCATCATCATGGACTTATTTATTGTTGTGTTGTGCGTGGAAGTAAAAGCAGTTAACAGTGGACTTAAATACAACACAAAGCTGAATAAACATGGCTTAAAGAAATGCGTATCGTAGATAATGGAAACAGAGTTTCTTGCGTATTCTACATCACTGTTGGATGCTTGAGCGAGCGAGTCAGCGCATGCGCATTGGTTCACAACAAGCTCTCTCTCGTCGCTTTGTTTGAGTATCCCAAACTTTTTCGTTTTCTTCGAGTTAAATAGTTTGTTAGCATTTTCAATGTTTTTTTTTATTGATTAAATAGATTAGCTTTCCTTTTTCTTTTTCATACCGCATCGTCTGCAACACTGGATTGTACAAACTTTACCACAAGAAAGAAACGCATGTTTTTCCTGATAAAAATTTTACAGAAAGATTACAGAAATGATACAGATGATAGTGATAATGAAAGTGATACAGACAGAATAAAGACACCCTTAAACTTCGGGGGTATAGGCGACTAATGCAATTGGTTCGAAGACGATGTTTCCTCTGAGGGGGTTTTTCGCTGCCGGCTAGTCGCCATACAGGAGATTAAGTGTGAGGATACGTTTGATTAAGTGTAAAGGATACGTTTGTGATACCAACCAAAACGAAAGAAACAATTCTTCCATAATTGTTATTTTCTATTCTTATTTCTCTGACTGTTGAGAAGAAGTGGAAAGAAAGTAAAAGGAATGGAGAAAATATACTATGTATCCACAACCTTTTCTTTTATTCCTAGCGCGTACACAGCTTGTGAGCGCATAGCACATTTCTTGATGTGAATTTAAGAAATTTTCAAAAATATAAACATCAATATTCTCGTCTACAAATTTTCAACTTAATCTTTCAACCATAATATCGTAAAGGGTAGGAAGTGTTGGTTTCCCAGTTGGAAGTTCATAGCAAACATCAGAGCATTCCTGTGGAATAATGTCTACTAAACTCCAAAAAACAACCAATTGGAATTCCCGCCACTGTACAAATCGTCAATGTTGCCAAGTTATACGTTGAACACTTTTATCAACCATATTATTACCTAGCTCGAAAATTAAATGTAATTGGATCAATGAAAAATTTTGGTATGTCCTGTAAGAAATTTCAGCCATTTATGCCAGCTGTGCGCATCTCATGTTAGTATTTGATGACAATATCTGATCTTGCCAAAATATCATAGTATCCTCCTCTCTCTCAGAAAAGAGAGATTTGAGAAGCGACATAAATGGATTGGTAACGAAAAACATTTCAAATAGACGAAGTACGTTTCTGACCGTTCTTCATTACCATTTACAACACAGTAGATGTGTTTGGTGATCCAAATGACCAAGTCGATTCGTAATAAGCTTATATCCGATTGCATTAATCAGCATGCTCCACATACACGAATAACACCAACGCACCACCAGCCCCATGGATCAACTACGGAAGAAACAAGACTCCCTAAGATCAGCTGATCTATAGAAACCCAACATGAAACAGATTAAAATAAATAGCATGAAACAAGAAACCAACTAAAAAATCCTTAGCGGGATTCGGAAAAATCATGTTTCGTATACACGAAACTATTTTGCTATAGATTTGTAGGGAATTGTATACAACTTGGTAGAGTTGTTTGTGATTTTTTCCCTAAAAAGTCATTAGAAACTTCATATCAACACTGGAAATAAGCGTGCAAAGTAATGGTGTTTCTTTTGATTTTTTTTACAAAAAGGATTTAAATCTCTGAAGTAACTTTTTAATTGAACAGTTTATGAACATGAGAGGCGAGATCTCTCCACCAGTTTTGATGGCATTCCAGCAAGAGTTGTGAAACCAATATCCCCACCATTGACACTATCAACAACTCATTTGATATGGAAATATTCCCGGATCAGTTAAAAATAGAACGTATTGTCCAATATTAAAAGTAAATGTACCCAAAACTCCGAAGGACTACAGATCAAAATCAGTACTTCCGGTATTTAGCGAAGTGTTTGATAAAGGTATTTTAAAGCAATGGTAATGAAACTGACTAATTTTTTTGTCAAGGCCACTTTGGAATTAAAGACATTCATGTGTCACACGCAACATTGTCTTAAAAATCATTTGATTAAAAAGTTCTTTAAAGTGATACAATATCACAGGATATAGCTAATATATATAATATAAAGGTGTATTCATGATGTTTAAAAAAGGATTTTTAATCCATAAAGCCTCGACATGTAACTAAACAGTCCAGGTTATTAAAGTTGGGGATTGTTCACAAATGACGTCAACCATTTTTTTCACGATTTTTGACTCCCCTCCCCACTCCGTCAACATGCGTCAACTTCGCTTTACCCCTCCCCCCTGAGCTGACGTCATCTTTTGGGAAGAGACCCCCCTTCCCCCCTATCTTATGGTGCCTGCAAATTGGATGTACATATGAAAGGTATAATTGGGGGTAATTCGTGAGTAGCGGTGTCATCTTAGACAATAAAAAGAGAGGAAATGATTAAATTCAACGCAGTATAAACTGCCTTTTTGTCAACAAAAATATCAACATAAAAAATTTTCAACAACTACCGGAAACGAAATTTCCAACGAAATATTTCCTTGAAGAAGTGCTTCATTGACTGCTGCTTTTTGTTTTTTGCCCCAATGATTTCTAATCTCTCTTTAATTGAGGGTAAGAAAGGAGGGTAAGGATCATTCATCTTTATTGAGCTCATTCAGGCTGGAAAATTTATTAAGCAGTGTCAACGCTTTGCTTGTGGTGATATCATGAACATGTTCGACTACATCACACGTCTATTATACCAGGGATGTGTGAGGAATGGATAGTGAACGGCTTGAAGATCTAAAAAATCTATTGTTGTTTCTTTTGTGTCGCTATTGTGTCGGCTACCGTTTGATGTTCTAACTCTGTTATCAGCGGGAAGTTTAAAATGGCGAGTGATAAGTCGTATGTCGTGGGGGAACTGAAACTTAATTGCTTATTTTAACTGTGTTTTCAAAACTCTGAAAGGTCCCTAGCAAGGAAAAAGATTCCTGAGTTATCATAGATCTAAATGTGCCTGGACTATCGACGTGCCAAAGGAGAAAAACTATAAAACATGTGGTAAAAGCTCTTAGACGAACACTTCATGTTGTTAAAAAGTGAGTGTTTCAGGACTCAATTCCTGCTATAGATAAAGTCTGGGAGTGTTGTAAATAAGTGTAGTGGTATCTTTGATGACCATGGATCGCATTTAAGTTGATTATTAGTAGCGGTGTATTTTCAAGCGGCACATGGATGGAAGTTAATACAGTAAACAGACTGAATTTGTTATTATGTAAGTATTTCTTTTATATCTGATGGAATAATTGTCTTTTCAGTTTAAATTTCCATCCAGTACGTTATTGGTAATATTTATAGGTATGTTTCAAAGAAACTAATGTGCGTATGTCGTGTATGTGCCAATAAAATAAAGACTTGTGACAAGTATAAGAATCCGAAGAAAGTAATGGATTTTAAAGATGAAATACTCAAGTTATTTGGGCATAATTTGACAGAGGATATTCCAACAGTTCATCCATATTTTATTTATGAAGTATGCAAACGTAAACTGGAACGGTGTGAGAAATCAAGTGGAAATTACATGTTACCTGAGGGTGAATTGTCAAGATTTGATGGTGGTGAACCAAAAATCTCAACAATAAATAGTCCAGGATTTGGAGTTATGTTTGAAGTTAAAAAGAACAGACATTGTATGTAAAACATAGCACAAGCCACAAATGACTGTGGGAGAAATTGCCGAAAATCTTGGATTTATATAAAAAAGAATGCAATTGAATGAAAGAGAAAAACATTGATGCCCTTCCCAGACATGTGTGTGTGTCAAAAAAAGTAGACTTGATATACGTAATAATACATAAAGCCATATATGGGAGATATATAATATGCAACAATTCTTTTTGATTTTTATACTTAGGGCTATAAAAAGACACCAATGTTTTTCTCTTTCATTCAATTGCATTCTTTTTTAATGAATTTATGTATTATGAAGAATTAACTGTTTTTTCTCTTCAAATCGTGCAATGTTTTTTCCTAATATTCCATTTTCTGGTCAGTTATCCCTTGAAAATGGTCAAGATCTTGTTTCAGGTTGCTACATGATGAGAGATTAAAGGCATTTAATTATATTGGATAACCAAAGTATTCGTGAATATAATAAGGCAAAATGAACATGTCCCTCTGAAACATTTGACATAGACCCATATTAAAATATTTTGGAAGATGGGCAATACGAACACTGGCACTTGTTTCAAAGGATTTTGAACTAAACGTTATTGACCTTCCTACATAACTATTATGCAAAATTTCTTGACAAGGAACATTTTTCCGAGAAAAATTGAAGGATAAGATAAAACTTCAAAGTGATATTGCTAGGTCATAATTCCATAAAACAGCTCTACATCCAAAATAATTGTTTAAAAAAAAAAGAAAAAAAGGCAAAGTAAAATATTTTCAAAAACTTAAGAATAATTTAGCTTTGATTCGATAATAATTAGTTAAGCCCAAACTAACTTTAATAAGGAAAAAAAAGTATATAATAAAACAAGAAGACAAATCTTTAAAATTAAGCAAAAGCTTTTCGATATATTATATCATCTCCAGTGCTAAAAGTAAAATGTTAAATTAATTTTAAAGATTTGTCGTCCTGTTTGATTATATATTTGCAAACTGTCATACATAATAAAAACAAAAAAGTATGTGTAAGTATGCAAATCGGTCTAATTCTTTTTGGTGCAAGTTCACTTTGAGATTGACTTTCTCATGACAGACATAGCTTTGTTTTCAACTTTTAATTTTAGTGTCTTGTTTTCAGCTTGTTTGATTTTGACAACATTCTGTTCAAGTTTCTTAAAAATAGATTTTCATTTGCATATGTCACCATGAGTGATGTAGTTAGAATTGTCTGTACAATGTTTTCCACTCTTCGTAAGTGTTTGTTACTGTTTGAGAAGTTGCCTTTCGATAGCATATGGAATGTACCCAGAAACATAATGTAGAGTTTTTCTTCTCCTGGTGTCAACTTTTAATGACTTGCTTCCACAAAACAATCTTTAACTAAATACTTATTTCTTTCCTTTAACATTACTCGAAAAAGTCCCAAATAAACTGAAATAGGATTATAAGCTCAAGCTCAGTGTTTTCATGCATGGAATCAATTATATATCTTTCCAGGAGTTCATAATTCTAATTTTGTGAAATTTCGAAAACATCAGCTCTTTTTATGTACTGAAATCTTCAATAACACCAAGTTGATGTTGACTCAGTGTATCTGCGAGCAAATTGTGAGCAAAGTTCATTATTATGCATGTGCAATTCTTTTTTATGACCTGTTTTTTTACACTGCCTTTTACAAGTGCCTCTTGTAAAAAAAAGATTCTTATATTTCTTCCAGCATTCTTTACAAGAGTAACTGAATACAGATGACTGATTAACTTCGATATTTCCAAGGACTGAATCAACAACTTTTAATACATCATCATTATCCCCAACAAAATCATCTACATCCACGTCAAAATCAGCCAGAACTATTTCTTCGTCATCTGACATAATCGCAGTACTTCAATATCTTTGTCAAAATTGACATCTTCAAACTTCAATTCCTCGTGATCAAAACACGTGTTGCTGATCGCCATATTAAATATAACTGAAAGGTATTCTGGCTTGTACGCTGAGGACCAACTCAAACAATAAAATCCAATCTGATTGGTTTAATAAGGAAAAAATTCCATTGTTTTAAAATGCGTGAGCAAAATTGAATAGATAACAAGGTTGGTAACAATAGACTTATACTCGTTCACTATCCATCTCTCATCCCTGATTATACAAAGAATTGGATTAGATACGAGTACAACTGTTTTGTCAGAGGATGCAATGCTTATATAGGCATATGGAAACTGTTGGTGGGGAAGCATCAAAATGCAGACGAGATCTTTCAAATAAGGTGGATGAAAAAGTCTCAAAGTGTTTCAAACAAATCTTCAATAAGCAAATGTTCAATTTTGCCTATATTCTGGTTTCAATATTTTTTGTACTGCCTCGTATAAACAAGTTTGGCATGATATAATGCAAATTTGAAATCTTTTAAACCCAACCAGAAAGAAGTAGTCCCAGTGTTCCATACTTTTACACCGTAAATCCTCTGATAAACACCCATTAAGTTAAAGAGGGGCGTTAATTAGAGAAAGGCGTTTAAAAGAGGGGGCGTTTATTTAAAAAATTTAGTTTTGTGTTTTTTCCCTGAAACCACAACTTCACAAAACATCAACAAAATCGTCCTCATCTGATAATGGAATAGAATAAGGGTTACGTTTTTCTCTCCCTTGTGGGACGTTTCTTTAGAATCGGCCATGTTGTTTATGTTCGCGGGAGAAAATGAAATGTTATTTTGCTTTTCTTTGCTTGTTCGAATTTGAATATTCATATGCTGGATGCGTTTCCAATAAACGCCACTCTCAGGGGGTGGGCATTTATTAGAGGGTTGTTTACAAGTCTTGATGTAACAACTAGATAGTTTACTAGACCGGCTTAGAATCCCATTCCTGTGGTACGGATTCTGATGACTGATCAGTGAACTTATTTCTTTCGAGAGCAGCAACATGAGAAGACATGATCGATTAAAAAAAATCATAAGCCATCTATAAGTGACAACCAAACAAACAACACACTGAGGTCTTCTAATTACTACCAAGATGGCAACTATTGATCGCAGCGTTGCATTGTGGTCCAAATCATAAATTAGCGCCATATAAGGGCGTAAGGTTTATACATGAGTAATTTCCAGCGAATTTCAATTACTATCGAGTGGTTTTCGAATTAATGTTTTTTTTTTTTGCGTACATAAACATTTGATATGATGCTCTCTTGTTTACTTGTGCAAGGGAACTTTTACAAGTTGATAATTTCGAAGGCTCTTTTTGACGGCTAAAACATGTTTACTATACGAATATTATATTTCTATAGCGATAATTGCTTTTAAGTAAATATATCCCCTTTCCATTTGTTTGCACAGTTGAAGCAAATAATCAATACGAATTATACATAAATTTGGATAGGGAAGATATAACGGAATGTTTGTAAGTTGCAAAATATTTAGCTGAGTCAGCTTGAAACAAGTAACAGATTTCTGTAAGGATAAATCCTTTTCTTTTTACAATTAAATTATTAATCATTATTACGAAGCTTTTAGGAAATCTAAAGAAGAAATCTAAAGAAAGATAAATATGTACAACCAGCATGCTCATTCATGAGAAGTCGTTTTCTGACTTAAGAATTCAACATGGCACCTTAACATGACAAGGTTTGGATTGTTTCTAAAGGATTGGCGAATACAAGACGTCGAACAAGCTTAAATTTTTTCAAAATACATTGTTTTTTTATTCAAGCAAGCAAACAGAGAGTTTGACTCTTCTCCTGTGCTGCTAATTTCATACGGGAGTCATTATTTAATTCGACACGATGCATTAAACGACGCTCTTGCGCCGTACAAACCCCCTTACGTTAATTTGGATATGTCCACTGGCGGATGTGGAGGGTAGTAGCAACTTGTGGAGAGGTGCATTAACATAATTTGTGAATTCAATCTGTATTACCAATGGGATTATCTGAACGTTTTTCTTTTATGGTTAAATTGTTAACACTCTCTTACACAAATTGCGACTACCCTCTGGATCCGCCTATGTAAAGGGACCATATATGAAGTTGGCATTTAGGGAAAAAAGTCTATGTATTCTAAATGAAGGGTGACAGTTTCCTGTGAAGTTCTGTGCTATTTCAACATCGTTTTCAGTTTCAAATTTCAACGTAACTTGACCGCAATAATAATTTGCTAATTATGTAATAGAAAAACACAAGAAATTTGCTCAAAACAAAAGATTTGAGAATCAATTTGATTACTTGATAAAGTTTGATAAATTGAACCAGGCGGGACAGTTTTTCGTCATTTTACCAACCGAAGAAGGGAAGATGAAATGGAATTGTTTGTGGAGTAGTCTCTTATGAATGTATCACGTGATGTTTACAATGACCAATGACGTGTTAATCTTCAACGATTCATGCGCATGTCGAGTCCCACTATCTTGAACTCTCAATGAACCTACTAAAAAGTTCGAGATAGCGCGATTTCAACATAGCGAGACTTATAACAGACTGTAAATGTTGATGGGGCCAATGTTTTGTTCGAAATAGCGCGAAGTTCGAGATAGCGCATATCCGAGCTAATGAGAGTCAACTGTACATCGTTTGACGCAATTTTTTCATCATTTATTCATAAAGGAATAAATGGAATCTACTTTTTATATAAAATGAACATGACAGACAGATGGATTAGCGCAATCACGACGTGCGACATTGCCTAGTGACTCCCAGGTCGAGGTGTATCGAGGGTGAGACGCACAGATCATTGGTGTTACTGAACAATAGTTATACCGAACAGTTCTTAGAATTTTCCAAAAGACTTGTCGCATGGATATAGTGTTTCGGATACTAATAAAAGAAACATGTTTTCTTTCATGTTTAAATTCGGTTGACGGTTAAATAGATTTTGATTCGTCTGATATGCATCAATGTTTATAATTAAATGTAATTTTTCTAATGTTCTAAATTTGATTGCTACCATGCTTTTGGATTTGGCAGAAGACATCTTTCTTTTTCTTACAGTAAAAAGTATCTACAAAGAGTAAAATTTAAAGTATGTGTAACAACACCTTTCTACCATAGGAAAGGCCTGACCTACTCTGAAATTTCCATAGATATCCCCCCTGCCAACCATCCTAAATTTGCTTTCTAGAAGACTTCCCACAAAGCTACTAAACAGTGGTCTCTACGAAAAAAAAATAATTAGCTTATAGGTGATTTGTTAATTACTCTCAAACATCTTCTATCTAGAATCATACAAAACCGTACTGATAAGCTTTTTAAAATGATGGTTTTTAAAACGATTGGATCTTTAAAATAGTAACGTAGTAGCAAATTTCAAACTTTTTATTTTTAGTATAGAATAAACATTGAGAAAAAACAGTATGCTATAGCCTCTTATTATTTCAGAGATTGGTTTGTGACAATGATCGGTATCATCGTGCTTATTTTACTTGTATTCAAGCCATGGAGTTAACACTGCATAAGCGTATTCAAGGTCAGTCATTAAAGAGTGGAGGAGTCCAATGTTACGATATTTCTTTTCTGCCTGCAGTAACGCTTGGGTTATTTGCACGTTTTGCTTTTCTGCTGTGAATGGCTAAACTCTCCTCCACATGTTTTGACTGGCCTCTAGATACGCCTCCGCACTGTACGAAACATAATGATTCATTGTGATATTTCTTGCTATTCATGGTTCTCCAACTATATTGTTTGTATAATCAAGCAGGGACCGCGGAGCAGGGTGGCTAAAGGGGGTATAGCCACCCTGTCAAGCCTATTTCTCTCTAACATATTCGTACTCAAAAGAATGGACATGTGAAAAACAAAGAAAAGTTGAAACCAATTATATGAGGCAGAAATAAAAGATATACAAATAATAAAGAAAAGATTTATTTACACACATCGTCCACTAAAATGCTGATTTCAATATGTGTTTACAAGTATTCTTCAAGTGCTTTCAATTACATTCTGCAAATCTTATTTTTAGAGAAGTGTTTTTGATATGTAAGATGTTAAAAGAAAATTCCAAAAATGAAAATGATCTAGAAGACTTGCCAGAAATAAATAAACAAGTACCACAAGAAAAAAATGAAACAGAAGAAGAAGAAGAAAAAGAAGAATCGAAAGAGGAAGAAGATGATCCTGAAAATGAAATGTAAGTCTGTTATTTTTTTTATTTAAAAGATTGAGTTACAACAGAGGGTTTTTAATGTTTTGAGGTCTGCTTGGTCTGTTTATGCTATTTGTATAATTGTCCGAAATAAATTTTTTTAAAACTTAAGACATCTTTCCGATGGTTTCGAAGATTGAAAAGGTAGTTATCAGAGGGCAAATTTGTTGAAAAATTACTGCGAAGGAGTGCATTTCTAAAGAAATACACATACTATTTCAATAATAAAGGCTTTCCATCGCAGTGGCTTTTTGAAGATTTTTTACCCACTGGGTTACTTGAACGATCTACTTGTAGAGTGTTCGTTTCAAATGTTTCGGATGTCAGAAGCTGGTCCAGTACTATCCCTTGGAAAATCTTTTCAGCCTGGACGAGGGAGTGAATCTCAAAGAGGTTGTCTAGCGGAGCAGTTAAAACGCTTCTGCACCTTCTTGAACTGTGTGCTCAAAAGAATTTCAACTAAAGAAATGTTCTTATTGCTACAGTTTTGGATGTAAACTGTAAGTGATACTTCGAGCGTTTCGTATGCCTTTGATGTTTTTAAACTACTTAATTAACGGCTTTTTTAATTTTTGGAAGCAACTTTTGTACTAATGTTTTCAAAGTGTAAAAATTATTTTGGCCAGCAATACCATTTCGTAATTGATTTGCCATTTTAAAACTTTGAAACAATTTCAATGTCATAGTTATGGGTATCATGTCCTCACTTACCCGATTCATTATGTAAACATCTTTAAATAAAATAAGGAAGAAATAGGTTCTCAGATGGCATGTCAAAATATAAAAAAGTTGATGGAACAAATGCTTTCTGTAACGCTTCACTTTATCGCAATTTGTAATCCAACATCCATCACAATTTGTAATTCAACATCCATCACAATTTGTAATCCACCCTTGACGGATTTTGTAATCCATCAACCCATCACAATTTCTAATCCCTCCTGTCCTACTTTGTAATCCCACCATTTTTGCAAGATTTTTGACACCCCACCCCCTCTACTCCCCATACTCTGCTTTTACCCCTCCCCCATGAGTTGACGTCATCCTTTGGAAACCACTGTAATATATCTATGATCAATCTCCATCCATGATCATTGTCTTGCCTTTGTACAATTGACTTCTTTCGAACGAAAAGCCAAAAATAGCAACTCAGACGTGTTTTCAAAGTCTATCAAATTCAGTGTCAACAATTTCATAAGCAACTTTTGCTTAATTAGGAAAATCAAGGTTTTAAAATTGTGACGCTTGATGTCAACAGTAGTGTCGCCAACAGTGTCGTGTCGTGTCATGTCGTGTCGGGTTTTTTTTTTGCGTAAGCATAGAAACATGAAAAAGAGATGAAATTTTAGTTCTATGCAAAGTATATTCGAGTTGTTGGTGAAATTGGGATTGTGACATTACATGTTTCTTACCGTAGTTATTTTACGGTGCGACGCGAGTAGTGAGTGGAGACTAAGCAATATTGTAGAACATGTTATTGAGGATATTATGCAGAACACATTGAATGACTGCGTGAACTATTATGGAGATAATATATAAAACATATTTTGGAGTTCAGTTAATGTGCAAGTTTGTTAAGAATGTCTTCAATCAGAATCTTTCAAAAATCTTTTCAACCCTAGTCAAATATCAAGTTGAAGGCTTCAGAAAATGTCACAGTTACGTTACTGCTCTCAACAATAATAAAGCATTCTCAAATTATAGCATGTATATAAACCTGTCCTCAATTTTGACTGATCAAATTTGACTGATCAAATTCGAAATCACCATCAAATGGTTTTATGTAAAGTTTTACGAAAATGGAAAATTTTCAAAATCTGCTTCAAAGTAGGCCAGAATTGCAAATATGGTAACGATTTCATGTAGACAGTGCAAAGAAATGGCTCATAAGTAAAGTTATGTTCAGGTCTACCACATTTGTCCTAAAGTCAAGAAACATGAATTCTTCATCCATCACTTCAAATGATTTTTTCAAGATTTCGTCCATTTTCTAAAGTTCAATTCATTATTAAAAAGAAACAATTTGTAAGTTCTAAAGCTTGATCAGTTCAAAAAACGTAAGTGAGTGAACCAGAGTAAGCTTGGGTTTCGAAACGGATCGGTTGTTATGCCACTGACTTGCAACTAGGCAGTGTCAGTGCTGTCAGAGTTAGGTACATACCATTGGTGTATTCAGGGTCTGTTTTGATTTTTCTTTACAGTCTCACAAATTTTTCTAGCTACTCCTCTGCATACAGAACTCAAATTTGCCTAAAACACCTGCATTAACCACATAAGGGTTTTTATGAAATCTACAACTTTTTTGATAACAAAAATACTGATTGTCTTTTAACCGTGTATTATAAAAATGCCGTCCTGGTGAAGTTGTCAAAGTGTGAAGGAAAGTATTAGAAAATCGCGCAGTAATAATCTTACGCATTGCAGCTGATATTTTTTCGCAATCTTGTTATTTCTCCTTTTATGTTTAGGAAAACGCCACTGTTGTACGTAAACGGAGATCCTCATTATGAAAGGTATGTATTCATTACTTTTTTACCAGAAATCATCCAGAATATGAAGATTTCAAAAGATATTTGGGAATCTTGACAAAACGAATAATAATGTCAGTCGATGAAACCTATCCTCCTAGATGAAACATAACAATGGAAATTTAACAAAACACGAAAGTATTTTAAGGTGTCTGTTGCAAGTCACTAGTTAGCAAAAAATTGAAAAAATCAGTTTTCAAAGGGAACAAGAAAGCTGATCAAATCTTTGTTAATGTTTACATATTGCAGGAATTCTCAAATGGATTAAAAACTCAATGTCGCGAACAAATTCCTGTTCGGCAAAATATTGTTGAAGTTGAAGCATGTAATATATTCTAGAGCTTTTCGATGACCTTAAATCGAACATTCGAGAATCCATCATAGTATTCAGCTTGAGTATAAACTTGATATTAGAAACCCCCCCGTGGTTTACACTTATGACTTTATGCTACGCTTATGTTAGGGTTAGGTCATAAGCGTAAACCACGGGGGTAAAAATACAAGTATATAAGGGGTCATTGTATTCTACTACAGAAAACACAATTAACTTTTTTTGTATTATTTGGAAGATTTTCAAAGATGATGAAAGTCAGTTTTTGAAATGGCAAAAAATCATTTTTTGATACCGAGCCATAATGCCAAAGTTTTTATTCGAAACTTGATTTCTATGGCAACGTGACAACATAATGTTCGAGAAGAAACTGCTGACATATAAATATGTAAATAATTCAAAAAATGTCAGTGATACACTGCTAGAATTCTGTAGGTGGAGTGACAAACATTATAATTATCAAATCAGAAAAAACAATTGTTGCCACAGTCAGGGGCGGATCTAGGATTTTTTAAGGGTTAGGCAAATTTTTTTGCCAAACACACGCAAGGGCGCAATCGATAAAATTTACGCTAGTTTACGCCCAATCTTATACATACTTTTCGAAATGTCAAAAATATTAACTCGAATTCATTCGTTCTGACGTAAGGAGTGTTATAATGCAAGCCTGTATTGTTGCACTAATGGGATAAGGGAAATAAACAAAAGAAAACCAATTGAGTGTGAATGGAATGTATTGAACAACGTTATAATAGGCCAAAATAATATTTTCTGCCAGATTGGAGGTTAAGTAAATAACCAATAAATTACTTCATCTCCTGTTATCTTCTTCATTTTCTTGATTGCTTGTACATGAACAGGAAGAATCCACCATATGAAAACATACTTGTAATGAATCAAACAAATAAATTTTCAATCACCTATACCATGACAGATTGGAGCACTCAGATAAATACATGATATTTTATCTATGTACTGGTCAAGATGATCAGATAGAAAGAAAAGAAAAGAATTTATGTTAAGTACACGCTCCTTTAGAAATAGAGTAAAATGACAAAAATCAAAGTTAGAGATTATCAGGCAGCAAATAAAAACAGATTTCTGCACTAGGCGTTCATCAAATCAAATAGTATACCCTACCCTAAAAATGATCCATGGTAAAGTAATTAATATCAAATTAGGGGAACCACGATTAGTAGAAGATGGCGTTTCCAGAAATCCCTGAGACAAGTCCAAGAACATATATAAAACTACACCACAACAGATAAGTTACGTACTGCTTCCTCTTTAATAAGAGCTACAGCATTTTTTCCAGAATTTAATGTAGCATAGGAAACAAGAAGTCAAACTAAAACATTATATATTTATATATTAATAGCCGATTCTCTGTCGGTCTGTCTGTCTGTTTGTTTGTTTGTTTGTTTGTAAGTCACGCAAAATGGTAGATTGAGTTGTGAGCGAAATTATTTCTTTTTTTGTGTGCGACGCGAGTTTGAAGCAAATACATTGCAACCCCAATCGAACGTGACTTTTTTTGGCTGATGAACTAATAGGAACAAGATGCCCTTACGGGCAGAAGGATTTCTGCAAAATCAGCTGAAAAATGAAAAATGAAATACTATAACAACTTTCTTGAAACTTGAATGATTTTGAATCATTGAATGGTTGAATAATTTCTACAATATATTACATTCCTAATTACATGCTCCTCAGGAAATTTGGAAAGCATAATTGGCACAATGCGAAACTATCTTCTAACGTATATACTGCCAATAAACTGAATGATATATTTGTTAATACAAACTAATATCAACGATATATCGATCCTTTCAGATATCTTAATGAGTATGCTCGTAACTCAAAAACTCAAAACATTTTTCCAAGTACACATCAATTGTGGTTATGCAAAATACATTCATATAGACTAAAGAAAATTAGCATATATATAATATATATAACTGAAATCAGACATTTCTGTTTTAGTTTGATTAACAATATGGCATGCACTTACATTCTTGATCTAAGTTGACATGTATGACCTGTTTAAAAATTTGTTTTGGAAATTTAGGGAAGGTTGAACATAACATTACGTTTCTGATTACATATGCACCTCAGGGCATTGCAAAATTGTTATTGACACTATGCGAAACTTCATTTCATATATACACCACCGATAAACTTAATTACATCTGAATGACATAAAACATCCCTTCTTTTGGGGGTGCAGAACAAGATTAAGTTCATATTAAACTTTTCAGATATCACAGTGGTTACGTACGTAAATCATTTCCTTTAAACACTTGATATGTACTGCCAATCTTCTTAATTACGTACATAATTCATAATATTGCAAACACAAAAAGTAAACCAAAATTTTGATCATTAAAAATAAATAACTATGCTCTAAACTCACCACACACATTTTTATAACTGAAAGGAAAATCTTTTTTGTGTTACAAGATTTGCTGATGTAATGCATTTACAGGCAGTTGCTATTCTGATTAGGAAGCCATTCGTAATAAAGGACATTGGCAGTATAACTTAAAAACTGATCAAACATTAAGACATAAACATTAGCATCAAACATTAAAAGTGGTAGCTACGGAGTAGACACACACTTTTAATGATGGAGCTAAGGAGGACACTAAGCTGAGCTGTACGTATCCACAGCTTAAAAAGCCCACACATGAAACAAACAACCATCTTTTTTTAGAAACAATCTCAGACATTTAATCTCAAGAACAAAGGCATACCTTTTTCGTTCTGTTTACAAAACATTAAAAACTTTTCCTTAGAAAAGAATGATCATCATTGAATCATTTATATATATAATAAATAAATAATAAATTAATGCTAGAGATATCATTCTTCATCTTCAGTTATGGAAATGAGGATCTTCTTTACATTAAATCCATTTAATATACTGACTAAAGATACTTTCGTATCCTGCGGTTCATTGTTGTGAGTTTCTTTGACTGAAATGCGTGGTTTTGGTTTCGTGTAAACATTCGCACGAGATTTCAAAAAACCGCTAGGTTTGGACAGTATGAAAAAAACGGAGAAAAACCAAAGCCGGTTTTAAGGTATTTCTTGCTTTCGCAGAAATCCAATAACGTTTTGTTTTTATTATTATTGTCAGTTTTATATTCCACGTTGACTTGGCTTTGAAAACAATACATCAACTAAGAAACTAACTGATTAAACATTTTGGACAAAAAGCAGCAGTGGCAGAACGTGGCAGCATGTGCGGTTTGCCCGTGTATCCTAACGCTTTCCTGACTGTCTGAGACGGGTGAACTTTTTTTCGAGCAATCAAAATGTTTAAAAACCGATAGGTAGAAAAAGAGTATCATGATACAAAATATTTTTTTTTGCTTTTGTCTTAATAGTTGTCTTAATTTCTTTTAATCGATTTCTTTTAATCTATTTTAATCAGATCGAACGTTTTTTTTATTCACTTTATTCATTTAGCACGTGCTTTTTTTTCTCTCCTCCCGTGTGATCTTTTTAAGAAGAGAAACCATTTTCGCCCTGTTTGATAGCACCCATGTTAGAGCGCGTAACTTTTTTAAAACAAAAGCTAATAAAAAGTTGACGTTTTTTCTTCCTACGTTTTGAGTGTATTGTTGTACTGATCAACTATTGGTTTTAAAAAACAAATAAGTAACACATAATGAAAAACCTGAAAAATAGTTAATGTAACACTAATGTAACACTGATTGATGTAACACCAGAGGTTGTGACTTCGAATCTTTTCTAAGTTGTATGAGCCGTTTATAAGGAAATTTGACGTTTATTGATACAGTGATACAGAGCAGGAAGACATGGGCGGCAAGCGACGCCGCCTTGGCGGCTAGTCTATATATCAATAGCCGATTCTCCGTCTGTCTGTTTGTTTGTTTGTTTGTTTGTTTGTAAGTCACGCAAAATGGTAGATTGAGTTGTGAGCGAAATTATTTCTTTTTTTGTGTGCGACGCGAGTTTGAAACAAATACATTGCAACCCCAATCGAACGTGACTTTTTTTGGCTGGTGAACTAATAGGAATAACGTTTTGTTTTTATTATTATTGTTAGTTTTATATTTCAAGGACTACGTTGACTACATTGGCTTTGAAAACAATACATCAACTAAATACAAAGAAACTAACTGATTAAAAAGTTTGGACAAAAAGTAGCAGTGGCAGAACGTGGCAGCATGTTTGCCAGTGTATCCTAATGTATCCTTGCCTGACTGTCTGAGACGGGTAAACGTTTTTTTAGAGCAATCAAAATGTTTAAAAACCGATAGGTGAAAAAAGAGTATCATGAAACAAAATATTATTTTGCTTTTCTTTTAATAATTTAATTTTTTTTTTAATTGTTATGCGCTTCAGATCGAACGTTTTTTTTATTCACTTTATTCATTTAGCACGTGCCTTTTTTTCTCTCCTCCCGTGTGATCTTTTTAAAAAGAGAAACGATTTCCCCCTTACGTTTGATAGCACCCATGTTAGAGCGCGTAACTTTTTTAAAACAAAAGCTAATAAAAAGTTGAAGTTTTCTCTCTCTACGTTTTGAGTGTATTGTTACACTGATAAAAGATTGGTTTTACCAGAGGTTGTGACTTCGAATCTGCTTCTGGTTGAACACAAGTTGTACGAGCCGTTTATAAGGAAATTTGACGTTTATTAATACAGTGATACAGAGCAGGTGGACATGGGCGGTGAGCGACGCCGCCTTGGCGGCTAGTCTATATATTAATTTTTTAATTTTTTTTTTTTTTTTTTTTTTTCTTTCAACTTCAACATTTTTTTTTAAAATTCTAAATTCCATTACAAAAAATTTAAATAACTCCGTAGGCATTCCCGGTGTAGCAGCTTATAATCACTCCCTGACAAAAAGTACTCCCCCAGTACTTACTTCCTAGTAAAAAACTACTCCCTCAGTACTTTTTTCCTAGTAAATAAGTACTCCCTTTAGGAAATAAGTACTCCCCAAAGGGATTACTTATTTCCTAGGCCAAAGTAACTCCTTTTTCAAAGATGTCATTACATTGCATTGCATTGTGAAATGATTCATTCGAACTTCATTCGATCTTGATGCTTTGAAAACCCATGTTTTGGAAAGGGATTGACATTTAAAACTACGAAGATCACGGAAACAATGGCACATCATGTTGATTTTGATGCTATCGAAAAATATTTGCGTGAAAAAACGTTTCCATGTGAGGTGGCCGGAGATAAAGGGAAAAAAGCAAACTTTCGAAAAGCATGCAAGGCATTTAGCATTGTAAACGGCCAGCTAATGTACAAAGATTCAAGACTTGTAATTTCTTCAAAGGAGACTCAACAAACGATAATCCATGATATTCATGTTGGATTAGAGGAAGACTCTAAAGCAAAAGCAATGGCTGCTCATCGTGGAAGGGATTCAACACATCAGAAAATCGTGGCTAGATTTTTCTGGCACAATGTCAAAAGTGATGTGGAAGAGTTTATCAAGAAATGTGACCAGTGCCAAAAAAATGGTAAAATAAAAAAGTATCTTCTGAGCTTCATAGTATTCCTGTAAAAAACGAAGTTATGCAGCAAGTTGGTGTCGATGTTTGTAATCTGCCTCAAGTTGACGAATTTAAGCATCTAATTGTGTGCATAGACTATTTTACGAAATGGTCTGAAGCAAAGCCCACCAAAGACAAAACAGCTGCTACAATTGCGCAGTTTTTGTATGAAATCATTTGCCGTCATGGATGCATCAAAGTGCAAATCAATGATCAAGGAAGAGAGTTTGTCAACGAAGTGATCGAACATCTGCACAGAATGACTGGCACCGCACAACGCGTAACATCTGCGTACCATCCCCAATCCAATGGACTTTGTGAGCGGCAAAACCGAACTATCAAGGACTCATTGGTGAAGGTTCTTGATGAAAACGCCGCCGAATGGCCATATATCATCGAAGGAATTTTGTTTGCGCATAGGGTTAGCAGACACACATCGACAAAATATTCACCCTTTTTTCTTCTGTACAACCGAGAGCCAACATTACCCATCGACATTAAACATAATTTATTCCATAATGTTGATGACAGCACTGACGAACCATTCGATAAAAAAACGTTCGATGCGGTTCTTTCAAATGCAATTTCTATGAGAGAAAAAGTTCATAAACACGTAGGTGAAAACATTCAATCAGCGCAGAAGAAACAACAACGTGATTACAATCGACGCCACCAAGTGCCAAACGTTGTCAAGGTTGGTCAGAAGGTGCTTCTAAAGAACCAAAAGAGGGAGGACAGAAAAGGCGGCAAATTTTCATTCAAGTGGCTCGGTCCATACACAGTTCAAGCGATATTAAAGAAGAACCTATGCTCAATATCAATATAATGGAAAGGAAATCAAAAAGAAGTACAGTATCTCTCTGTTGAAACCATACGTGGATCCAACTCCTATCGTTGTGAATGATGAAAAGCCTCCTGTTGACACAAAAATTGCTTCTTCTGCTTCAATGGACCAGCAGGTGCCTGTTCATGAAAAGATCAATTCTTCCGCTCCAGGCAACCAGCAACTTCCAAATTTATGGCCCAAACTACCAAATGAAATCATTGAAAAGATTTTGATTGACTCTGTGAAGTCCTCCGATAACGTAGTAGAAACATATAGAGCTGTATCACGCACCTGTTTAAAATTCAAAGAGATCGTACAAAGAAAACAAGAATCACTTCTTCCTCGGTTATACATCAAATTTCAAGATCGCATGCTTGATACATTACCTCGATGGAACGGCATGATTAAAGTGAGTGTACGGAAAGTTGTGAAAATATTTGGCCCTTTTAGTGGGGTTGCAGTTAGTTTAGCTGACATGATTAACAATAAAAAATGGAAATCCGCATGGCTTATTATTCGTCCTGAAAAGCATTCCTGGTTTACAGTCGAAAGAATCTTCTGGAAATCATCTGGAAAACCTACAGATCAAACGAAAGAAATTTCAAGAGCCAATGAGAGTCATGTCATTTTCTGGCTAAAGAATGATCTTTATAACCTCCAGATTGAAGACGAACAAATCCTTCGCTCTCCAAATTCATGGTTGAATGATCGGATCATGGACGCTGCCCAGAAGCTTATTTGTAAGGAGCTGGGAGCTGATTACCAATCTGTCTTGAACGTGCAAAAACGTGGCAATGCACCATATCGACCAGTTAGCAATGACCCCATTCAGCTACTGCATGATGGCTCTAACCACTGGTTGCTCACATTTTCCTCTAATGGTAGGGTTCAGATCTGTGACAGCTTGAAGACATCCCTCACCCGATCCACAAAGAAATGTGTAGATGCGTTGTACAAGAAAATTGTTAACGAGAGTGAGAAATTGGTTATCAACTTCCTTCCCGTGCAAAAACAGCCTGATGGCTTCAATTGTGGCCCATTCGCTGTGGCCTTTGCAGCAGAAATTTTGAATGGGTCATCGCCCATGGAGGCCCATTTTGATGTTGGAAAAATGCGAGACCATCTTATGTTGTGTTTGATAAAGAAGAACTTGTCGCCATTCCCTAAAGTCAAAATTCCCTAATCAAAACTTATAATGAGACTAGCTGCCGAAAAATAACTGGCACTTCTATAACTATTATAAGCTACCTGTATGCAAGTATTAATGCTGATAGTGTGCTGAAGACACAGGAATGTAGGATATGTCAAAATGTTTTATTTTTGTTTTTGTTATGTGCGTTTGTTTTCATTCTCCTCAGTTATTTCAAGCACCGTCCTTTCTATTAAACAGAAAATCAGTAATCCTTTTACAGAAGTTCGCATATTCATGGGACGATTTGGTGTGTAGTTTACCGAAACTGCTCAAGGGCATAAAAAGGGGAGTACTTATTTCCAAGGGGAAGTACAAATTTACTAGGAAATAAGGAATCCCGAGAGTACTTATTTCTCAGGAAAAAGGTACTGGGGAGTATTTATTTCTTAGGAAATAAGTACTGGGGAGTAATCATTGAGGGAAGTACTTTTAGGCGGTGACATCGGCACTCTACAAACCACATCTCCTAGTTTTTTCAAAAATTTCAACATTGTCCAAATCAAAGTCCATTTTCTTAAAACTTCTCGAACCACGTAAACATAATATTGCTGAACGTAGCAAACAGAACGAAAATTTAGTTCTTAACCAATGTAGGATGATACTGTAATCAATGTCTCGTTTCGTCGAAAATTTGTTTGCTAAGGTTGTAATGACCATTTCAGTTTCTCTCCCTTGACCTCCATAAGGGGACAATACAAAAGGGCTGAAAGAACCCTGTTCGATTTCAATAATTCGCTTATTGTATTTTCGTTTTTTCTCTTGTTCGTTGGCCTTGAAAGTATTTTCGAGTTTCTGGGAAAGGTGACTCTTTGCGAACGGATTGATGATCCTTACGTCGAAGAATGCAAGTTGTCCCCTTTGCCAAAAACCTCTCACTGATACATCTAGGCGAGCTTCATCTGATTTGTTGGATCCTCTGGATAATGCTTCTCCACTCAGTGGCTGCAAGTGAGGCTCGGTGCATACGTCATTATGCACTTGAGAAAGAAGGTCGGCGAGAAGATCTCGAATCTCGTCATGACGTTGATGGATGAATCCTCCTTTTGCACACGACAAGGCATGGTCGACATTGAAGCGCTGACCACATGCACATTTTGATGGGAGATACTTGGGTGTCCATTGATACCTCAAACACAGGGAGTCAAAGAATTCTCTTTTATTGAGACAGAAGCCTTCGCTTTCAACTGGCACGATCGTAAGCCAGCTCGAAGCACCCTTGGCACATGCGAGGTCGTTTGCTCTTTGTTGATCTAGTGTCATTCTTTCTCTCAAAGATCTGAGAGTTTCATTTTCTCGATCAGCTTTGGATTTCAACAATTCGTTCTTGGCTTTTTTGTTGTCTTCTGTTATCTCAATGTTGTTTCGGTTTTGATTCTTGATTCTGCTCGACAGATTGCGAGTCATCCTTTGAGAATTGGAGAACTTGTTTGTTGACCATGAGCTGAAGATGGGAATAGATAGGCCACCCTTTCTTGGTGGTAACGATAGCAGCAGCCGTTCGTCCTGGGAACAGTGGTGACCATCAGTGATTGTTGGGATGAATACAGTGTCAAGAATATGATCGAATGGAGCCAGGTGTTGCTCAATGTCAGGTATTGTTCTGATGTGATAAGTGAGTTTATGCTTGAAACCAGCGACAAAAGCTACATAGGCTGCTTGTGGCTCGGACTTTGCAATGCCACATAGTACGTTAAGTTGAGAGCACCATTCTTCAACGAGCTTGTTGACATATTCTTCTTTTCCTTCAGCTTTTTCGATGAAGCCTCCGAGATACTTTCGTCCTGATGTTATCAGCTAGATTTCAGTGCCATCAAAGATATTGCGTGCCTTTTCAAGCGTGTTGTCTTTCACGATAAGCCACAATTTCGAAGGCTCTAGGAAGTAACCAAGAGATGGACCACGAGAGACAATTTTCTCCCACCAACGTCGTAGATTTTCGAGTTTCCCTGCTCCTCCTTGGTCATCAGCAAAGGCAGCATGTTGAACTGGCTCGTCGATGCTGCTGATGGCGTCCAGCAGGGGAAGTAAACCAATGGCGTAAGATGGCATTGCCAAAGGATCTCCCTGTGTAGTGCCTTCAGTGGATGAAATCTCTAATCCTCCTTGAACGAACAAGCGTGAAGGAACTTTGTAGCAGTTGGAAACATAAATTGCCATAGCAGGACACAGATACGGTATGTTATGCAAAAGGACTTTGCGATTTATGGAGTTGAAGGCATTTCTTGCGTCGACTAAAAGAAGAGCATTGGTCTCTTCTTCTTCAAAGATTTCTCGCATTGCATAAACGGCTGCTTCGCATCCGGATTTTTGCCCGGCACAGAGCTGTAAATCACCGGAGCTTTCAAGAATGTTTGGTTTGATGATGGAGATAACTGCTTTTCCAACAATTCGCCAAAGCACCTCACCGATACCAATCGGCCTAACTCCTGGAGATTTGTCGAGAGGGATAAGGCGACAAGCTGTGTATGCTTCAAGACTGGAGGAAGTATCGGTTGTTTTTATGTCTTCTCTGCATAGTTTTTTTGCAAAAGAAACTAGCGTTTGTTGAAGATCTGAACCAAATCTGCCAAAGTTCTTAGAAATTAACATCCTTCTCCAAGCATCAGAATCCAAACCAGATGGTCCACTAGATCCTTTCGTTCTGATGGCAGATTTGACGATAGTTGATTCATCAATACCTTCGAACAGTACAGGATCAATGAATGGTTTCGGTCCATGAATAAGAACAGATTCGTCTGCGTTCTTTGCTTCAGGGTGTTTTGATTTGAGGCTGTTAATTACTTCTTGTGATAAATGAAGTACACCTCCGCTTTCATTTTTGTCTAGCATTTTCAAGGTTGCGTTGATTTTCCCCATGAAGATAAGTTTTGCAAAGTTTTTGGAGAACTGTTCGTCTCGTTGTTTGTTATGTGTTGATTTGAGGGTTCTCTGGATTGTCCTTGATTCTCTCATAAGTGCGTCAAAATCACCTTCATTCCAAAACCGAAGTCTTCTCTCAAGACACATGCTGTGCTGTTTGGTGGTTGATTTGTAGCTTGGCTTCTGCAGTAGTACCGATGGCATAACCATTACAATAGTAAGTGCGATATCTTTATAATTTTCGGAATCATCAACCCAACATTGAAGCCATTTCGTTGTTTCAGCGATGAATTTCTTCCCATTGGCACCACTCGGGACAAGGAACACGTTTCTTCTCCAGAATACAATCTCGTTGTACATCGCTCGGAAAATCTGGATGATGTCGTCCTTGGAGTGATTTCCCCAAATGCTGTTTAATTGAGATTGTGGCTGTTGGATGTAGTTCTGTTGAGCTTTTGACGTCACTTTGTTTATCGTTGAATTTTGCAATGGAGGGGTTTCATGTTTTTTCTAGCAGCTGTTTAGATGATTACTCCTTCCCCTTTTCGATGTGAACTTGCTACTGCATATTTCGCAAACGTATTCGATTGTTTCTTGTGACAAAGGAAGGATTTTCTCTTCTACTGGTAGCTCTTTTAGTTTCGATGGAATCATATTCAAGACAGGCTCACCAGGTTTTAATGATCTTTTCTCGGGAATCAGTATTGGAAATGCACGAGTTTCTTTCTTTTGTATTGAGCTTCCTTCATCTGAGCAGTTGTTGAAAAGGTCGTCCGATGCGTTTCCAGTTGCCATTCGGTCAGTATCTTGGGCTGGAACAATTCAGAAAATCGGCAGGTTCACCTGGGTTTGTTTCCGTATCTTCCCGTGAATCTGAAATCGTAGTTCTCTTAAGACGAGTTTTTTTTTTTCTTCCTTTCTTTCAAAAAGACGTTTTTTTTGTTGCAAATCTTCGTACAGAAAACAGTTCTTTGAATAACGGTATGATAAGTAGTCCTGGCAAGTATCTTTATGAGAGGTTATGCTTTGATTTGTCTCCACAATTGCTTTCCTCTTCACTCGCTTTCTTGCCGCAACATTTTTACATCCGCCATCTTTAACCGTCAAATATTTTATATATTAATAGCCGATTCTCCGTTTGTTTGTTTGTTTGTTTGTTTGTCTGTAAGTCACGCAAAATGGTAGATTGAGTTGTGAGAGTAAATACTTTATTTTATTTTGTGCGACGTCAGTGTGAAACCATTGTATTGAGACCCTAATCAAATGCGGCGTTTAGGGAAAAATATCTTTTTTTTATATATATATAGTTATATACATTATATATATTACTTAAATACAATTTTAATTATAATTCAACTAGAATTTTATTTTTCTTTTTAAAAAGATTTTCGTCTGGTGCTCGACCTCTTGATCTGCGTATGCAGCGTACTGTTGATCAGGGAAAAATATCTCCGTAACCAATAGGGATAACTGACGTTTTTTGGGGTCCGCGATACAGGCGATGGGGTGATGAAAAATTTGGGTCTAATTTTTTTTGTGGGGACTGGTCTGTGACGTCATCAAAATATTTGATCAAGGATATCTCCGGAACGGTTGGTCGTAGCGAAACAATCCCATACATTTTTTTGATCAGTTTTTGGAGCTCTACAACATGGGCACACTTATTATTGCCAATTCCTTAATTTTATTTTTGGTGAACTCAACGGAAGCTGAAAATGGGCGGCGAGCGACGCCGCCTTGGTGGCTATCTATATATTAATAGCCGATTCTCTGTCTGTTTGTTTGTTTGTTTGTTTGTAAGTCACGCAAAATGGTAGATTGAGTTGTGAGCGAAATTATTTCTTTTTTTGTGTGCGACGTGAGTTTGAAGCAAATACATTGCAACCCCAATCGAACGTGACTTTTTTTGGCTGATGAACTAATAGGAATAACGTTTTGTTTTTATTATTATTGTCAGTTTTATATTCCACGTTGACTTGGCTTTGAAAACAATACATCAACTAAAAAACTAACTCTTTAAACATTTTAGACAAAAAGCAGCAGTGGCAGAACGTGGCAGCATGTGCGGTTTGCCAGTGTATCCTAACGCTTTCCTGACTGTCTGAGACGGGTGAACTTTTTTCGAACAATCAAAATGTTTAAAAACCGTAGGTAAAAAAAAGAGAATCATGAAACAAAAAATTTTTTTTTTGCTTTTGTCTTAATAATTGTCTTAATTTCTTTTAATCGATTTCTTTTAATCTATTTTAATCTGATCGAACGTTTTTTATTCACTTCATTCATTTGGCACGTGCATTCTTTTCTCCTCCCGTGTGATCTTTTTAAGAAGAGAAACCATTTTTTCACCTACTTCAGACAGCACCCATGTTAGAGCGCGTAAAACAAAAGCTAATAATAAGTTGAAAAGTTTTTTCTCTCTGCGTTTTGAGTGAATTGTTAAACTGATACTTGATTGGTTTAAAATCGTAAATAAAAACCACGTGAAGTTCACGTTCGGAATGCATTGTGTAAAGCATTTTAAATGCGACCGCGACAATGAACGGCTGAGTTAATAACATGCAAGATTTGAAACACCAGGAACGTATTTCTCTTAACGTGCAAACGAGCTTTATTAAGCGATAAAGCCAGCAGCAAAGGAAGTCTTATCGCTGGTTTTAAGTGCAATAATTTGGAGCAGGTGGTGATACAACGCAGGCTGAACATGGGCGGCGAGCGACGCCGCCTTGGCGGCTAGTCTATATATTAATAGCCGATTCTCTGTTTGTTTGTAAGTCATGCAAAATGGTAGATTGAGTTGTGAGCGAAATTATTTCTTTTTTTGTGTGCGACGAGAGTTCGAAGCAAATACATTGCAACCCCAATCGAACATGACTTTCTTTGGCTGGTGAACTAATAGGAATAACGTTTTGTTTTTATCATTATTGTTAGTTTTATATTCCACGTTGACTTGGCTTTGAAAACAGTACATCAACTAAATACAAAGAAACTAACTGATTAAACAATTTGAACAAATAGCAGCAGTGGCAGAACTTGGCAGCATGCTTGCCAGTGTATCCTAACGTATCCTTGCCTGATTGTCTGAGACGGGTAAACTTTTTTTCGAGCAATCAAAATGTTTAAAAACCGATAGGTAAAAAAAGAGTATCATGAAACAAAATATTTTTTTGCTTTTCTTTTAATTTAATTTCTTTTTTTAATTCTTAAGCGCTTCTGATCGAACGTTTTTTTATTCTCTTTATTCATTTAGCACGTGCCTTTTTTCTCTCCTCCGGCATGATCTTTTTAAGAAGAGAAACAATTTCCCCCTTACGTTTAATAGCACCCACGTTAGAGCGCGTAACTTTTTTAAAACAAAAGCTAATAAAAAGTTGAAGTTTTCTCTCTCTACGTTTTGAGTGTAATGTTACACTGATAAAAGATTGGTTTTGCCAGAGGTTGTGACTTCGAATCTGCTTCTGGTTGAACACAAGTTGTACGAGCCGTTTATCAGGAAATTTGACGTTTATTGATACAGTGATACAGAGCAGGTGGACATGGGCGAGCGACGCCGCCTTGGCGGCTAGTCTATATATTGATAGCCGATTCTCTGTCTGTCTGTCTGTCTGTCTGTCTGTTTGTTTGTTTGTTTGTAAGTCACGCAAAATGGTAGATTGAGTTGTGAGCGAAATTATTTCTTTTTTTGTGTGCGACGTGAGTTCGAAACAAATACATTGCAACCCCCAATCGAACGTGACTTTTTATTGGCTGATGAACTAATAGGAATAACGTTTTGTTTTTATTATTATTGTTAGTTTTATATTTCAAGGACCACCGTTGACTTGGCTTTGAAAACAATACATCAACTAAATACAAAGAAACTAACTGATTAAACATTTTGGACAAAAAGCAGCAGTGGCAGAACGCGGCAGCATGTTCGGTTTGCCAGTGTATCCTAACGCTTTCGTGACTGTCTGAGACGGGTGAACTTTTTTTCGAGCATTCAAAATATTTAAAAACCGATAAAAAAAGAGAATCATGAAACAAAATATTTTTTTTTGCTTTTGTCTTAATAGTTGTCTTTTAATCTATTTTAATCTGATCGAACGTTTTCTATTCAATTTATTCATTTAGCACGTGCATTTGTTTCTCCTCCCGTGTTATCTTTTTAAAAAGAAACACCATTTTTTCACCTACTTCTGACAGCACCCATGTTAGAGCGCGTAAAACAAAAGCTAATAATAAGTTGAAAAGTTTGTTCTCTTTGCGTTTTGAGTGTATTGTTAAACTGATATTTGATTGGTTTAAAATCGTAAAGAAAAACCACGTGAAGTTCACGTTCGGAATGCATTGTGTAAAGCAAGAAAGTCTACTAACATTTTAAATGCGACCGCGACAATAAACGGCTGAGTTAAGAACATGCAAGATTTGAAACACCAGGAACGTATTTCTCTTCACGTGCAAACGAGCTTTATTAAGCGATAAAGCCAGCAGCAAAGGAAGTCTTATCGCTGGTTTTAAGTGCAATAATTTGGAGCAGGTGGTGATACAACGCAAGCTGAACATGTGCGGCGAGCGACGCCGCCTTGGCGGCTAGTCTATATATTAATAGCCGATTCCCTGTCTGTTTGTTTGTAAGTCATGCAAAATGGTAGATTGAGTTGTGAGCGAAATTATTTTTTTGTGTGTGTGCGACGTGAGTTCGAAGCAAATACATTGCAACCCCCAATCGAACGTGACCTTTTTTTGGCTGATGAACTAATAGGAATAACGTTTTGTTTTTATTATTATTGTTAGTTTTATATTCCACGTTGACTTGGCTTTGAAAACAATACATCAACTAAATACAAAGAAACTAACTGATTAAATGTTTTGGACATAAAAGCAGCAGTGGCAGAACGTGGCAGCATGTGCTGTTTACCAGTGTATCCTAACGTATCCTTGCCTGAATGTCTGAGACGGGTGAACGTTTTTTCGAGCAATCAAAATGTTTAAAAACCGATAGGTAAAAAAAGAGTATCATGATACAAAATATTTTTTTTTTTTTTTTGCTTTTGTCTTAATAGTTGTCTTAATTTCTTTTAATCGATTTATTTTAATCTACTTCAATCAGATCGAACGTTTTTTTTTATTGACTTTATTCATTTAGCACGTGTCTTTTTTTCTCTCCTCCCGTGTGATCTTTTTAAAAAGAGAAACCATTTCCCCCTTACGTTTGATAGCACCCATGTTGAAGTTGAAGTTTTCTCTCTATACGTTTTGAATGTATTGTTACACTGATAAAAGATTGGTTTTTCCAGAGGTTGTGACTTCGAATCTGCTTCTGGTTGAACACAAGTTGTACGAGCCGTTTATAAGGAAATTTAACGTTTATTGATACAGTGATACAGAGCAGGTGGACATGGGCGGCGAGCAACGCCGCCTTGGCGGCTAGTATATATAATTACCTTTTTCAAAAAAGACATAATGTAGGTGGTTTTTTGTAAAATGAAACAAAAACTCCAAAGATGTTAAAATGTTCCTGCATCCAAAATGATACTTCAAGGGATGATCGAATGCACAAAGTTGTTTCAGAAGTCTTATAGTTTTTGAAAATTCTGTTTCCTTGGGCAGATATTTTGATTTAAAAATCATCCAATCATACAATCATAATTATGATATAATAAGATTTTTATTCTTTGTTTATGTGTATAAACTCTCAATATATTATAACTTCATTTTCTTATCACTCACTCAGAGTGAAAGCCTATTTATAGCTCTATTTATAGTAAATTAAAAAGATATAGTATTAACCATAACTTGCGATGAGAAGTCTATCCTATTACATCATAAAATATGCATTGCATAAAGTGAATGTAAGATTTTAAAAATTAAATACATATCTCAGAAACTGGAAGTAAGTGATACTAACAAGAGGCTTTTTGAGCTCTATCATATTGGTTCATATCATTTTGGATACAGGATCCTCTTAAAGTTCTTAAATTCAAAACCAGACAGTCATCTCGAACCAAGAAAAATTATACTGAACTGTACAAACAGTTACTAGGTAGAGATACTGGTGCTAAAAAACCATGCAGCTGCTTACGCAAAACAACTCAGAAAAATAACAATGACTTTGTGTATTATAAACTCAGTCATTCAAACGTAATTTCATAACATTTACAGATGCATTTTTGGTTAACAGAAACAGATCCCAAAAATATTTATATACATCATTAATTAATAAAAAATAGGCTTTGGTTAAGTTGACACAAACAAACTTTATACATAGCTGAGCTAATAATTAACTGTCGTCATACTTATGTTCAACGAATTATAGTGCTAATAATCCATGCTAATCATTTATGTTACATAAAATAAAACACTTGCAGTCACAATGTTTTCATTTTGCAGAAGCAAAAGAAGAGACATAACTCGAAAAAAATGCTTTTCCTGGATTTTGAAGTCAGTTTTCAACAGATGTATTAAGTGAATTCAAAATTCCATAATACTTTCCTAATTAATACTTCATTATTGCTATCAAAAGCTGCAACAATGTTTTCTAGCGAATCCATGTTGAACTGGGTCTAATTCGAAGGTCCCACGGTCGTTCAGATTTTGGTGATCATTCCTTCAATAAAGTGTGTAAACCCATGGTTGTATGTTAGGCAAATTTTATTCTGGTTCATTCATTTAAAGTGTGTCAACCCATGGCTCCTTAGGCAAATTTTCTTCCAGTTCATTCGTTAAAGTGTGTAAACCCGAGGCTCTTTAGGCAAATTTTCTTCGCCTAGGCACTAGTCTGTGTTGTCAATGTGACTATGAGAAGTTATTTTCCCGGCAAAGATGAATACCATAAACTCAAGCTATCAAAAACATTAATTTTTAACATCATGGCGCGCGCGCCGCGCCTCGCCAGAGATTCCTATTGCGAGAGAGGATCGGGCGGATATGATATGCGGGAATCTCTGATATTTTCGATTCCTTTCTGATTATTGTATAGACAAACTTTTTCATACAATTTTATGAAAAACATTATTTAACTGATTTTGGGTTAGGCATTTGCCTAAGTTGCCTAAGTTTGCCTAATTTGCCTAACCCTGGATCCGCCCCTGGCCACAGTTACTCAGGCTTGTTTCCAGGTCCCTATTATTTTTTTTGCTGACAAATTTATAAATGAAGAACTGCACAGGTAAGGGAAAAGAAAAGTTGAATGTTGATTGCCCCCGCAGCGACCGTAAGAAGAGCGAGGAGGCATAGTAGTTTCACAAGATAGGTGGAAGTCAGTTTTCGATTTTGTTCATCATCAACCTCCAACTTTTCGTGTTGCAGTTACACGTTGGTATACAATTGCTAAACGACTTTGCATTTTTCCCCGTTTCAAAGCATGGTCTTATGGGTGGGCGACTAAATGTCAACCCGTGTTAAATCCACCGATTGAATTGGTAGATCGAACAAACAGACACTTCTGTATCACCAGACACGATGGTGACTCTTTCAAAATCTTCGATAGATATATTGATTGATATAAGTGAAACAGCAACAACCATTTCACAGGTATTTCTCAGAGAACCAACGTCCAGGATCGTTTAACCAAACCTTGATTCAGACAATGACGTTTTCTGCACTGGGTACTGAAACACGTTTGTAGCGTGTCTACTTGATAAATGAACGGTGCAATTTCATTTCATTGTCTAAAGACGACGTAAATCTGTCCATTTTATCAGGTAAGTCTGTCCATTTCATCAGGTAAATCTGTCCATTCCATCAGGTAAATCTGTCCATTTCATCAGGTAAATCTGTCCATTTCATCAGGTAAATCCTGTCCATTTTATCAGGTAAATCTGTCCATTTCATCAGGTAAATCCTGTCCATTTCAATTGCTGCTGGACTGATGTGTTGTTTGTTTTAATCGGATCAAGTATACTCCTTCGATTCCTCTCGCCTCGTTTGATACTTTGTCTCAAAGACAATATCGATTCGAAAACATCCTTTACTTCAACTTGAAAGGGTTTTCCAAAGTACCTTAAAAAAAACTTTCACACGTAACCAACATATGACATCACTATCAGAGTTCGGACATGTATATATAAACGTGTGATGTATAGACTATTTTTCGTGCATTATAAACTTCTTAAGCTTGGTTCAGACCTGACAATTACGACGATTAGAAAAAATTAATCATTGTAATCGCCAAATCACCAGTTCCGAACGCTCTCAGATGCAGTATATTATATACTATCTGCGGTTATGTTTCTTATATTTCCTTTTTTATACACACTTGTATATAGTCTACCTTATAAAATTTTATGACTTGATTCTTTTACCTAAGGTAGATGTCTTTCTTAATCAGCATAATTTCTCGTCCGATAGTATATAATATGACCACTTTTAAAAATTTCCGTCAAGCAAAAAAATTCACGCCCTCATAGTAGTTTCAGGTCGAATGACCACGCCAGCGTCAGTAAAAATTTTTTAAACCCTAAGACATACTTATAACAAACCAAAAATAAGAGCTTGTATGCATTGAATTGCATACGAAAGTCACCACAGCGTCTGCTAGAGTTATTCAAAAAAATGTTGGTGATACACTCCTAGAATTTTGTAGGTGGAGTGACAAACATCATAGTTGTCAAATCAGTAAAAATAACTGTTGCTATAGTTACTCCGGCTTGGATCCGGGCTCTACTACTTTTGCTGACAAAGCTACCCAGTTAACACACGGCGTCAATACAACGTTGTTTTATGGTCACTCTAACGTCGCAACCGAAAACGACCATTAACCGACGTAAAAACATCGGGCTTTCAACATCAAAAGAACGTTGCATTTAATATTCCGACATTCTGCATCCAAGTTAGTTCGTTTTATTTTTAAAATAATCATCTCGAAAACTATGAAAAATGTGTCTACCATTACATATTCATTTGGATCAAAGGATAGAAGAATGCCTGAATGAATTAATATAATCCAAGATTAAGAAAGAAACGAAAAATTATATTTCATTTCGTCATTTCGTTCTTTTCCATCTTAACATACTCAAACTTAAGTTATTGATTTTGATATTAGTCAAATACATTAGAACATGTCAAGGCGCCGTAGTGTAGTGGTTGTCATTCATGTGAGAGCTGAGGGTTCGATTCCCACTGGTGACTTTTCATTTGTTGTCATTACTCGTCGTTAAATTAACCATGCTACAACGTCAATAGGACGTTGTTTTCTGTCATTTGACCATTGCACAACGTCCGTACAACGTCATTTTTGAGGGGTTTTTTTTATCGTCGTTTCGAGGTCAAAATCCAACGTTGTTTTCAGTTTCCACTTCGACCATTAAACGACAAAATTTTAGACAATGAACAAGTTTTCACTGGATGTAAATCGAAATTCACCATAGTAACAGTGTCGGATGTTGATTTATATCTTTGTCAGCAAAAAATAGAGACCTGGAACAGAGCCAGAGTAATTTCTTTGTTAATTCAGCAAATGCAGCTATATACAAGGTTCTAACAATATGTCATTAAAACATTCTGAGTTATTCACATATTTCATATCAGCAATTTATTTCTTAACGCTGTGATGTCACACATTGCCATGGTAATCTGGATCTCAGCAAACGACTCAGTGAACAATCGTAGTGACGGCAGATGAGTAGTGAGTCACAATGGAACGTGAAAGACAATAAAGAAATTTATACCGCAATAAAAAGATACATCAAGTGTATCAAAATGTCTACCCAACTTTTAAGGCTTATTTTTCGATATTTATTTGGCCAAATTTTGGGAATTTTTCGATTTTTTAGCTTTACCTTTGTACAATGAATTTCCATAACATATTGCACTAAAAGATTACTGGGTACAAATTCTGAAGCTTAGCTAATTGTTTCATTATATTGTATTGTATGTCGAGTTAATTGACTTTTAAAAAAGTAATGACCCAAAATTGTCAGTTTTTCTTCAATATCTTTTCGAAATCATTTTGCTAAAATAGTTATGTCTCCAGAAAGAACTAAAAAAGGTTTTTCATAAGATATAAAATTTGCAATATTTTGCAAAAACAATTTATGGTAAGTAAGCGGTGATAACAGCGGCGGATCTAGAGGTTAGTCGCAACTTGTGGAGAAGCGCATTAAGATACTTTGCTAATTCAATTTATATTACCAATGAGGTTATGTGAATGTTTTTCTTTTATGGTTATTGCTAACACTCCCCTACACAAATGGCGAATAACCTCTAGATCCACCACTGAAGAAGACATTTTGATACACACTGTACGTCATCAAAATGAATTATAAATAGAGATGTAATCGGTGACTCCGCAAATGATCAATTAATGATAGCCACTCGATGCACCAGAGATGGATTCTATAATTCTATAATACAGATCCAATTTAAAATTGTTTAAGTCATCCTCGTTAAAATTTTAATGTACTTTCAAATCTAAATAAACCAAGATCCTATTAAAATATGTGCATAGTCATTATAATTTTCACCGCTAGTTATTTCACAATGTTGTCAAAGTCCATAGATGAATTTTGGAAATCAGCAGTATGGAAATCAGTATAAGTTATCATTGGCTTCCATAAGGTCAAGAAAGTTTAATTTTACCCTCAATCCTGAAGCAAGAATAACTGCACGTATTCTATCAAAAACCTAAGTTTTTTGAATTATCTACCTTCAGAAACATGAAAATTATTGTCATGGCAACTAAATTATTTCTATATCCTTCAGTAAAAGTCGCAAAGATTTTAAGCTGGCGGAATGTATAGCCTGCATAGTGTAAACGGTACTTGCCTTCTATTAAATAACTAAAATAATGCTTAAGCGGTATGTATGTACACTTTAATTGCAATCAGATTGAAAAGCGTTTTCAGTGTTGAACAAGTGTTTAAAAATGACAGACACGAACAAATCTGGTTTTGTGAATAAAAGTTACACTGATAATGAAGTGATAGATTCCAAAGAAAATGAAGTTAAAATCGCGGAAGTTCCTGAGATATACTTCCACTTACCGGATGGTGAAATCAAACCGGAGAAGTCCAACGGTGTGATAGATTACAATGAGTCACCACGCTCTTCCAGGTAAAATTCGGTTGTCGTGATTGCCCCAACTTCTCAGCAGGTGGTTTGGATATATGTTGAAAGGCAGGTTGAGATCTTGTGGGCAAGGTTTTTTGTAATGAACTTTTTTGCGGCACTATCTTTATGTCACATGCTTATTGTTTTTGATTTCCATGTCATCAAAGGGTATCCAAGCATAAAAAACATGGCATATGTGTGGTTGAATGATTTGTTAGGGAGCAGCATGCAAATATAAACACCTGATGAATTTTATGTGAAATTGCTTCCACAATTTTCCTAAATTCCCGATAATTTTGGCGGACGAGATCAATTTTTTGTGGTATATAATAGGGACATAAACAAAAATCTAGAAAAGTTGACGTGTCTCCAAAAAACGTCCGAAATATATTTGTGGATTCACATTTATTACATAATAATCAGCGTTCAATCAATTTATATTTCAATCAATTTATTTCATCCATCATAAACGATCTTAAGCTTTTATGATTGTCAATTTGTCATTTCTTCTAAAGGTGGATTTACACTAGGAAGCTTTTCGAGAAAAGCGGAGATTAATTGCTTTTAAAAATGACAACAAAAATTGACGATCAATTAAGATGTTTAACAATAAGATCAATTTTTTGTCGGTTTCACTTTAACAAAGCCAATGTTACGCACGTTAGAAAAAATTTTACCTAAACAATTATCTTTATCGAGAGTCTCAGAGAGGTTCGGAATTCCCGAGTTACAAAACCGAGTTACAAAACCGAGTTACGCATTATGACGTCACAAACCGAGTTACTAACTCGGAGATTTTTAAATCTTAATTTTTCTCGAGTTACTAACTCGGAAATTTTATTCACGTAAAATTTTCCCGAGTTACTAACTCAGAAATTTTTTTTTGATTTATTTTTTCCGAGTTACTAACTCGGGAAAATTTTAAAGTCTAATTTTTCTCGAGTTATTAACTCGGAAATTTTATTTTCGTAAAATTTTCCCGAGTTACTAACTCGGAAATTCTTTTTGGTTTTATTTTTTCCGAGTTAGAGAATATTTTTCAAATATTGTAAGGAATATTTTCGAAAGTTCACTGGGAATAGTGTGAGTTTTTAAAAAAGGCAAAGTAGGCCAAATTTGTGGCAAATTTTGAAAATCGTTCAATTTTTATGAAAATTAATTAGTGGAACAAGTTTGTACTGCTGATTTCAAACATGAAGGGCAACTTGTGGATAAGGTCAAATTAGGCCAAATTTGGACCAAATTTTGAAAATTGTTCAATTCTAATGAAACTCACACTATTCCCAGAAATTTTTTTCACAGTATAGTTTCGTTTACTATCAAACCTTCACCTTCTTTTTCAAGAATTTTTCCCAGAGTCAGGTGAACATCAATATTTCCTCCATCAGGAATGTTCTCATGATTATATTTCGATTGCAATAGTAGATAAAGTCTTAAAATTCTTTTTCAAAGCTTCTTCTACATCTACAACTTCCTCAAAACATAAACCAAATCGGTTCGAGAACGTTTCACATGCTGGTGTGCATATTTTACTGACTTTTTAAAGAAATTTTAAAGATAATTGAATTGGGAAGTTTTCAACGTAAAACAGCTAAAATAACTAAAAGTATTCCAAAAGTATAAAAAAGTTAATATTTTTAGAAAGTAGCCTTTTTGCATTACATTTTGCATAGAGTTTTGGGTCTATCATTAGCTGTTGTGAATAAACAAACAATCCGAAATCCGAACGGACTTTCCGAAAACGGCAAAAAACTGTTACAGAGACAGATGGATAGATAGGATGTGTAAACCAAACAATTTCCTACGCTTAAAAGCGCGGACATTGAAAAATTTCAACTTATTTTTTGTTCCGGACCAGATCAAAATGGAACGAACAACTCTCTTGCTATTGCGTAATATTTTCACGTGGCCTATTGTTTAGCGAACCGATTCGGTCCGTTCCGCAGACAATTATCCGAAGTGGATATTCGCCTTTAGACAACTACCACAGTTATGAAGATTATTGAATTTTAATCATCGTAATCATCGTCAGGTCTGATTCAGGCTTGGAACAACAGTATACATGGAAGCGAGGCGAAACTTGATAACTGTCAAAAGCATATGTTAAAAGAAAAATTCGGGAAAATCGGATTAATCGGTTAAATTTATATCTGTATGATTAAGCTTAAACTTATGATTGTTGGTTGAAATTTTGTGGTTTGGCAGAGATGAAACGTGAACGACAGTGTAAAAGAAGTCATCGTAATCACGCTGACATCAGCATATAAGATCTCACTTGCGCATGCTGTTCATGACTGCAGAAAGACCGGTATAAGACTGTTTCTGATGAATCTTTACAGATCGCTTTTGAAGCAGAAACTAAAAAACAAAAGAACAACAACAAATACGTGGATATGACGTACGTAGCTGCGTCAAACTCGAACTCAAACTCGAACTCAGACCTCTATTACATTCAATTCTGATCAATAGACCTTTCCCCAATTTCTGTTCAAACATTGTATCGATGCTTTATTATCAAGTTTTGTTTCATAATTTCTTATTTTACTAATGGCGTTTCTACTTGGAAGTTTCCATTTATCATTTTCATTTCGCAGTGAGATCTAATTAAAATCTTTCGAACAAGGTTATGCTTGTGGCTTGATACGGTGTTTAAATAGAAATATTCGTGAAAGGCATGTCATAAAACCAAACTCCTATAGTACCGTATACACTTCAGTAGCTAATATTGTCGGCTTAAACAGTCACTACGGCCAAATTAACATTTCTCGCCTCGTTTCTTACATCCAAACGGCTGTTAATTATTCGCCTAAATAGATGATGTCATTACATGATACATTCGCTAAAACAAAGCATTTCTTCATAACGAGTCTGGTAAATGTTGACTAGGTCATAATACATCGTTTATACAAAACTCTAAAAAATGCTTAGAGATGTGGTGAGGTAGACACTGACGTATAAGTTCCCTAACAGGCACTGCGATGGAGAGCGTTTTATTGAAATTTTGTGTATGTTTCTATTGAAATGCACTCCTTCGCCGAGATTTTTTAACAAATGTGCCGGCTGGCTTCAGAAGAAGAAGAAGATTTAATGTGAACCTGACGATTTGGTTAACACATGAATTTGAAAGAAATTCTATAGATCGAAAGAAGACGACATTATGTTAAATTATGTCTTCATTCTCAGCACGACTTCAAAAGTGTTCGTAAAAAAAAAAAAACAATAACGTTTCATAAACATAATAGATCGTTGTAGTATACTTAGGTTTTCGGCTCTCGTTGATTTGATGCTTCACGTAAGAAATAATGTCACTTTTGGTAGTGAGTGAAATTTGGTCAAAACAAACAACATGTCATGACTATCGAAACTTTCTTCACTTTCTACTTTCTACTTTCTGCTATCAATACTGAAACAAAAGCCACAAGAAATTTCTACGCCAACAAAAATATTTGAAAAAGGAAAATGGTTTTTTATGAAAGTAAAAGTTTAAATTATCATGTGGTGATACGAGCTGACGTGTAGATAGAATCGACCTATGTGGAAATCATTGTTATTCTAAGTTGCGTGTCTTGAATGGAATAGCTTCGTGTAGCGTGTCAAAAGTTATTTATTCTTTAACAATAATAAATACACTGAGATTACGTAAACTTAGTCTGGAAACTATGAAGTCCTTGTGCTCATAACTAACTTTAAGAAGTGAATGATAAAGAAACATCGTTTACAACATATCTTACATCACTAGAGACATGATCGCGAAAATAATATCTTGAAAAATGATCAAAATCGTTGTAGTTAGTTTTTGCAAATTTTTTGATAAATCACATTTAATCCGAAAGAATAATTCTACAAAAGCATCAGGTTTTTACGTTATACACGGAACAGACAAAAAAGCTATAAATAACATCGAAAAAAGCTTTTGAAATAATCCGCTGCTCTTTATTACAAAAACATAAAAATTACTAATGTACTGTTTAAAATCACAAACAATTCGCTTTGGCGTTACAAAATGTCGAACGGTGCTAATACAACAAGCTCTGGTACTTTAAATTTTTCATACATTGGTGATGAAGAAAATACTAACGGTGATGTTAAACGTGAAAAACTTAACCACGAAATTGACCAGAATGTTCAAAACGGACATGGGTCTATTCAGACGGCAGCGAAGTAAGGCTAGTAATTATATCGAACTAATTTTTTGTCAAAGCTTATTGAATATACTACTTTTATGATTATTTAGATCTTCCAGTACAAGTTCAGAAAATGAAGAAAAAGAAAAATCGGACGAGAAGAAAGGAAAAAAGAAAAGAAAATACGACAAAACAGTTTCATTTGCGCAATTGGTAAAGAAAATATTTTATTAAAAAAATTACCTGTAGATAAAAAGGCTGAGCTCAGTAGATATCTTAATCACTATTGTTCAAATCCGAAGATTCTATTCTCCAAGTCAAACAAGCAATCTGACGATTGGAAAATTCGAGTGAAGAAAAAAGCTTTATTTCATTATAATGTTTATTTACTTATTTATTTATTTCTTCAATCATTTTTTCACAAACATAGATTCTATCGATTGATGTAAAATTCAATCTCATTTGTAAATTAATGATGACGAGAGAGGTAAATCATCCAGATATTTTTAATTTTTTAGTTTAGATATGCCGATCGCTTGGACGTCTTTTTGATGGTGCTCGGAACAATTTTCGGCATCATCAATGGCCTCGCATTTCCCTTCCAGCTCACAATTTTTGGACAATTGGCCACCAAATTTATTGATTTTGACAAGCAAGGAAGGCAAAACGTCACAAATACTACAGATATAATAAACATTGAAGATGAAATGAAAACATTCGCTCTCATCTACATGGCTATAGGTTTTACCTCGTGGATAGCTGGTTTTATTCAATGTGCTTTTTGGTCTGTAAGTGCTATCAGACAAGTTCATCGAATAAGATTGAAGTTTCTCGAATCTATCATGAGACAGAATATTGGCTGGTTTGATGAACGTGAGAGTGGTGGACTTACAAGTCGAATGTTTGAGTAAGTCACTTCATGCGCCCTGATTTCTGCATTCACCGGTGATCATTGGAGTGATTTTAGCGCCCTTTAATGTTCACTCGATTATACAGTAGTTACTTGACCCTTTTAGGGCGTTATGTTGATCTTATTTCGAATGCGTTAACTTTTAGGGACACTACACTTATCCAGACCGGTATTGGGGATAAAATCGGTGGGACGGTTCAAGCGCTTACAACATTTTTATCCGGTTTCATTCTCAGTTTTTATTTCGGGTGGAAGTTAGCGCTGGTCGTTCTTTCCATCACTCCTCTACTGGTGATTACCGGCATGTTGTCCGGGAAAGTAATGGCATCGTTTACTTCGAAAGAACAAAAAGCTTATGCCGCTGCGGGAGCGGTCGCCGAACAAGCTATAAGCGCTATAAGAACTGTTGTTGCTTTTGGTGGCGAGAAAGACGAAGTTAGAAGGTAAAATTCTGTTGTGTGACTGAGAACATATTTTTAAAGTATATTCACATGTCTTGCGATCTGTAAATCCATACTTGATCTAGGTATAACGAAAAGTTAGTGATTGCGGAGAAAGCTGGCGTCAAAAAAGCAGTGAGTGGCGGAATAACAACAGGGGCGTTTCAAATTGTGATTGGTGGTTGTGAAGCATTAGCATTTTGGTAAGGATTGCGAATTCCATTATAACGTTGGTTGATGCCGGCATAAAAAGGATAAGTTGTGAATGATGTCATTTCTGTGAACAAGATGCGACAAAATCTGGGTTTTTTAAAATACATTATATAACGATATCTCGATGTTATGAAAACTTTAAGTTTAGATAATGCAGACTCCCAGTATTTGCCAATTCGTGATAGAACGATATCTCGATTTTATGAACACTTCTTCATTTTCTCTTAAGAAACTCTCATTAAAATCCACTGTTCATGTAACAACTTTTTTTGGTGACCTTTCAGAGTTTATGGTACTTTATCTTTATTACTTCTTGTATCAGATAACTCTATTTTCAATCATTGGAAACCTTCTTATTTTCTTTCCATCCATTCTATTTTGTAGGTATGGGTCAGTCCTCGTAGCAGATAATGAAATCGACGGTGGTGATTTGCTCACGGTATTTAAAAAACATTCAATCCAATGCTTTGCTTTGGTATCAAGTTTTTGCTCAACGTTATTGCGTAACGTTTATCGGTACACAATTAGGACTAAATCGAAAGTAGAAACATAGTCATTACGATTTTTACTTGATCTTTATTATCGGAAAAATCATTAATTTCTAGATTTTCTTTTGTATGCTTATTGGTGCAATTCAAATTGGTCAAGCTGGACCAAATTTGGAAGCTTTGGCAACAGCACGTGGCGCTGCATATTATATATATGAAGTAATTACAAGAGTAAGCGACTTTGTAACAAGATGCAAAGGGACTTTCTAATGCTGGTTACTATTCTATTGCTAAAACCCTTTGAATTATAGGAATCTCCTATTGATCCATTGTCCAAGGAAGGTAGCACTCCTGATATTTCAGTTGCAAAGAATATTCAGTTTAAAGATATTAATTTTTCATACCCATCAAGAGTAGATATTAAGGTAAGTTTGTTTGTAACGAAAATGAAGTGAAAGTATTTTCAATAAAGTAACAAAAATGGATTTCTTTCTTTCTCAATTCAAAAATAATTCCTTTGAATGAAATCTGCTTTGAACAGGAACGTTCGTTGAAGGTCCGAGCTTAAGCAAGAAACGTCGAGTTAAGAAAAGCCAGAGTTCAACTAAACAAATTTATTCAATGATATTATCAGTCACTCATTAGGCTATAGAAAATTACTTCGTTCATTGATGACATGTCAACGAAACTTGTTTCTGAAATTCCCTCTTGCACTAATGATTCGTTACATTATTTTTTTCTGCACTGATATTTTTATGATAATTGCGTAATGTAGTACTATTGTATGTGTAAGGGTTAGGGTTAGAGTTATCAGTAGATGTACAAATTCAAAGAAACCAGCAAATTACTGAAATATTTAGGTTATGAACAATTTTAATCTAACGATCAAGAAAGGGTCAACAGTGGCGTTAGTAGGAGAATCTGGTTGTGGGAAAAGCACTGTCGTAAAACTTCTGCAGAGATTTTATGATGTCGACGAAGGAGCTGTAAGTTTTACCGAATGATTGGTCATGAAAACTGTTGTCTACTGTAGGGTCTGTTACAAAAATACTTGTTTTATGTCGGACGGACAAATCGATACTTTAGGGCTATATAAAAAACAGAACGTTTATGATACAATATCAAGCAAACGTTTTTAGAAAGTGTACAAGAAAAGAATTTACAAAATTCCAAAACATGATTTCCATAAGGATGATAGTCAAAAAAATATTGAAACAAACAGTTATCGTGACGGAAGGACTAAATGCTAATACTTGTTCATTGTCAGTTAGCCAGAAACAGTATAAATTAGTAAAACGCAAAAGTTTTAAGAAAGACTATACTACACTTTTTAAAAACTTTTGCGTTTTATTACTTTATGCTAATACTTGTGTAACAAACCCTGTAATAACAAGGACGAGTTGTAAAAAAATGATCTTTTTAAGATTTTTATCGGAGATACGGATGTTAAGGACATCAACGTCAAATGGTTGCGACAGAATATTGGAATCGTGAGTCAAGAACCCATTCTTTTTGACACAACCATCGCCGAGAACATTCGATTAGGTCGCAGTGATGCCACTCAAGCTGAGATTGAAATTGCTGCAATGGATGCTAATGCGCATGATTTTATTACAGAGCTGCCTAAGGTGCTTTGTAAAGTTGATTACGTTAAGATAACAACGTTATATAATATGACACCATAAACATATACTTGAACTAAGCTTTATCTTACTGTTCAGGGTTATGAGACAAAAGTTGGTGAAGGTGGTGCACAACTAAGTGGTGGACAAAAGCAAAGAATCGCAATAGCAAGAGCACTGATCAGAAATCCACAAATACTTCTGCTGGATGAAGCTACATCAGCTTTGGATACAGAGAGTGAATCAATCGTACAAACTGCTTTAGATAACGTAAGTGCAATTGATGGAGAATTCCAGAGCATGTCAACATTGTAAGGAATGGACAGAAAGTCAACATCAACGCTCATTTTTGTAGGCCAGCATAGGACGCACAACAATTATTATAGCTCATCGATTGTCGACAGTGAAGAATGCTGATTGTATCGTTACAATAAAAGCTGGTCAGGTAGTGGAGACTGGTACACACGAAGAACTGATGAATGCGGAAGGAGCGTATTATGAGCTGGTGATGCTGCAAACAATAGCAGAAACAGAAGTAGCAATGTTATCCGAGGCTGGTTCAATTCTTTCAGACGCTGAAAAAGGTAAAGTGCATAACGCTAATTTTCTGCAATGCAATCAACTTCAAGAGTGTATTTTGCATCATCTTCTAAATATCGATTATTGGTAAACTTAAATCATCAAATATTTTTAAAATTTGTAGAGGAGTTATTGGAAGTCCGCATGATGAGAACAATCTCACAATTATCTACAGATGAAAAAATAATATCTTCCCATCCAAGATCACATCTCGGTGATGATATGTTGGCCAAAGATCTGCAACGGACCTTGTCTATGAGGAAAAGCAAGGGAAAATCGAAGAAAATGAAAGTAATGCCAAAATATGTTGCTTTATCTTGCCTTACGTTTTGCAAAGTTACTAAGATTAATGAATTTCCGTTAATGTATTTGATATCTGCTAGCTATCTAAAAATTGCGCTTGAACGTTCTAACGAAATTCCCACGGATGAAGTTTGTAATCGTAAATACATACCTTAAGCGTTTTTATGGGGATTTTATAGGGTTGAATAGTGTTGAAAACATTCAGCGTTTTCCATCTGAAGGAACAGTTTTAAATGTTTTAAACAAAGTATTTCAGAAAGCGATTCGTTCTTTCATTAAGGTGTTACGTGCTTTGTTGAAATTTCGTAAACTTTTAACTTAGTTATAAGTATCCCTGCAATAATACGTGGATAACTACTTCAAATCAGGCGTGGTTATCGATTTTGATCATCGTGGTTAAATAACTCAATTTTTAACCACCACATATGAGTGAACAAACCTTAAGTCTCCATGCCAAGCCTATTTCGTGTGATGTTCATTTTTTACCTTTCTAAGAAACTATCAAAGAAGCAGATGCACGAAGAAGAGCCAGTGGACCCAGCGCCAATTTCACGTATCATCAAGTATAATAAAGAAGAATGGCACTATATTGCCTTTGGTTTGATTTTTTCCGTGATAAATGGATTGATACCAATAGTGTTTGCAGTGATCATCAGTCAAGTGTTAAGGGTAAAAAGAATATGGAAATTTTTAGGCTTTTTATGAGACGTAGGCTAAAGTCATCAACTGAATGATAAGCGTGTGCACTGGTCATGTATATTTTTGATGAATATTTGCTGGTTGTGTGAAGCAGTAACAGTCTTTTTTTAACAAGTATGATAATCTCAATCATCAAATGATTTTTTCAATCATTAAGGCGTTTGCTCTTCCTGAAGATGAAATGAAAGATGAGGCGAGATTGTGGTCTTTAGTTTTCATTGGGATGGGAGCGGCTAATGCGATCAGTCAATTTTTGGGGGTAAGTCAAGATCGTTGGAAGCATTGAAAACGTTTCACAATCAACTAATCATTTTTTATTTTCTTCTGTTAGAGCACACTTTTTGGTGTTGCAGGGGAAGCGTTAACTCGCAGGTTACGTCAAAAGACCTTCGAAACAATATTGAATCAGGTAGAAGGACGCTTTAATGTTGCATCATAAAAATCAAACGATTTAGATTGCTGTTAGTTTTGAGTTTCATTTATATAGGAAATTGGATATTTCGATGATCCTTTCCATGGGACAGGACAGTTGACCTCTAGATTAGCAACAGATGCAACTAAAGTGAAAGGGGTAGGGTTGTTTGATAATATATAGTTGACCTTATCCGGCCATGTATCTATATGCAAGAACTTAAATATCCAGGCAATATGAATGTAATGTTTTGTGTGGTTTCCTTTCTATCCTCCGTCTTGTATATGTACCTTTTTTCCTAGGCTACAAGCTCAAGAATCAGCATCCTTCTCCAAGTAACCTCTACCGGTCTAGCTGCAATTATCATGGCGTTTTATTACAGTTGGGAATTAACTATACTTGTAATGGCATTTTTCCCATTGTTACTATTTGCTGGAGTTGCACGAGCGAGTCGTTTTAAAAGCTTCGCTGCTAAAGAAGGAAAACGGTTCTTGCAAGCCAGCTCCGTAAGTCTATTCGCTAACATTGCTGGTTAAGCTAAATTCTTTGTTGAAGGCTCCCAGAACTGATCTTGAAGTAGTTATCATACCAAAAATAATAGCTCACTAAAATCTGATTATACCACCACGTTGTTTCTTTATACAAATACCATCATATCCTATGTTGTGGTAATTCACGTTCTGCTAGCAGCTTTGCCTTATATCTATTTTTGATCTGTTTCGGAAATAGGTATCCAACGAAGCTATAATGAACATTCGAACAGTGGCATCGCTTGGAAAGGAAAACTTTTTCATTAGACGCTTCAGTTATCTAGTGACTCTTCCTTATAGGTAAGTTTCTCGTAGCTAGGCGAGTTTCTCATAGCTAGGCGAATCAAATAATGTGATCCGTGCAAATTTTTTGAAAATTGAAGAACTTTCGAAATTTGGTTCAAATTTGGCCTAAATTGCCCAATTTTAGTCAAACCTGGCAAAATCATTGTCAAATTCGAAATCAACACCTTTCAATTATGCTCTGTGCAAATTTTCATGAAAATTGGTCAACTGGAAGTCCGAATTTGACCAAATTTGCGAATTCGGCAACGATATCATGTAAACGCTGCACGAAAACGTTCATAACTTGGAGTAGTAGTTGGAGGAAGAGGAGGTGGAGGAGGTGGAGAAACCACGGGTATTTTAAATACTTTACTCCACCACGGGCGTCCTAAAGGCAATTAAACATTTGCGCATGCTCGGGATTATTTAAACATGCGCTACTGCGCATTGATTTTGGGCTTTTTACACATGCATACATTTTGCCTACCCACCATGCAATTTCATTTGTGTACCTGTCAACCGAAAAGACCGAAGTGTAACGAAATTTCGAAATCATTTTTTACAAACTTTACGCGGGTTTTTTACAAACTTTACGCGGGTTTTTTCCCTTCATATAAGCTCATATTTTGCTCATTATTATGCACTGTGCATATTCTTTATCTTTATCAAATCGTTCTTATACAAGTTCCAAATTGTGTATTTGGGTAAAATACTATATTTGGGTAAAATTTATACTTAAGCGGTGCAACATTATGCTAGTTTTTCTAAAGAAACCTAATCCTATTTTCTTATTCTTTGTTGTTGTTTTTTTCAGTGAGTCAAAGAAACAGGCCTACATTTATGGAGTAACCTTTGGGTCCGCCAGAGCTTTATCATTGTTTGCAAATGCCGCAGCATTTCGACTTGGTGGATATTTGGTTCAAAATGGTGATATCGAACAGCATAATGTTTTTAAGTAAGATTGTTAAATTCATCGTATTATAAATGTTTTTGTTTACAAAAAACGTCAAAGCATCAACCGGCGGCTCAATATGGATAAAAGGTTTAACCATAATCTGTTTTATGCCCCAATTTATAATAACTTTCCACAATTTGTAATACCTGGCCTAGTTTTTAATAAATCTTGCCCTAATTTGTCCTAAATTTCTACCACAATGACATGTTTAATTATTATATACCTATAAGCTTTTTTTATCTACAATAAATTTGAATGTTCCGTATGATCGTGCAATAACTGATGCGATGTTACACGGTCGTTGTTGATATTCAACGGCGCAATACAATGTCTTCGCATTTTGGATTTTCGAATACACTCTTTCGAACGAATTCAAAAAAATCAGAATAAAAACAGCGTTGAATAAGTTAACTGATTGAAAAAAAGAAGCAAAAATGTGTTATTGTAATTCTTTTTTGGTATATAATAAAACATATATTGCATGGCTTTGCGTCGTTGAATATCAAACACCTCGAGTTAATAAATCGCGATATTCAATAAAAAGCCATGCAATATCTGTTTATTACTTACTTTGAGATCAAGCACTGTTCTATTTATTTGTGAATCCCTTTTATTATTTCATTGAGGTATCTTTAAAGGTATTCACTGCATTATGGTAGTTATATGAAGGTAGTAAAATTCCGGGAATTGTCAACTGTAAGTTAAGGCATCCATGAAAAATTTCCTGCAAAACAATTCGTCATATTTTTAGAATTGTAATTGCAGCTACATTTGGATCAATAATCGCTGGACAAGTATTATCTTTTACGCCTGATTACTTATCAGCTAAAGTTGCTGCTGGTAGAATATTCAAACTGTTTGATCGAAAACCACTTATTAATGTTCTAGACCAGAGTGGGCAAGTTAAGGTAGGATCATAATCGTATGAACTTAGTTACAAGAAAGGAGAATGTATGATTATTAGCCTGTGGGTTTCCATGTATGACAAACGGCAGGGTCGTTGCAGACATATTAAGTTACAGTCTCACCACACTGAATATGTAGGAACAAGATCAATATGACTATATAAATGTAACCGATTAAATAAATCTTAATTTTGGTATGAATATTTTGACACATTCTATCAGAATAATCTACAAGCTCTATCATTTGATAAAACGCTTCGATTAGCCAAGTAAGAGGAACGTTTCTATAAAGGCTAGACCTGCCCTTAGTTCGGGAATAGAAAACTGCAGTTTATTTCGCAAGTTATCAATGGTCGGCACTTATATTATGAGGTTAACCAAGGGTCAGTTTGTTTGTGGTTGGGTTTATCTTTTTGGGTAGAACACAAATCTAAATCTTCACAAGCAAATGTTACATGCAAACAAAAGGCTTCTCTACTTGTTAGTAGAAAATTGAAAAAATTATAGGCTGAAATTTTGTTACAGAGAATGTAATATTTATTTTGTCCTATATATTGACAAAGAATTTAAAGTTTTGATGATGTTTTGCCACAGGAACAAGTTAAAGGAGACATAACATTTACAGATGTTCGGTTCAATTATCCAGCTAGACCCGATGTTCCAGTCCTACAAGGTTTAAACCTGAATATTGGTGTAGGAGAGAAAATAGCTCTCGTTGGAGCATCTGGTTGTGGAAAGTCTACCTCTGTTGGACTGCTAGAAAGATTTTACGACCCCTTAGAGGGCTCAATCGTAGGTGGATCTTGATATATTTTCTTTGATTCTTGTTATTATCTGGTTTTAAATAATCAGGATTAAAGCAGCTCTTTAACTTTTCTTGATTTCTATATATCATCAAGGGAATGATCATTGATTCTTTCCTAGCAATTAGATGGAAGTAATATTCGAGATCTAAATCTTTCTTGGCTTCGATCACAAATCAGTATAGTCTCTCAAGAGCCTATTCTGTTTGCCAGAAGCATACGCGAAAATATCATTTATGGGATGAATAGTGCAGACATCAGCCAAAAGGAGATTGAAGAAGCTGCAACAGCTGCAAATATCCATAACTTCATAATGAATTTGCCACAAGTAGGTGTTGTTTCCTTGTACATTATAGTTTTCCTTTTCCCTTCAATTGATTGTTGGAAAAGTTGGAAAACCACGAACCACGTTTTCTTCAGAAGCATCCTCGTATTAAGTGTACCTTTAAACCATGCACTGATTAGATAAAGAAAATTTGTTCCACAGACTTCCATGACTTTTCCAATACAAGCTAGTGATACTCAGTTTAAGAAAACGGGGCTGATATCTAAGCGGAGGAGCAGTTGAATGAACTCTAAACCAGATTTGAGTGTTCAATACTGTAAAATCTCCTTATTGGCCTTATAGATCCTTGTTGATAGTAGCTAGTTCTATTAAAACTGCACAAAGGTTGCTCTATATACACAATACCAAACACCACCTTATTATGTCTTCTCACTCAGGGATACGACACAATTACAGGAGAAAAAGGCTCGTTGATATCTGGAGGGCAAAAGCAAAGAATAGCCATTGCTCGAGCTTTGATACGCAACCCAAGAATTTTATTACTCGATGAGGCTACTTCAGCTTTAGATTCAGAAAGTGAAAAGGTATTAAAAGCAATTATATATTTTCATGTTTTAATTCTTATAATTAATATAATCTCTGTTTCTTGAAGTATATTACCGTTGTTTGTACTATTTCTTAGGTGGTTCAAGACGCACTAGATGCTGCTATGGAAAACCGAACTGCGATAATTATTGCTCACAGACTATCCACTGTAAAAAATGCCGATAAAATATTTGTCATACAAGGTGGTTCTGTGGTAGAAATGGGAACACACACCGAGTTGCTGGCAAAGAAAGGCGCATATTGGATACTTAACAACGCCCAATCGTAAAACAGAAGAACAATTGTAACATAAATCCAATTTCTATATATCATGTGGAAAAAAGCTACTCCGTTTTATTTTCAACCGTTGCAAAATTATAACTTTCAAATTGTTTCTTAGGTGGGTATGGATATTCAAATTCCCACAACTTGTTCTGCCTATTCCGGAATTCAACAAACACATATAGACTATCATATACGCTATCAATCTCCAGTACCTTAGGTCTATTATTTCGTAAAGATCAAAGTCAGCCATCAATGAAAAGGAAGTAAAAACAAAAATCACTGTGTTTATTAGTGTTCAAAATACAATATCCATCCAGGATATCGTGATAGCTCAGTCGTACTTGTGTACTTATTTGTCTGATCCCTGAGGGTTTGGAGCAGAATTGGACAGGATATATGCAATATCAACCTAGATGGTTTGGTCTGGAAGATAAAATTTATGTATGCTGAATTTTTTTAATAAGATGGGGTACAGGGATATATAGTTTGTATATTGCAGTGTTATTCTGAATGACACATTGAAAGAAAATTATTTCATTTGATATAATTTTTTTTGTGAAAACCAATATTTACAATAGAAAAGAAAATATATTTCAGTCAATTCAAACTGTTCTATATTCATATTTGACATCACAATGTCATAACAACTTTATCGACAACAGAGAACATCGAAATTTTCACGACAGCAAGAAATGTCAGTTCCTCATGTTGTGGTCTCACCAAGAATCACAATTTGATGTTCACTCATTTGCGTTTAATTTGAGCCACATACAACAACGGACTATTGATTAAAAGGCATAATAATCGTGACAGGACACAATTGATTTTCCAGTAAGCATCCGGTTGATTACTGGGTAATGATTATTCAAAATGCCTTTGCACGACCACTTTCATAAAGTCATTGAAATTATACCAGTACTTCTTCAATCACTGACAAAACGAGTTCTTGGTATTCTCATTCTTTTTCTCTCTTCAGTGATGTTATATCGAGATTTTGTAACAATGTTTATTATTTTCTTTTTATTGAGATCATGAGAAAGTTCTATTTGTACAGGGGATTTTGAGAAAAACGTTTTGCCTTTCGGTTCAACAATTTTGCCATTAACTATCTTACTTCTTAAATTATGTTTATTAGTTATGGCTTTACCATTTACTTGCAATTCCACATTGTCCTCTGGTAATGTTTTTTCTATTGATGCTCTTACTATAGGTTTTTCAGTTCCTTTGTGAGCATGTCTGGTACTATTTTGAGCGCTTGGTGGATGGGCAATTGTGTTTCTATAAAATTGTGGATCCCTGAAAAACGAATTTATCACGTTCGCAGAATCCATTGACATTCTTCCATGTTTATATTGAACTAAATTATCAGGTAAAACTGAAATGTCACTGTTTCTTCCTGGTAAGCGGTGTCGAGTTTCAAATTGACCTTGTCCATTCTCTGCTACCTCTTTCCTTTGAACGTCCATGCTTTGGCCGTATTGAGAATCTTGGATGTCATCTGCAAAGCTTGGATCTAATCCCTCAGGATATTTGCGGCTTCGCATTTGATTGAGTCGTCTGTCGTCATTGGCAGCAAACTGTTTGCTAAAGACCTTATCATTTTGATTTCTTAACATTTCAAGGAGGTCATCTGGGGAACCTCCATAATCTACATTTCGCATATTCATTTCTGAGTTGAAAGCTTTCGTAGGATTAAACAAGCCTGGATCACCAGGCCCTAGTAATCCACCTTTTAACTGAGCACCATGAAGTTTATCAAGTAAGCTGCCAGGGTCAACACCAGATAAAAGACTTCTCTCCGTTCCTCCATGCTCAATAGACATTCTCGTTGGAAGCATAGTTTGAGGACCAACATTCTCTTCTGGTTCCATTCTGTCATCGTGGTACTTGCTATTACTTTTCATTCGAGCAAAATCCAGCAGTTGGTCAGGTGATTGTTGCTGAAAATCGTTTGCGGACGGTGGATCAGATATATCATTCATCGCCACATTTCTTGAATTGAACAATTGATTTTCCCTGTCCATTTGATCCATCTTATCATTTCTCTCTAAGTTAACATCTTGATAGGGATTTCCAGCTAATGGTCCACTTGGGTTCGTCGGCTGGCTATAAAGACTTCCTGGGTCATCTCTTGGTGGTTGATTAAACATACCTGGTTGCATATTGAATTGGACTGATCCTGGATTCATGCCTTGGATATTTTCATTTTGAAACGCCATTTCGTTTCTAGGAGGGACATTGTTGAATCCTCTTGACTCACCAGTTTCCGGTTCTCTGTTTTGTTGACGATATCTTCTGGGCTCCGACATCAATCTTGCTGCCAACTGAGGAAATCCTGGTGCATTGAGAATATTTCTTATAAGATCTGTTGTAGATGGAGCATTGTCAACTGTAGCGATATTACTGGTGGGGTTTTCTTGGAGAAATCCAGAATACCCTTGGGTAGGAGTAGGACAATCAGATCCTGGTATAGAGCATCTTGAAGACGCATCCTCCATTTCCATTCGTGATGGAATATATGGACTGGATTGTGGTTGTCCGAATAATGCTTGTAATTGATTTGGTGCCTGAAACATATTTCCAGACGATAATGGGTTAGATCCCTGAAGTGAGTTATATCCCATATTTCTGTTGGCAAATAAACTTGGAATGGCTCCAATGAATGCAGCAAGTTGCTGCTGTGTTGCAACAGGAAACACATTATGTGGCATACTAGGCAGTGCAACACCAGGGTTAGCGTTAAGCTGTGCCACACCATTCCCGGTGACTGTCATCGGTGATGAACCACCTCCTGTAGCACCAAATACTGGGACAAGCATTTGTCCATTTTTTATAAACATAACCGGCATTGGGCTTGGGTTATTTCGTCCATTTTGACCGTTTAGACTATCTGCATTATTAATGGGAATTTCTATGCTGTTGCTGTTCTTTGGTTCAGAAACAGTGGTTTCCGGGGGACTTTGCGATTGCAGATCAGCTTTAGAATCAATTCCGACAGTAGTTATGCTTGGGTTTTGCATTGTTTTATTTTTCAATTCAGTGTTTTCTTTGGGTGGTCCAATGGAAGCATACGGACTGGAATCTTTCAATGTTGAAACCTTGCTGTTGTCAGTATTGGAAACTAAAACAAGACGTTTGCAAAGTTATCAAGCATTAAAAAATGCACGAATGAAGGAATATTCGGAAACTTCCCCTGACCGTCAACATCTCAGTTACTCGTTAAATATGTGACGTTGACTCTAAGCACAATACAGACATTACCTGCATTTCCGTCTTTTTCTGCATCATGCTTTGTTTCAAGTAAAGCCATATGTTTTGCTTCTTGACGCAATTGTTGAAATTTCTCTAAAATCTTATCAACTACTTCTTCTGGGATAATTTTCCTTCGATCTGGTTTCTTTGATCCATCACCGTGGAGTTCTGCTACACTGCTATGTTCACTTCCACTAGACTCAGTCTTATTATTGACTGAGACATTAGGTAAAGGAACAAGATCTGACATTTGCTTCAGTTTTTTTTCCAAGTCAGCATTACCAGTCCGTTTGAATAATCTATCTTGTATCTCTTTAATTTTTGCTATAATATCTTTCGTATTTATTCTTGCATCTTTTTCATTTGCATTTTCGTTTGTTGATGCTTTTGGTATGACTTGCTTGATAACTGCCCCGGTCGAGTCAATCGTTTTGCCTAATGATTCAATGTCGTCATCATCGCTTTTTTTCGAATCATCGGTTAGTGCGTGTATAACCTCTTGGCGGCGATAAGATTTACCTTGAATATACGCATTTGGATTTATCAAGTTCGGATGAGGTATAACAATCCTTTTTGACGGAGAGAAGGTTCTGATTTTGTAAACATTTTGCCTTCGGAACGTCGCACTTTCATCTATAGTATGAATTTATCAAATTGTGACTTAAAATAACATCCAGCACACATGTTCAAATTTCACACAACTTTCCCTAACTTTTCTAAAACCTGCCCAATTACTGCTGTTTTGCAAACTTTCAAGAACTTGCAAGCATACAGGAAGTAGCTTCTCTTTTGCACCAGAAAATGATAAAGTTGTTACTTACCAGAAAAGAATAAAACTGTCAACAAAGAGATGATGACATGAACTTTCATCAACATTATGTTTACCATTAGTTATCAAGTTTTCATCTTGAAAAAGGATTGGAGATAATTCTATTACATTTTAATTCACCATTTCTCAACTCATTTTTTGCAAGCTCTGTGGCGCAGCGGGCGATTAGTAGAAAATGCAGCCATGCGTGTACTTGTAAAATGAAAACAAACTCTTTTTCTGCATGATTCATTTTCAGAGCAATCACTGAAATCACATGAAGGCAACTATTAATCGTGTCTTTATTATTTCTTTTTGATTAGATTTAACTTCAATCCGTTCTGCAAATTTTACTCTTACCCTTATAATGTCATTCGTTGATATTTCGCACATGCGCATGGACAGAGAAAGCCAACTATAGAAAAGACCATGGGAAAAAAATGCACAATAAGTTGATAAAGTAACCAACTAACTAACTCGATGAAAAACTCAAAAATTAAAATTGATTTTTTGTACCATTTGGAAGGGTTTCAAAAATGAGTCAGTTCAGTTTTTGACAGTCAAGAAGACATTGCTGACATATTTAAAAAATGCAGCGATTACAGCAGCAAGCCACCGGTAATTTTGTTCATCTTATGATTTGCACAAGGTCTTCCATGCACTTGAATAGTAATGACCAGACATAAACTTAAAAATCATAGACGAAGACGACTAAACATTATTCCAATAATTGACTGTCTAAGGTGGCTTTCTAATAACTCAGGAACTTTTAAGTGACTAAGATGATACACCTGCACAGCAAGAATATGGTACAAGTGACAAAACATCTATAGTTACCAAATGAGTTTAAATAATTGTTGCCATAGTTACTTGTTTCCAGGTCCTTACTATTTTTTACCAAGTACTATTTTTGCCGATAAATCTATAAATGAAGGACTGCACAGCAAGACGAAAGAAAAAGAAACTATTTTCGGCGCGTAATTGAAAGTGAAATCACCATAGTAACAGCGTTTCATGTTTATTGATAGCTATGTCAGCAACGTATAATAGAGATCTGGAACCGAACCGTAACGCTGGCAATAAAGTTCTTTGCTAAGAGTGTGTTCATCGTTATCATTAATACGGTGAATACACTTATAAAAATATTTGATGACGTCCTGAAATCGCCATATAAATAGTCTTTACTATATAATTAAATTCTAGTGATGTGACTTAATTTATAGGGCTTTCTCCTTACCATTAGCACCAGAAATTCCAGACATGGTACGAAGAAATCCGTATGTAAAGACACATAGCCGTTTACTTTGGAATCTAGTTTTCTGCAGCATTGTTTCTTGTGGTTGGAATCATTTCAAGCATATGCGTGAATTGCAGCTGGTATCATTTGCCTCAAAAATCGATTAGATTATGGTGTTGCCTCCATGGTCTCCTCCCATATTGACATGGATTTCATTTTCGCAAATGAAAGAACAAGCAAATTGTGTTCTTGCAATTACCTGAATCGTTTTAAATAATGTCCAACTAGATTGTAAATATATGCTCATGGACCTAGGACGACTTTAATTGCTGCTCCATTTAATTTTGTTAAGGGTGTCAGTTCAGCATTTAAACCTGGTCTTACCCAATCAATTGTAGTTTTCCTTTTCTCCTTTTCTAATGATACTTTCATGTTGAAAATCTTGAAATATTTCGTAATCGCGACATGTTGCAGTGGAATGCCTGCCTGTGCTTAGAGTTATTTTACTATGTTGAAACGTTCACATTGATCAAGGCTTTGAATTACTGCAACTGTTTGTGTGGATATATTAGCATTGTTACATGGGCCAGCAATCATGAATATCAGCTCTTTTGTTGTGTTAGTTCTGACCTGCACACTTCTTCTACTAAATACATTATAATGGCATAGGAATTGGTGTTATATTGTCAGTGGCTAAAAAATATAAAGCTTTTTTGATTCAGACAATTGTAGTTATGTAAATTTCTGATAGTCTTACGACGCATGCATACACATAGTTTCATCCACAAAACATTGTTGTTTTTATTTTGACTGACCTTTTCAGACTAAGCGTATAAGGCGTGTTTACCTTGGAACTTTTGGTAGGTAGCTGTACACTGTTATTATGTAATCTTGACTAGCATCTTGAGGTATGTCTTCAGAGGAATCAATATTCAGTATATCACTTGTGGTAATAACTGCCTTTTTTCTGCAAAAGTGACCTTTCAAGCCAGTAATGATGAAATGTGTATCACATGAAGTGCAAAAGATTTTTTGCATTAAAAGTGTTATTTAGGACAACCTGACCTGTTTGAATAGAATTTTCATCTGGAAAAACATTTTTTGGCAAATACGACAATAATAATAGGCTCCCTTTTGTAAGTGTGTTGTGAGGCATTCTCCAAAGGTGTGTTGTGCAGGTCACAATGTACAGGGTTTCACTAAATCTTCAGAAACTCCACAGATATAAAGTCTTGAAAAGTAAGTCTTGGAACTGAAATATGAATTGTTATTATTGTTTTTTTCGCTGGAGACGATCTTTAGCTTTTGACTTATACAAGTTCTACAGTTTCCAATGCACTGTTCTTTCCAAGTGAAAGGGGTCAATGGAACCACGTTTTGGGAGGTTGTTCAGCTTCGCATAGTAGTTATTACAAAATAATTTTGGATGTATTACATCTTGATCAGAAATCTTTTAATGCAATACTCAAGTCATTTATGTCTTTCTCTATTGAATATTTGAAGGTTTACTGTAAAAGTCTGATGGTAGCGAGTTGTCAGACGAACATATTTCTAATGCAAACTGCGGTTATTTACCACTCTAAATGCAAGTTGTAGCAATATACATCATTAAAACTATCACATATTTGTATGTCACCAATTTCTTTTTGATCATTGTGATGTCACATTACCATGGTGAACCTATTTCGGAAAAAATAATTAGCTAAATGGCAATATCTCATTAGGAAGAAAAATGATATTTTGAAAATTCTAAAACTGACTGACACCATGAAGCCAATGTTCTTCCAGTGAGGTAATTTTGTAATAATGAACAGTTTTTTAAAAAAAATCCTTAGTCTTTCCGTTTTTCAACAACAAACTCACACCCCGCCTCGTTTCCATATAAGTTACACACGTATAAAATATTAATAGCCTTAAAAATTGTTTCCCGTACTGTTGTAGCGAGATGGAGATATCAACCATTTAAACTGAAACTCGGGAAGTATTTATTTTAAAAAATAACTATTGTTTCGTCCTTCCGCAAGAGATATAAAGATGTAAAAGTACTTAATAGCTTACTATTATGAATATTACCTTTTGAAATCCAGATGTCGGTTTCCGTTCCAAATGGTTCAAAGGTGTTTTTTTTTTTGTTTTTTTTAGCATTTATTTCATGTTTGTATTAATACTCTTTATGTCATTGGAAAAATTATGAGATATTTATATTTCACTGAAGTACATTTGGATTTCTACAGCCACATGGTCTGGACCAACAGTTAAGAAACTACTCTCTGAAAATGGAGTTTCATTTCTTTGTTTATAAATATATCTTTATTGCTTATAGCAACAACTTTACTATGATGAATGTTTTTTTATAAAAACAATCAAAGATTTTCTGTATGTCTTAACGAATAACAAAGTTTAAAAACACTCCTACGCTGTGTTTTTTAAAGAAAGTCATTAAAGATTGTCAACGTAGAAGCTTTTCAGTGAAGAAGTGCTTTAAGTTTTGTGTGTAATTTAATTTCACAAGAAATTGCTTGTGAAGAAAATGTTTTGATTTAAACGCTTTGTTAAATGTGAATATTTTTATTGCTTTATAATAAGAGAAATTTTTTCCAATCAACTAGTTTTTTGTTTATGTTTCTTCCTTTTTGATTGAACACTTCTATAAGTTTATTTGATTTCATTTATTTTACCTGTGATGTTACTTGATACCAACTTATTGATAATTTCGTTAATAACAGATACATAAACGTTTGTTGATGACTGCTTTGGTTGACTCAGTAATATCATTTTCAAGATGCTAAACGACAAAAACTATAGAGGTTAGTCATTCACTATTTCTCTGCTATATATTTTGCCTATGTATATTAACAGAAATACTGGAAGCGATATACGATTTAAATTTAGGCCTATATGACAAATATTACGCCCCTAGAGACATTAGAATAACAGTCTCTAAATGCACTGCGGGCGGTTTTTTTTCGTAACATTGTTATAGTCGATTTTAAGACGTTTGCTACTACTGTGTTTGTTGTTGTCAGTCGACTTTATAAACCATTATTAAGCAAATAATTGGAAGTTTCCTATGGTTACATTCTCACGCACAGCCTTTAAGAAATCTTGGAACTGATTTGAAATCCAATCTTTCAAATGACAATGTTTGAAATAAGTCACCTTCACTAAACCAATCTTTAGTCTGCGATGAGACTTTCATAGAAACCAAGAAATTTTCTGGATAGACTTTATTATATCTTAGTGAATCCTGTCTCCATAGGAAATATTAAAAGTCCAATAAAAATGATAAATATGCAAGGAAATTTATGACATTATTCAAGGTCATATCCTCCTGTAACCTAAATATTTGACGTATTAGACATTAAGTTTGTATTCGCCAACCAGAATATTCCTTAGTATTCTGAATTTTCCTTGATTACGACTCGCTTAAACTAAGCCACGTCACTAAAGTGTGATGTTGTTGAACATTGTTCAATTTCCTACCATGAAAAGAAAAATAACGAGCCTTTAAAATTATTTCAGAACTGTACCATCTGCCTAACAACCCGCATCTAAATTCAATGGAAAATAGAGATTTTGGAGGTTATAAACGAAAAATATCTCAGTTGGTTGGATTTTCAATTATTGAATGTTTTGACCTTACAAAATTTATCAAAAGCTTTGTAGCATCAAAGTTCCCACACACGAATGAGCTTACGGTTTGAGAAATTATTAGCCTTATTTCTGATAGATTGAAATTTCAACGTTGCAGATGATAATAAAATTGATCGATTGTATATGAATAATTTATATAAAAACCTCCATATGGCCAATCACATCTCATCTATATTTTATACTTCCACTAATCTAGCCCTTTTAGATTTCACACTGTAAAGAGATAAGAAAAATATTGAAGAAGTTTTTAGAAGTATAAAATGTTCTCCTTTTAGACGGCTCTTGCTTAGAGTAAGTTCCTTTAAAGTTACCTGGGTAATTAAGGTCCATCCATTATGTCGCTAAGTCACGTGAGTTTACAATAGCAATAGCAATGCGTATGTGGAGGAAAAATCGAATAATGTGCTGTACAGATTCAATTTACTTACAATTGATGTTGCTTACTGGTTCTTGCTACTGTGTCTTCTTATATGAAGTGTCTTTCCATTTAGGTGTTTGAGATATGGTTCAGCAAACCTTTCGTCAGTTGGTGTTTGTTTTGATTCTCGGTAAAGTTGTTTCTTTACTCAAGTATGAGAAACAGACAGTCGTTCTTCTTTCATTCGATGGATTTCGGCATGATTACATAGAAAGAGAAAATTTAAAGAATTTTAAAGAACTGGCGAAGCGCGGAGTGAAGGCAAAGTCACTTGAGAGTTCATTCGTTACGAAAACATTTCCGAATCATTTCACGATTGTTACTGGTCTTTATGAAGAATCACATGGTATAGTGAGCAATTACATGTACGATCCGCTATATAATGAATACTTCGATCCAAGCAAATCGTCAGATCCAAAATGGTGGAATGCAACAACTCCAATATGGATTTTGAATGAAGTACAATTTCTAAAAAATGCCAAACGGACTAGAAAGAGTGCAACTATATTTTGGCCGGGTTCTGAGACTAGTTATAACGGACATTGGCCGTATTACACTGTTAAGAAATATGCTTCGAACGTTACTTCTAAGCAACGGTTTCAGCAAATAATCGATCTTCTTACTGAACCAAATCCAGTGAATTTCATTGCTTGTTATTTTGAAGAACCAGACCGTACATCACACCATCATGGTCCGGATGGTGCCGAAACGTCTCAAGTTTTACAGAAAATTGATCGGCTTCTCGGAGATTTTATCAAAAAATTGAAAAAAATTCAGCTGTTTGATAAGGTGTGTGAATTGTTAAACCTTCAACTTGCATTATGAAGCACTTACTAGTAATTACTGAAAATGACGTCAGTGAAAAGCTTCGTTGGTTCCAGGCCTTTCCTTAAATGTTTGCAGATTTGCAGATTTTTTTCGGTGATTTGTACAATCTCAGGTGAGAAATGAGAGCAGAACAAGCAAAACAAACTACACCTGTTGCCCCTTTTGCCCTTGGTAAATCTATTGAAATAGACAAAAAAAATTGCATTCTAAAAGCTCTGCCTTTTAAGAGAACAATAACTCGGTATTTTCAATCTGATTTTTTTCCTCGTTTTGTTATTTCCAATTCCCTAACTCCGCACCATCCTAATATATTCATAAAAAGTATATTTCATAAAGAAATCGATGAAAATTGAAAGTGGTTTCACTACATTTGATCGTTGTTGTTGTTTTTTTCAGATAAACTTCATTATAGTAAGCGATCATGGAATGAGCACTGTTTCATCAGATCATGTGATTCAGCTGACAAATTATGTGGACCCGAACGATTATAAGTTAGTAAATTACGGAACGTTTCTGTTGTTGAGACCAAGGAAGGGAAGGACCAAAGACGTCTACAAAAAAATGAAAAACATCACGCATTTGAACACGTATCTACGAGAAAATATTCCAAACAGATGGCATTACAAAAACAATCGTAGAATCACAAAGATATTTGCTGTTGCTGACGAAGGTTATTTTGTTGCTCCTGGTAACAAAAATATCACAATTCCAAAAGGAGACCACGGCTACGACAATAAACTGCAGTCAATGCAAGGTCTATTTCTGGCTGTCGGTCCAGCGTTTAAAAAGAACTATGCAATCGATACCGTAAAAAATGTCGACCTTTGTGCATTGATGTGTCACATATTGGATATTAAGCCTCACCCAAATAACGGTTCGTTAGATCGCATCAAACATATTGTCGTTGAAAAGACTTTATTCACAGTGATCATGAAATCACCTGCGCTAATCGTGACTTTGTTATCAGTTTGTGGGATATTCGTTTTAATGGTCGTAATTGGCTGTACGATATCCTGTATTCGGAACTTACTTGATTCGGCTAAATACAGGCGTGTTGATGATACTGAAGTCCCATTAACTGCGTGGCACGACGACGAAGACAAAGAATATGAACTGTTCCGAAGAGATTAGGATGAAAGAATCCATTTCAAGAAGAGATTAGGACATTAAAGAATTCTTAGTGAAATATCCAATGTATGGTAATATCAAGATGAAAATTATTTATTCAAATATTTTTTAATTTATTTTTTTCAAACTTAAAAATAAGAGTAAACCAAAGCCTCTTGTCAAAAAACTGAAACAGTGACAATGTAACACCAGACAAAAATGCCTCATGATTGTTAAAACAACCTTTCACTTGTTATGTCACAGGTTATGCAGGTATGTTTGTGGCACACACAGATATTTAGATTCAGATGAAAAAAAACCGGAAGTAACCTGGTGGCCAAATATTTTGAATTCACTGTGAAGGAGTGTTTTAATTCACTGTGAAGGAGTGTTCTTTAGATTCATACACACAAATACACGATGGTGTTTTTCAGTATCCTCGATTGTATTAATCACTACTTCATCGTTTTGTCCATTAAGCTGGCTTGTCATCAAAGTTGATTTGTCCATCAAAGTTGATTCATCCCTCAGTTGATTTGTCTATCAAGATTGCTAACAAACCTATTTACAGTTGTAACAGTTGTAGTGGACAACCCAACCTCGGGTACTGTCGAAAGTTTCCTGTGGAACTACATTTGCTTTCATATAAGTTTAAACGATGTTATTTGCATCAAACCACACTGGATTTTTGAAGAGTTTCGGCTTAAGCACTATATTTCGGTCTTATCAATATTGTATCGTATCTAATATTAGAATGCCTAAGTATTGTCCTGCTGAGAGTTTGAATAATCGAGGTTATTTTGCAATGATTTAAATACATGTCATTTATACTCGAGAAATTTACATTCGCAGGTCCACGGGCGAAGGGAGCAACCACTTTGGCTGGAATCCCACGGACAAAAATCTCGGGATTTATCACGTGTTTACGTATCATTTAGTTTAGCTACAAGTACCATGCAACTGGTGCATAATTCAAAAAAGATCAGAACCACTAAACAAATCATTTGGCCGTTCCCATAATTCAGTTCCCGGTGGGCAAATTTGTTGAAAAATCACTGCAAAGGAGTGTATTTCTCTAGAAATATACACACCATTTCAATAAAAATATCGCAGCGACGTTCTGAAGATTTTGGCTACTGGGTTATCTCTGGAATACAGTGTGTATCGAAAATGTTTATCCAAGATTATCGAAAGCAATTTTTCTGGAAAAGCTTTTTTTTTGAGATCTATCCAAACATATATTTTTTATTTTGAAAATATGTTTTCCAGGTAATTTATAGAGGAAAAACGTTTGTACTACTCTCGTTAATTTCTTAAAGATCAATTAATTGTATTTACAAAAGAAATTCTGACACAAAAAGATTCATTAACAAAACTTTATAACTAATCTTTTAGAAATTAATGGGGGTAATAAAAACTTTTCTCCACTATAACTTACCTGGAAAAAATATTATTAGAATAAAAAATATATATTTGGATAGATCTCAAAAAAAGCTTTTCTTCCATGCAAGAATCGCAAAATATCGATAAATATTTAGCAAAAAATATGCGTTCAATACACCTTTCCCGAGTTCGTTTTTATATGTCGTATTCTGGCTGTAGTGTCAGCACGAGCCTCGTTTTGATGTATTCTTTTGTTATTTGGCAATTATGAGGTTAACAATTTTGCTCATTTGCAAATCGCAGTGGGAAAATTTTTGGTAATTATCAAGACAGAGACGAGGCCCGTACTGACATTACAGCCATGTTACGACATATAAAAACAAACTCGGGAAAGGTGTATTATCTTGGAAAAATTTCTCTGATACACACTGTACATACTATTACTGCCATAATGCGATGTGATATAATAACTATATTCCTCGATGAAATAGTAAAAAAAGTTTTATAATAAAACAAATGTTCTCAAAGCTAATTAAAATAGTGTTTAAGTAATCCTAAGCAAGTGGGAATTAGAATTAAAAGTATTTGGTCTTCCATCAAAACTGTTAAAATATTAAACTCGCCTTTGAGTATGCACTTAGAATTACAGTGGAACCTCCTTAAAGCGGACACTTACAGGACTAGAGATTTTATTCACTTTAGACAGATGTCCGCCTTGGAGAGATTTGCTTATTTTGGCCAGAAACTCGGAAGAAATTCTACTCGTAAGTCAGGAACAAAATTAGGGCTTCCCATATTACCCTTTACTATTGCCAGTTAGGTGAAAGTCATTCATAAGATGAAATTTGACCAGAAAATAAACACTTGCTTGACGTATTAAAAACCATTAGGACTGAAAATTACCGGGAAGCTGGTTATGGATTAGAGTTACCATGTATATTCCACGTTAGTGGTCAAGAAAAGGCCGTCACTTGGCTAACAAATAAAACTAGAAGCCTCAGGGCTTGAACAATTTCCGCATCAGGCCTAGAGGAAATAGCTTTAGGCTAATTTTCAAGATATCTGAATGACTATCCATTCTGTTCTTGTTGCTTACGTGAGAATAGGTGTATCACAATTCCCAAAATATGACTTATGATTCATATGAAGAATAAAATGATATTCGGTAGAAGTGAACCCAAATCATTTGAAAATCAGGGAAAAATCAGGGAAAAATCTGCAAGTAACTGCCAACTTTAATATCAGGACTTTCCAATTGTTCTTTGTGCACACCTTCCAAATTTTGCCAGAAATGTGAATTTGGTAATATATTTAAGTAAACATTACATGAAATTGTTCATAACTTGCATTAATAGGAGCAGGAGAAACTTGGGCATTTCAAAGATTTTAATCCATGACATTTAACAGCATTACAAGAAGATAAAAATTATATACATAACTTAAATCAACATAACATACAATATGAAAATCTATTTCTACTAAAACCTGCCAGTGGCGGATCCAGAGGTAAGCTGCTACTTGTGTAGGAGAGTGTTAGCAATTCAAACATAAAAGAAAAAGTTTCAAATAATCCCATTGATAATATGAACTGAATTCACAACTTATGCTAATGCGCTTCTCCACAAGTTGCGACTACACTCTAGATCCACCACTGTCTGCATATTACCACTTCTATGGAGTCTATAAATAACACCAATGTGCACGAAAAGACAAATGACACAATAAAACTTTGTTAGGATCTGTATGAAAATGTTCTTTTCGAACATGATATACCTTAAGGGGATTTTTTTTGCGTAGACTAATTTTTGCGAGCAAAGATTTGAGAGCGTTTTGCGTGGATTAATTTTTCGAGTCAGAGCTTCTCAAGGAAAATGTTTAGATTTATATTTGCAAATGGGCACAAAGTGCAATGTGTGAACTTTATAATATAGCTTAGAAGTAGCAGCAAAAATCACCATTTCCATGTCTGCCACATGGCAAAACCAATGGGTGCTTGATAAGTACAAGGGAATAGTTAATATATGAAAGGTACGCAGAGCCAAAAAATGAGCAAAAAAAATCATGAAATTTTGAGTGGATTTATTTTCGCGAATCGTTCATGTCTTGATGTTTTGCGTGGATTTATTTTTGCGAATTTGCCCAAAATTCGCAAAAGTTGCAAACCATTAATCCACGCAAAAAAAATCCCCTTAAGGTATTGTGTCCTAGAACTACACTCCAAATTTTCACAAGGCTTTAGTGATCTCATTGTATGTATATAATTGGTTGGATTCTAATCATCATCCAAAGTTTGTTTTCCTCTGACATTTATCCAAACTAAATCATTGTGCCTCCATTGAGTGGTTTGCAGGATTATTTTGAACAATGTCATCTTAAAATCTTTTAAATATGAATTTAAAACTAATCAGTTCCACACAAGCGATAACTTGACCGAGCATTGTACAGTGATGAATAATTTGATACAGCCTGGAATTCCCCAAATTACTCCTTTCTTTAATTTATTAGCGCTTTTCAATTCACTAAGACGTTTCGGAGCCAGAAAAGCAGTTTTATAAGACATATCGTTCACCAATATGTTGCACATGTTTATACTTTCAGTATGTATGTATGTTTGGGTCAATTCATTCACTAATGATTTGTGCTGCTATGACAATTTCATTTGTTTATTTTTTTTCCAATATCTTCAACTTTCGGTGTAATATTTATTAAATGAAATGAACATGTTTCAGCATTTATTGATAAGACGTATTCACCAGTATTGTTTTGATACTATAAATACATTTCTGCTGCGATATGAAAGATTTTTTCACACAGCAAAGTTTCGTTTACTATCAAACCTTCAACTTCTTTTTCAAGAATGTTTCCCAGAGTCAGCTAAACATCAATATTTCCTCCATAAGGAATGTTCTTATGATTATATTTCGATTGCAATAGTAGATAAAGTCTTAAAATTCTTCATCATCAAAGCTTCTTCTAATTCTACAATTTCCTCAAAACATAAACCAAACGGTTCGAGAACGATTCACGTGTTTGGTGTGCATATTTTACTGACTTTTTAAAGAAAATTTAAAGATAATTGAATTGGGAAGTTTTAAATATAAAACGGCTAAAATAACTTCTAAAAGTATTTCAAAAGTATAAAAAGCTTATTATTTTTATGAATTAATATTGAAAGTGGCCTTTTTGTATTACATTTTGCATAGAGTTTTGGGTCTGTCATTAACTATTCTGAATAAACAAACAATCCGAAATCCGAACGGACTTTCCGAAAACGGCAAAAAACTGTTACGGAGAGAGATAGATAGAATGTCTAAATCAAACAATTTCCTTCGCTAAGGCGCGGAAATTGAACAAGACGACCGGAAGGTCGAAAGATTTCGCTCATGTTTTTAAGAATAGCGCCCCTATAAATAACGTCCATTCTAAATACACTCGAGGGTTCACTGGGTTGCAGAGTGGAATTTATAAAGCCGTGTCTCAATAACCTTACGTGTTTTTGTACTTCTGTGTAACCTCCTTGTTTTGAGAAAAGTTATCATTTTGTATTTTAAAAAAATCTGCTAGTGTAAACAAAGAAATAAAAGTTTTATGGTGTAAACCAAACTTTATCACAAATTGAAACAAAAGAAATATACTTCTGTGAGTTGTAACCATGAATATTTTTTAAAAGATGATTTTTTACAAGAAAAATGTGACCCAATAGAGAAAAAAAGACATCTTCGAAAAAATTTAAAAAAACGAAAATGAATAAAATACTCAAACGAAATAAACAAATCAAATAACAAACAAATAGTTTGTTAGACGGTTTGAAGTAAAGTTAAAAATGAAAACTGCTTCCACAAAGCTTCTTCTTTACTGCAGTGGATCTTCTCCGAAGCACATTACCAACATCAAAAGCGTCACTAAATTTTACAGTGATAATTCGAATCAAAAAAGTAAACCGAAACCCTTCTTTTTGTTTTTCCTTTAGGGAAAGATCCTTTCTTTGTGAGTAGTGGCAAATCCACTTTAAAGCTCACGAAGTATACGAAAACATATCATGGCCATGTGAACAAGGAAAAAAAGAAATATAAATAAAAGAACTTTAATTTAGTAAGTTCAGCCATCAAAAACAGTCGTTCACCATGGCCATAACAGCAAGGAAACAAAGAAATAGAAATAAAAGAAGTTTAAGCTAATAAGTGCGGTCCTAAAAAACTTTCGCCGTACATAGATTAGATAGATAGATAGATAGAACGCCGCCGAAACCAATATCTTTCGCTTAGCGAAATCTAATAAACCTGGTGGTGTTTTATAAATTCAATACGTGCTAACCATCATACGTTTTGCCGAAAAGTTCAATTTTGTAAGTACTATATCTTTTTATAGCGTTATCAGGTAGAAACAACGGGTAAACTGGAAAAATGAAACATTCGTATTTTATAAAGATCGTTTTGATCAAAAAAGCACTCCGAATTTAAAAAGTTGATTGAATTTTGGGTTATCAATGGCAATATGAATAAATTAACGCTTTAGTCAATGCTTTATGACATTTTAGATCCGAATAATATGCCGATTTTTAAATTAAACGATTTTTGAAAATGATCAAAAAAATCCCAAATTGCTCCGAATTTTCGAAAAAAAACCCATATAAATAGAAACTGGAGTACCTTGTTGATCCAACGTATTGCAATTTCATCAGAGAAAATTATTCATCAAAGTGCAGGGACCAATGATTGAAAAAATCTTTCGCAAGGAAGGATTTTTTTTATCATTATTTACTCCGGATTTAACTGTTTGTAACTCCAATTGGACAAAAGATAATGATTTCGGACAACTTTCATCAAAAAGCTCAATTTTTCTACTATCTACATTAATGAACACGTGTATTTGCCTTAAAACCTACGTTATCAGTGAAGCGAAAAGCAACCAATGGTCAAAAATGCAATTTTGGTACAGTAAAAAAAAAACGTGTCCATAATAAAAGAACAAAAAAAACACTGTAAACAGATGTTTACAATAAGAAAAAAATACTGAATTTTGATGTTCTTGTCGAAATCTTTCGATGTCCACTTTATAGAGGTGAATATTAGGGGGAATTGTCGCGCGGGACCTAGAAGAAATGTTCGCTTTAAGGAGGTGTCCGCTTTAGATTGTCTGCTTTGGGGAGGTTTCTTTATAAGAGTTTTTTAAGGATTCGTCCGGGACAAAATTTTTTGTCCGTCATAAGGAGATGTTCGCTTTAGAGGATGTCCGCTTTAAGGAGGTTCCACTGTATTAATTTTTCCGTATCCAAATCCGGGGTCAAGTTGATAAAACATAACAGCAGATCCAGTTGGTGTATTACAGGTTTATATCCTATTCAAGCCAAAGCAACGCCTCTGTTAACATTACCATTGCTAAAGTTATAAGTTGCAGTTTAAAACCTCTCCCTTGCTCCTTTAAGCTTCGTGCAGTCTGATCTGTGTACGAGGTTGTGTAGGCTATATGGATGTATTATATTATTAAAGTCGAAATTTAATGAAATGATATGTAAACACCGTAAAGAAGAACCATTATTTGAAAAATAAAAACAGCTTTTGCACCTGCAAGAAACATATCACACAGTAACGCCTTTGATTTGAGATATGATACAAATTTTGAAGCAAACATATTAAATTAATATTATTTATGTTCAGTTGTCCCACCAAAGTTGGAGAACTTTTTTCTAATGAAATGGAAGTAAACGTTTGCCAGGATTTTTTACGATGGTGTTTGTTATAGCAATCGCTGTTGAATATTAGAAGGCTGTTACATGGAAACGAATATTTCTGTTGTAAGTGAGAAAACTTTCTCTGCTCTACTTGCCGCGAATTGGGATAGTTAAATTACTTCAGCGGGGGTTTTATTCATATGAACACAAATATCTGGGTGAGCATGAGCATTTCGTGTCTACTCAGCAAACTTCCGTGTTCATTTTTTTCTTCTTACACCGTTATGCAAAAAATTTGGCTTATCAAAAATTAAAATTCTTTGTTATATCAGGCAATTTCTCTGTCTATAGAGGTAATTTTTTCCACATACCGAGAAACTAAAAATGAACTGTCGAACAATTGAATAAGGTGATTCTCTCAAACTTACAAAAGTAATAAAATACTTTTTCGGTACTTCTCTATCTCGTGAAAGGGAATGAAATCTAGCAGCTGCAACATATTCGATTAGTTCACGTTTTGTTTGCCATGTTTTTGGTTTTGACTATTTTATTTGTTCTATTCTTTTTGAATTTGTTTTCAATATTGCAGCCATTTTCTATTTTCACTAAATTGGAAATTCAATTATATTATTTCATTAGACATCTTGCGGATCAAAATTGTTTTTATCTACGAGTTGAAGGACACGCACAACAATCGGCGAGTTGAAGGACACGCACAACAATCGACGAGTTGAAGGACACGCACAACAATCAGCGAGTTGAAGGTCCCACACAACAATCGGCGAGTTGAAGGACACGCACAACAATCGGCGAGTTGAAGGACACACACAACAATCGGCGAGTTGAAGGTCCCACACAACAATCGGCGAGTTGAAGGACACACACAACAATCGACGAGTTGAAGGACACGCACAACAATCGACGAGTTGAAGGTCCCACACAACAATCGGCGAGTTGAAGGACACACACAACAATCGACGAGTTGAAGGAGACACACAAAAATGAATTTTCAGACCAATTTGTTGATTGTTCTCAATATCTTAGTGGTGACGAAGTCTAAAGTTGTCTATAAAAAATCAGGCGATTTTACTCTAGCAATTTACATGTCTTTATGTTTACGGGAAAGCTCAATTGATTCTGCAATGCTCATAGAAGCAGTTGATTATCAAGTGGGGCAAGGAAGCACTCTTCTTGATGAGATAAATGCTAGAAGAAAACAAAAACTCACGTTTGGGTATCAAATCTACGATACATGTTACAGCGAGTCCATTGCAGCATCAACAATGATTGACCAAGCCAATAAAGATGACCTCCTTGAAGGAGGGAACTGCTGTAAAATTCGACGTCCTATAACGCTCAATACACTGGCAATCATCGCTAACTTAACTGGGGACTTCACAAATCTTCTTGTTCATTCTTTGTTGCCGACAAAACAAAACTTTCTGGATCTGTCTCTTGATAGCCCTTCTTTTCCACCTTCTACATTTTACCAATACCGCCACATTGGAGAGGGCAGCAAAATATTCCAGATGTTTGAAAAGATCATTGAAGAACTTGAAATGACAAATATAGGTATAATTATTTCTGATAGCACATACGGTAGAAAAGGTTATACGGATGCTGTCAATTTTTTGTCAAATGTTATTTGCTCATTATCGTATTACTTTATGCCGGAAACTGAAATGGAGATGAGTAGTTTAATGGCTGTACTCAAAAGAAGTTATCATTTAGACGCAATTATAATGTGGCTTACCGGAAGCGAAGCTTTAAAAATTTTGAGAAACGCTGATGTATACGGAGTACACAATCAAACATGGATCGCTGGTTCGTTAGTATCGCTAATGCCATTAGAGTTTTTTCAAAATATCAGTGGTTCAGTGCTAAAAGGTGTGATCGTAACACATCCGAATAATGCCAATCGGATTACAAAAGATTTTATGAAACAATTTTGGAAGTACTCAAAAGGAAGTGTTAAAAACCGTCCATGGCTTTATAAAGCTTTACATAGTTTAGGAAAATGGACGACTAGGGAATTGTTTGATTCTTTACAAGGATCAACATTTGCTTACGTGGAACATCTTATGAATGGTGTTCACATCATCACTAATGAAGTGTATGAAGTTTTTAGGAAGAAACCGACAATGCCCATTGATTATCTCATGAAAATACTCAGAAAGACACCTCTTGTTCGATACAGTCTCAAGGCGGTTTCTGACATTGACGACTTCTTTGTTAACACTTTCCGAAAATCACCAAAAAATGATACTACTTGGAAAATGGAAACGTTAGGGAGTTTTAAAATTGGAAGGCTTTCCAGTAGTTATGTTTTTAAATTTCAAAGAAAAGATTATTGGAGTTCGTTTGTTGACGAGAAATCGCCATCTGTTTGCAATCAAAATTGTCTTCCTGGATATCAACGAGTTGTTACGCATGGGACGTGTTGCTACCTGTGTAAAAAATGTGAGGATGGTTATTACGCAGTGGTCAACTCTTCCATACACAATGATACCTGTGTTAAATGCCCAGAAAATAGTGAATCAAATGCAAACCGCACCCTTTGCCTGTTTTATCAAGACTTCTTTGTTGGTTACGATACCACGGAAGCATATGTTACATATTCTCTGTCTGCTTTTGGATCGTTCTTGACATTAGTAGCTTTAGTTTCTTTCATCGTAAACATCAAAACACCAGTTGTGAAGTCCTCCAATGTGAAGCTATCGCTGGTTCAGCTATTGACGCATCTTTGTTTATTTATACATCCTTTACTCTATTTTGGAGAGCAAACAGAAATGAAATGTTCTTCGGCAGTTGCGACAATGGGACTGCTTACTACAACAATAGTAGGTATAGTATTAGCCAAGACATACTTCTTCCTTCAAGTATTTAAACAGAAAACCATTGTAGAGAAACCAATTCTTGGGAAAATGACGCAATACGTTTGTATTGGAACTGTGCTTTTAGTTTATTGTTGTATAGTGACTGTTGTATTCAACCGTTCAGCTCAGGTGCTTGTTGTTATAAGTAAAAGGACAACACTCCAAAAAGATATCGGCTGTGGACATAATACGTTTGTGCTTGCCATCAAGTCCTACAATCTCCTGCTACTGTTCATCTGTATGGTATTAGCATTCCAGGCTCGAAATCTTCCGTCGTATTTCAACGAAACGAAATTGATTTTTTATGCATCATTTTTATCGTTTTTATTGATGGGTATGGCTAGCTTCATCATGATTAGTCTGAATGACATCAGAAAGGGATTGTTATTGAAAGTTGGTACATCTTTCACTTTTAACATCTGTGTATTGATGTGTTTATATACTTGGAAGGTGTGGATGATCATCTTTAAGCCAGAGCATAATACTAAAGAAAAACTTCGAATTGCCCTATTCAGTAATGCAAAGGAGAATGTGGCGGTACAAATAAACCGTAGGAATGATGTGGAACATTTTGCTTGATATATATCTGATCTATTTAAACTAAACGGTAACGACGTTTCCATGCATGCACCAGAACATTGAGCAATCAAATCACTCAAATCACTCAAATACACCAATGAAACATTGCTAATACGTCTTTCAAGATTTCTGTAGTGATGTTCTGTAATACAGTGGAACCTCCTTAAAGCGGACACTTACGGGACCAGAGATTTTGTCCGCCTTGGGGAGGTCTTGCTTATTTTGGCCAGAAACTCGGAAGAAATTCTACTCATGAGTCGGGAATCTATTAGGCATGCCCATATCACCCTTTGCGATTGCCCAGTTATGCAAAGGAACATTTATGAAAGGAAATTTGACCTGAAAATAAGCAATGAGAAGATACTTATGTGTTACAGAAGAAAAGAATAAACACGACCAATATTTTCTCGTGCTATATTAAATGATGGTAGTGTTGTGGGTGACATTCCTTTGCGATTATCAAGGCATATTGCCATATTTTGAAATTACCAGGCTTATACATGGAAGCAGAGGTGACTGGAAAGTACGTTAACCGGGGAGCTGGTTGTGGGTTAGAGCTACCATATTCCACGTTAGTGGTCAAGAAAAGGCTAACAAATGAAATAAACCTTATAATGAAAGAACAAGAAAATATTGTAAACAGATGTTCATAAAAAAATAAAAAAGAAAAGAAATAAATTGAATTTTTTATATTCTTGTCGAAATTTCTCGTCTGTGTCCGCTTTATAGGGGTACATTTTAGAGGGAATTGTTGTGCGGGACCTGGAAAAATTTCCGCTTTAAGTAGATGTCCCCTTTAAACTGTCCGCTTTGGAGCGGTTTCTTTATAAAAGTTTATTAAGGGTTCGTCCGGGACAAACTGTTTTGTCCGTCTAACAGAGGTGTCCGCGTAAGAGGATGTTCGCTTTAAGGAGGTTCCACTGTGATACAATAAAGAATATCAAAACATTGTACGCGCTTTTCAATTCCCACATTCAAGATGTTCACAATACCGCCATTTCAGAATAGAATCATTCTTTTTGAGATCAGAGGACAGCTAACGTTATCTTCACTGCATTTCTTCAAAGAAAGAATGCCTTTTGGTTGTTTATTATATTGAGTACTGTGTTCATCTCTTTACCTACGCAAGATAAACGTTAACATCACATGCTCACACTTCTATACACAGAACCTTTACACATTTACCAGATAAACAGGGGTCAACTAAGTTTAAGCAGACAATGGAGGTCTATCTTTCCCTACAATATAGTCTTAGTGGTCCTGAAGGTCAAAACGTTACTGCTTGAACAGGTAAATACTTGCGTCAAACTATTTTGCTGTGTGTGCATTAAAAACATCACATGTGACCCAATGACTTTTTAAAACTTACATAACAAATTTACTAACATGTTATGTAATAGTATGATTCCCTGACGTTTTTTTGTAATATGACATAATTGTTACTGAAACTTTCATCCGTTTATTTACTTTAAACGAAAACATAAATAATGCCCATGTGACACATTGTCACATGTCAACACCAGATGACGATGTTATTACTGAACACAACTGAAACTTGTGTTGTTGGAATTTGTTACATAACTTTAAACATTTTGAAGTATTGCGGCGTATACATGAGCGCGTAGGGAGATTTTACCCGTAGTGAAATACATGAATTTTATAACAGTATTCAGCGTTACGCTTTTAACCTTTGATATGGATACCCCGTAGTCAAACTCACTATGGTATGGATTTCACAACGGGGTGAAACCCCGTAGCGAAGTCTCAATACGGTCTGAGATTTCTCATGTAAACGGCCAGCCTGTAGTGAAACGTGAAGTTTTTATAGTTAAGCATGCGTGAAGCGGCTGAAAAATATAAAAGGTAGGAACGATGTAGTTTCTTTCTCTATTTGTCACATCGCATGCGGATCGTCTTCTGTAATTTTTGTGTAATTATTTTGTTCTTTTTTATTTATATCGCATCTATTGGCGAACATCAATCGTAGAAAGGCTTTTCAACAGCACTGAAGATGGATAAATAAAATCCGAAAAGCTTTTGCTAAACTATAAACGTTGTATGAATTCAACACAGTACTATGGCATCTGCATGAAACAAAGAAAATCAATGTTCAGATACACAGAGTTTGGACCGTTTTCATTCAATTGGAGTGTTGTCTATCTGGAGCCAGGTTTTGTATCCTAGATGCTATCAGTTATTCTTGTTTGATAAGACCTTGACATGGACGTTTATTGCTTCGTATGCATCCTCATGTCGACTTCTACGTATGACTCAACCGTCTGATAATGCTGGTACATACCAAATGCTCCGAACTTTGTTGTTATTTTTGTTTATGTTTGGGTTTGTGCTTAACAAGTTAAAACTGAAATGAAATTCAAAAAAAGTAAACTTGTGAAGTGGTGATAAGTCCGTTTTTATTGCACATCAGAAAATTCCACAACTTACCGAAACGTGCGCCATGAAATATATCAATGAAAGCTTTGCTGTCTTACCAAAAATAAACCAAGTGTAAAATTTCGGAATATTTATTTAACAACGAAATAAAAACACTGTTTGGAAAGTTCCCGTCTTACTCTTGAGACTATTCTCACTAATCGAAGCATATTTGGAGACTTTTTGCTAATTTCTCTCAACATGCAAACGTTTAGCCAATCAAAGTTGCTGAAATATTTTCTTTTAACCACATGTTTGCTAATCATATTGTCAGCGCAAGTTAGTTCAAGAAGGTTAACTGACTGTTTTCAGTCCACCGAGGTAAGCTTTTGTTATGATAACGTCTCCTTTGCTACCATCACAATTCGTCGGCTTTATTAAATACCCTTGACAACCAAAACCTGAAAACCAGCTCACATTTTACAGGAATTGAATGTAAACACGATTTGTTCTTCTGTTATAGGCTAAAATTCTTGGAATACGCTTCTGTCATTCTGATATTGATTGCGGTATCCAGGAATGTTGCGTGCGCATGAAAGGGTGCCTTCAAGGCAAATGTCATCCTCATAGTACCAATGGTATGAAATGTATCGCAGATCTGGATCCAAGAGGCAAAGTATGTCCATTTTCTCTGCAGTTATTAATACTAATGTAATAATAGGCTATATATTTGATCTAATACCAAATTACTTCATTAAATTCTTGGAAGAAATCTACAAGAAATCTACAAGAGCTATTTTGGCAAGATCAAATATTGTCATCAAAATACTAACATAGAGATGCGTTCGGCTGCCCTTAATCATTGAAATTTCTTACAGTGCATACCAAAAATCTTAATCTGCTCGCTTGCCTTTGATTTTCGCAAATTTTGATGCAGACATTCATATGGTTAATCAAGCTTAAAAGTCTTCAACGTAAAGCTTTAGGAAAAAATTAACGATTTGTACGGTGGCGGGCGGGTCAAAGTAGTTGCTTTTTGAAGTTAAGTAGACATTTTCCCCCGGGAATGCTCTGAGGTTTCGGATGGGCTTCCAACTGGGAAACCAACATCTACTACCCTTTGCGATTGTATTGTAAGTTGAACATTTATAGATGAGAATATTGATAGTTGGTACTTCTGATAATTTCTTAAATTGAGTTTAAAGTCATTTATTGGCTAAACTTAAAATGTCCATTTATGCTCACAATCTGTGTTTTAGCGGGTGACAGAGAAAGATAGGCCCGGCAATAGTACAAAAAATTCATTCGTAGTTTACAAGTGTAAATAGCCCTTTGAGGAAGGGTTGATTCACACTATCTACGTTTGCTTCGCCTGTTTCACATTTTCAATTTCATGCACTTTACTTCATACATTCAACTATGTGACTTGCCCTACACTTAAAATGGAAAACAGGCGGCCACCAAAACACACAATCTATTTTCGCTTCGGCATCGATTACGTCATACAGTTTGTTCACTTCTCTATTTTCTTTTGTAGACCAAACGAATGTGTGGTTGTGCAAGAGGTTTCCACTGCATGCTACATGAAAATTTACATAAGTGCATGCGAGCAGCAGAAGAGCCTAGAGAACGTATACAGACATCGTAAAATGCCTAAAAAGTTTGATAACAAAGTAAAATTGATGACAGTGGGTGGTGTTCCTTCTTAAAAAAAAGATGGCATCCAAAGACATGGACAGAAAAACTGCGAGAGCGATACCAGATATCGATGGCTGATCGAAAACGTAATGGAGATAGATATGAACTCAAATCTGCCAGGATTTATAACTTGTACTGGATCGAAAGTTAAGATGGCGGTCACAAATATGAAGAGAAGTAAAGTGAAGATGTTACCTGAAGATTTGGCAGCAGTTAGATTCGTACTTGTATTTAAAAAGAAATTATTGGGTTTTTATTGTCTAATAGATAAAAATAATAATTTTGAAATAGGTAAGATATTTTCTTTTGTCATTTACATTTATTTAAAAATTTTATTATAACAAACTACAGGAATAACTCTTAAAGACGGTCTTCTTGCCATAGTTTTCAATCTCTGATCCTGCAAAAGGGTCTTTTAATCAATTTCGTGCTGATCCTGTAAAAGGCTCTTTTAATCAATTTCTTGTTGATACGAAATACGACCAACATTGAATATAAAGAGATTTTTTTCCAAAGAAAGTACGACCACGAATAATATTCAACAGTGTGATTGGTCACCCTCACGATAAACCATAAACGCTTTTCGTTTTGATAATCTCATTGTTGATTCGATCTAAAATGAAAAACATTTGAATCACTTTCATAGGTCGAACAAAATATTTCTTTTGTTTAACTGAACATTCGTTACCAGCTTCCTTCCAATCTTCTACATCCTCAGCCTTTTGTAGTTGACTTTCGAGATTTGCCAATTCAGCATTAATTGCTGCTAACTATAAGAATAAACATCAACATTCACCCAGCCGGTGTCACCGGAAAAAACTACTCCCTTAAAAAAGTACTCTCCAGTACTTATTTATTGGGAAATAATTACTCCACAGTCATTATTTCCCAGGAAAAAAATACTCCTGGGAGTAATTATTTCTTAGTGAATAAGTATCGTAACAACAATGGGAATGGTGGGTATAAGTAGCAACGAAGTAGACCACAACTAGACAAGAATGAACAAGCATACATTCCAAATTGGATTTCAATGTTCAATGGAATGGCTTCACAGGGAATACTTTTTTCTTGACAGGAGTACATTTTTACTAGGTAATAAGTACTGGGCAGTAATTATTTCCTAGGAAAAAAGTACTACGGGAGTGCTTTTTTTGGGGGAGTACTTATTTACGGTTACACCGGTACATTTGTTATAAAGTCTCTGTGAAGAAGTGCATTTCTTTAGAAGTATACACACAATTTCAATAAAAATGTTCTTCGTCGCAGTGACTTTTTAACGATTTTGCACACTGGGCAAGGTCCACGAAATAAACATAACTACTGTAACAGCAAACTTGAGTTTCATTCGAATGAAGGCGTTGCCAACAAAGAAGTTGAACTGGAGAAGAAAGTTGCTTCCATATATTGAAACCCTCCCCCACAAGCTTCTGAGCCGTCCCCACAAACTTTTGGATCTGGCAAAAGAATCACGGTGGAGGAGTGGGTAAAAAAACAAGATACTTACGTCAAAGTCTTTTGATATTAACACCCCGTGTTTCTTTTCTAAAGCTGCAATGATATTCTAAATATACAACACATTAGGGTTTGCCTAAAAAGAACCTCGTCAAAATTTAATTTGCCACACGTATATTGAAACCGTGAAAAAATATGAACACCAAAGGCCTTGGTAACTTCATATATTCATTGTCCACAATATGGTCACGGAAAGGTTGCTATCTAGACTGGATGACAACCACAAGAACCTATAATACTATTGCAGTGGGCAAAATCTTCAAAACGTCACTGCGATGAAGAGTATTTTCATTGAAATAGCGTGTATATTTCTATAGAAATGCACTTCTTCGCAGGGATTTTTTAATAAATGTGCCGGCTAAGAGAACTATGAAGTCACAATAACATCAGGACGAGTATTTCAATTACCGCGTTGTTGTCCAATTGCAACTGCAAAATGTTTTTGACTAAGGAACCAGTTTCACTTGAAAAGAAAAAAGAATAAAAACACAGTATAATTGGGCTGTGAGTTGCGACAGCTCCTTAATTTCCTTTCTGGTATCCTACGTTGTGCAAAACGTATTTTAAGACCACAGGCTAGCAATATAGTTTAGGACAAGAGATCTCTAGCTGTCTGCATATTTATATAGGAAATATAACATAAACATGTACATAGGAAGGGCTGAGGAACTTTGCTCCCTTCTGGATACATGCGTCCTGTCAGAGTTGAACCGTACTTTTAACTTTCTGCTGATTCAGCTGATTTTGCAATCAATCAAGTAAAGCAAACAAAACAGCTGAGTGAGTTACCACGAATGACCTTTCGTTTTACATGACATCAGATTTCTTATGATATGTGTAACAAAGAGTTATTTGTTGGCGGCCCCTTAAAAGTTCATAGAATTGTAAATAGTTCATAGAATTGTTCTCTCTCGGTTTGTAATTTATAGTTCACTTCGTACAGTCATTAAAACAGGAGATCTCTTGTTAATATATGGAACTTTTCGCATAGAAATTTTAACAGACCTATTTAAGAATTCTTTGATATCCTGGCTAATGGCTTTTAAATTTTCAGCAATCCTCATGTCTACAACATAAAATTCATTAATAAACAACAACAACGACAGCTGAAAGGTTTTAACAAAGAAACCTTCGTTTTAACAAAGATGCAATCGTAATGATGCTAAATCGTTTGGATATTTCTGTTTATGATGCTTTTAAAAGTAGGTTGGTGGATTTCCTACTCGTAAAACATCAAGACTGTTGTTAATTAAAAAACTGTATTTCATGTATTCACCCACAAACTTCGTGAAATAAAAATAAAGAGAAAGCGATCCAGGAGTCACGTCAATGTATCCATGACAACAGTATCTGTATACATGGTGATACAGTAATCTCTCGATAACTTAAAACCTTCAAGGGATCGACTTACATTGTTCATGTTACCGGAAATTCGAGGTACCGAAAGTTCGAGTTAGTTCGAGTTTCGAGGGATTCTACTTTGACTAAACAAATACAAAGATCCGGTTACCGTTGTCAAAATCAACCCTACTAAATTCTTCTTTTGCAACTTCGACAAGAGACTCCATTTCAGCTTTCTCTTCTTTGTTAGTTTTTAAACAGCTCATTAGATTTTCCACCATGACCTGCTTCTCCATCCCTTCTTTCGAAAGACGTTTTATTTCCTCGCTCAAACGCTCTGCTTCTTTATATTTTCTATCTAAAGAAAAACAATCGTAGGCTTCAAAACAACTGGCCGACCGAAATCTTCGAAACATGCACTTCTTAACTTTTGATTTAACGATGTATTATGACCTAATCATCATTTCCAGCCTCGTGATGATGAAGTCCTTTGTTTTACTGCATATATGCATGACTTACTAATGACCTCGAATATTCAGACTCTCATATTTCATACAGTTTGTGGTAACTTGGATATTAAAAACAAAACACTTTCAGTTCAAACTGAAAATTTGGAAGTATATACTAGGACGAATGGTAAGGACAGAGTGACGGAAGATTTTTTACTTATATATAATGGCCTTTGTATAGCTCAGTTTCATTTTCCACTTACAAAATATTTTGGCCCTGATTGTCACGTGACAATGACGTAATAGATTAACGATCAGCGGAAAAATAATTTCAAAAAAGAACAATGAACTCAATCGAAAGAGCATCGAAAAGGAAGCAAAACTCGTTTGTACGCCTACCGCGATAACGGTTTTCCTCATTTAATCATAGTTATTGAAGCAAAAAGAACAATATATAACCTTTAACTACATCACGCTTAAGTTTCTGTAAATCAGAAAGTTGTGTTTCAATGGTGTTCACCAGTCTTTGCAAGCGGCTTTGATTCGATTGCTCTTCTAGAATCTAAAAGACAAGTATATTCATTAGGATAGTTAATTACGTGAAAGAAGTCTTTATAAAATATAAATAGACACCTTATTTGACAGGTTCTGCAAATTTCTTTGTCGTGTCATTAATTCTTCTTTTAACCTAAGGTATAATTTTTCAGTCAGAAATTTTAGAGAGTAAATTATCTGCATTTCTGAGATATGGTCCCACTCTCTAATCTCACTTTCACCATAGAACCAGAGAGAGAATTCCTTAATGAGGAAAACCAAGATATTGAAAAAAATATCTGGTATTGCCTCTTATATAATCGTGGCTCAGATGAGGAACAGGCCGTTCTCGGTGAAGTAAGCACTAATTGGTTAAAAATTAGTCAACCGACATGAAACCCAAAAATATTGGCCAATCCCTTTGTTTTCTTGGAAGTTCACCTGAAACTTTCATCAAACCAATCAAATTGTATCAACCATGCAAAATCAGCAAAAATAAAAAGATAGCTACGACACATGTACTTTCTTTCACTTAGTGGAAATTCGTTCATAGGCTGACCTCGAGTAATTTTCATCAACCGATCTCTGAATTGACAGTGCATCGATGTATTGTTGGTATGACAAGATGTTAACATCTTCGTAGATTTCTTTTACACTAACAAACGCCTCCAGTTCTTCCATTCTTTCATGGTTTCTATAAAAAAAGAATTAGAAAAGAAACATCAAACTTCAAAGATTTGAACATATTGCATAATGGAGGGACCATGTGGAGTTGACGTGATGACATTCTCAAGTCATAGACTTCATTCAGGTTGTGCATGTTCTGGCACTGAGCGAGAAAAGTCCTCACACAAAAGGATATGTGTTGACTGCAGTCAGTCGATGTCTCATAATGGACTGATCAAGTGCATCGAAATAAGGAGATATCACATGACTGGGGCTTGAATGCAGTAAACCGGTACACCGTCACTACATTGCATACGAATGAAGGTAGGTAACCACTTAATTTACTCAAAGCTTACCGAACTTTTTCTTCTTGAAGCAATAGTTTTTCCTCATTTATATTTTTCTCTTGCAATGTGATTTTTTCCTAAATTTCAGAAAAAACGCGTAAAGTTTGGTTAGGTTGCCACATTTCATCGTCTCTTCAAGGAAAACAATCTTTGTAAACAACAATAAAAGTCAAACTTCCAATCTTCATGAAAATGTAATTCTTGATATATGATTCGTCAATTCCATGCCTACTTCAACGCATTTTTTTGTATTGACTTTGTATCACATACGTAATGACAAAATCACAGTAGTACTTGCCATCTATTTCATGAAACATAAAAAACATGCAACACACCATTTGTTTTTGTAGTTGTATTTCTTCTTCATTCGTTATCTTTTTTTCTCCCTCAATTTTTTCAAGCTTTGGTTGGAATTCGTCTAGAATCACTTGAATCTCACCATCAATCTGTCGAATGCTGACAGCTACGTCATCACTTTTTATCTCAAGTCTTTGAAGTTCCATTTTCAGACTTTCAATCTGTGTCTGAAAAAGAAACAAACAAAAAATGATAAAACAGTAAATAACACTTAAAAAAATTTTAAATGGCTACTTATATGAAGTGGCTACTCAACTCAATTTCATCTTGTTACATTCATTTAAAAAAACAACACAATAACCAAAAAAACTGAGATGCCCCATCTTTAAACGGTATCACTACGACCGGATTGGTGACTTTGCTCATAAATATATCAGTCATATACACGGGCCGTCCGATTTTCATGGCTAGGACAAAAATGGCACATATAGTGGATTGGCTGGAGGTGCAGAAACGAATAGGCTGTATAGGAACTGGACAAACCTTTATATATTGATCCAATTCATGCATAGGTGAGTGTCTAACTCATCCACCACAAACAAGTGAAAATCAGAAAAAGTATTGATGAAGCGGATAGTTATTAACAAACAAACCCTATGCAATTCTTCTTAGAAGAAACCTTTACGTGATTACCATGGCAGAATATCGGTTGCATCATCAACTAACCCATGTGAATTATAAAGTATCAATGTTCAGATCGAATTACACAAATACCTGAATTGAAGATTTTTCTTCAATAAGCTTGCTCTTCTCATGATTTAGGACTGCAGTTTTCTTTTCAATGTCTTCACTGAGTAAAGCTGCAATTTTGGATAAATGTTCCTTATCTAACTGATTGTGGCTCATTGATCTTTCTAGAGTAGCTTTCTCTTCCGTCAGTCGAAGAGCCATTGCGTTGAAATTAACTTCCTTATCAGCTTTTTCGTTGGCTAATCTTTCCTTTTGTTCAGCCAGAAGATCAGTGCAGAGCTTCTTTAATTCTTCCTTCTTCGCACTTCGGAGTTCGCAAGTTACATGATAATCTTTCAAGAGCTTTGTGAACTGAACACAAGAAGAAATCAAGCTGCCATTATGCATGTAGTTCTCACAAAAACAAAGCACTGATTTGTAATACTAACCTTCTCATCTAAGATCGGGTGTTGATACTTGAAATTTTCAAGTTGTTCGTTCAAACTTTCAATCTGCTGTTCCAATTCAGCTGCAGCTCCATATTCTTCACGTGATTCCAGAACAGCTTGCTGCTGAAACAACGCTGACTTTTTCTCATTTATTTCATCTACTGTTAAATGTTCAGACCTCCAGTTCGATATCAGTTGATTTTGCAATGTTTCTAGTTGTTCAAGTTCATTTCTAGTGAATATGAAAAAGGGAATGAAAGCTAATGATTTGCTATTGGCTTAAATATTATAACTAAATTAAAAATAATACCTTGATTCAATTTGATGTGCTCTCAATGTCTCTGATTGTAACTCTAATTTTTGATCAACAGTCAAATCTAATGTGTAACTTCTGGTGCCCACAGCTTGGCTAGCTTTAGTTACATTATCCAGTGATTCAGTAGCTTTGGTAGCTTGGGTTCTGCTCTCCAGTGATTGGCCAGTTTTAATGTCACCCTCCACCAATTGGCTAGCTTTAGTGTCACTGTCCAACGATTGGCTAGATATGATTTTTGATACATCAATAACATCAGTTTCCTTGCATGAAATATACTGCTGCAGTATAACATCTGCTTTTGAACTTTCAGATGTGTCATCCGAATTATTCACATCTTCTGTCTTACGGTCATCACATTGTAAAGTACTACTTTCGTTCTGTGCATCAGACTTTTGAACATCAATTTTTGCTTCCTCTTTATTGTAAACTTCAGTTAACCCCTTCTCAGTCACAATTTCCACTTCATTTGATTTAAAAATGTTAGTTTGGTCTCCACTGTCTGGTTCCCCTTCGCCTGCTGTCATGTTCTGCTCTTGTTGAACATTCAGATATGTAATGCTATTCAAATCACATGCTGTGGTACCAGAATTAGAAGTATCATCAATGTTCTCTGAATCTTCGAGGGAATTAACACTCTCAACATCAGCTGATGACAAACTTGATGTATCTGGAAAATAACAAAAGCCATCTTCCCAATCAAAGTACTATTGCAACCCAATCTATTAAAAGTAGCAAATTTGGCCATAAATTTCACAATTGCTAAATTTAATCAACTTGTATATCAAAAGTATAACAGGCCCTTTCAAAGAGGTACAAAAAAATAAAGTGATGAGGAGGGCTAAAAACAATAGATTCTAGTATCTTACAGCAGAAGAGGACTTATTTGAGAGCAAACATAAAATGGAGCAGCAGTACAACATTAAATGCACAATTGGTTGTATAAACTTTTTCATTTACAAAGTGTTAAGGTTAATGACTGTTAAAAAACTTAATTTTTCTTCCCGTGGAATATGTATCTTTGATGAAAAAATTACCTTCTTGTCCTACTGACGAACTAAAAAAAAATTATAGAATTAATGGAAACCATATTTATTAACCCAGTTCTCATTATGAATTATATAAAGTGAAAAAGGGTTACCATGAGGACTGAGATACCAGATCATCCGTAGCCACAATACCAGGCCTCTTAGCTCTACGTACTTTATTTTTTTTGCCAGCCCTTTTTGGCAACACTGTGAATGACGAAGTTACATTAACAGGTTCTGATGGTAGTGATAGAGGGTCTGGTTCTGGTTCGACTAAAATCAATGGAAAAAAATTACACAAACAAGTTGCAAAGGTAAAAATTCGTAATATTGAAAACGAAACTTGAAGGGAAAGAGGGAATTGTGAGTGTTGGTTTGCCATTTGGAATAGAAATTCCTTGTTTATTAAACTGTTCGTAGCTGTGTACAATTAACACATCTTCCAGCCTCCTTTATGATTTTTTTCCGCTGAAAACAATTCTACATAGCACAAGAAACATTATTATCACGGTATTATGGTGAAAAAAGATCAAAACCAAGAAGATTAAGTAATAAAAGATATATAGATATTAATATGGTTAAATTTTAAGATTTTGAGAGAAAAAGTAGCACTCTCTCATATGTTTTTACTGGTTAGCTCTTCACCACAAAGATTGAAAATAACCCTAACCCTAACCCTGATCCCTAGCCCTAACCCTTACCTCCAGGACAGAGAGTGCTACAAAATCAAAAGAGCAAAGAAAGATACGCAAGCAATTTAGCAATGTTTTTCATAATAATGCTTTCTTTCAATAATAATTTTTTCCATGAATTGGAATGGAATAATGATCTTTTTAAGATCATAAGGTTTTCAGTGATAAAAATGTGGAGCGCAAAAATAAAAGAAAAAAATAGAAAACAGAAACTAAATTGTTAATACAGAGTTCTGTACAAAAAGTGGTCACAAACCAGTTGGAACATTTACGACATTCAAATCAGTCGTCAACGCATCATGTTTATTGTCAGTCACGTTTGCTGTTTCGTCAATGTCATTGTGTGATTCAGTCTCTGTAAAGGAAAGTTCAGTAATAAGTAGTTTCTCATAATAAAAATAATATAAACATAACATCAAAATAACGAAAAATCTGTAATAACCTTGATGTAGAAATGAAAATGCTGAAGTATTGTTATCTGCACCTAAACAGAAGAATTTTCCTTCATTATCAAAATGATCATTTAATTCTACAAATCTTTCCGATTTAAAGATGAATTACTTTCTTCTTCAGGCACATGTAAATCAAGATCTTGCAACTCATTCAAGTGATCAACTCTTGGTTGTTGTGGAGTGGACAGGATTTCAAGACCTGAGAAAAGATCATCATCCAAATTCTCTTCACTTGTCAAGCTCCTTGAAGCTTTGGCCTATAAGGTGACAATATTTCAGTTCAGATAAGGTTCTAATACACATCTTCACTCATAGAAAAAACTACAATTATAGTTTGCCTAAAGCAGGAGGTATTTCTTAGTTGTTGAGGAGGCAACGGACCCTTCCTTTTCAGTTACATTCAAATGATAACAGCAGTATCAACAGAAAGCTGTACCAATGCTTCAGGAAATTTCTTAAAACAGGGCATGCAAGTAAAAGTTATTGATGAACCATTACTGAAACATCTTTGATAAAACGTATTGCTGGTACCAGCTAACTGGTGTTAATTGTCCTCAAAATTCACATTCCGCGTTGTTGTTTTGTGGAAACCAAGCATTCTTTACCTTATTACACACCAAAAACGCAGTATAAATCAACATGTACACAAAGTAATGCAAATTGAGAGTTTAGATTTCAAAGCATGTTGCATTTAACAAGATTCAAATAGTATTAATAAACATGAATTTGCACTGTCAGCAAAACTTTACTGAAATACATTCGAATTCAGTACAGAAAAAATGAAACAAAAAAGAAAAACACTTGCTTAAAATTATAAAAAATGATGCACATTCTAATGTACCAGTAGAATTTAGAATGATTGAAGCAATATAGCACTCAAAATGAAAAATAACCGATGGAACAAAAAATCAATCTATTCCAAACAAACTGCCAGCATAAACAAAACTCAATATTTTTAAAAATGCCAGACCTTCAGTTGAAAAGCAATTCAAATCTTCTAAGGCTTACCTCCTTTGATGATTTTCCAAATTTCTGAAAAAATGACGCCATAGATCTTTACATGTTTTTACATCATCTATTATACCAGTTACTTATTCTGTAAGAAAAATTTCCCAAACATTAACAATTCTGAAATGTTTATAAACATGCGTACTTCCTACTATCCTAGAGATAATGCCCTTTCAGAAATATGATTTTCTTGTATACTGACATGATTAATTTGATTGGCTTATTTTGTTACAAAGTTGATTGCTGATTGGTTGGCGCTACAGTCATGAGGAATGAAATGGTCATCATGTGGAATGATAACAAACAAAACAGAAAATGCTATAATGTCAAAACATTTTATCATGCATCGTCAGTTTAAGTGATGGTTAAATGGTTGTGTTAGCAGTGAGTTTCTGAAACCTTCTGTTGAAACAAAATAAAAAATGAAAACATACTAATTTTTACTCGTAAACACCATAAATACAATGGAGATTGCATTTTCAAAGGTTCAATTCAAAACAGAGGACAGCATTTATTATAATAACATGTTATTGCGCTTTCAATACAATGTTCGTAAAATATGAAACTAAATCTTAAGGCTTCCCAAACCTAAAAAGGAAAGTTCTATCATATTTATAAAATAATGTTCCAGTAATTACTGCCACCAAAAGCTCACAGAAAAACTTACGGACAATGATCTAACATAATGCCACCATTTCGGAGGAATATATAACATTTCACCCTCTTTAAGGACACATTCAAAATAAGCAGCATTCCCAAAATCAGGAAAACGTTCTTGGTCCCAACTTTCAACATCCACTTCACTCGTGTTACTTAATATTCCCTCATGAGGGTACAGCAACTTCGATAGTTTTTTGTCATACAAACGTATGTACTTCTCACCAACCACTTGCACAAATAAATTATTATATGGGTCATGATGCAATGGGGAGATGGTTCCACAAGGACCAAACCATGCGTTAATCATCACTTCTTCACTAGTACTCTCTGTTAAGAAACAATAATCCGGGACATTGATATCATCCCTCAATTCTGGAATTTGATCAAATAACTGGTGCTGAGCTAAATATCCACTGCTGTCATTTGAATTGATAAATCGATCAATGAATTCAGAAACTGTGAGTAACTTTTGAGTCCAGTTTTCAGAAGTGTATTTATCGCCTATCTCTATAGGGACCGTACGTTTTCCAGCCACAGATTTTATGTAAGGTAATGTCCATCTGTGTTTTCCAAATGCTGCCCAGTGATCCACAGCATTTGCTATGATAACAGGAACTTCCTTATTCATATAATCAAGTTGGAAAGTTACCAATGATGGCTTAAAAATTCGAGAGATATAGTTCTGTTTGTCAATCTGGAGATCATTGTTTGTTCTTTTTACCTTTTTGAGGATCGGTTCCTCAAGTACATCTTTATTAGCAATCATTTTTTTATTGGACTCTACAACTGTTGTTCTGGTTTTTCCCCTTATTTCATCTTCCATAGAAAGTTTTGAAGGGAGTTTCGAGAGAAAATTATCAAGAATAGGTGCTCCCAATAATAGACCCATATCACATGATTTAATGGCATTTGTTTTGTCTGACAAACCAAACAGTGAAACTACTTTAAGAATAGATACAAATGAGTATAAATACCGCCAATTAATGTCAACATCTTTCCAGTAGCCAATGTTCAATTCTTGCCATATTTGATCAAGTAAAATTTGGCTTATTGAACTTGACCTTATGAAGTCTCTCTGCAAGAACAGTTCCAAACATCGATGAGAAGTTTGAGTCATTTCAAAATTTGAACATTGAATACCACCTAACACTGATTCAAGTTCAAGGGCTTCAATTTCAACCATTAAATCATTTATATTCATCATGAAATTGAACGTCTCAACAATATCTATATTGGCAGTATCTAACAGAAAAAATAATTAACATCTTAAAATGTTCAATCATAAAGATAGCAGCTATAATCAAACTATCTCATTCAAAAAACATAAAGACATCACAAAAGAAAAGTAGGTCAGTTTTCTCTGCCAGAACTAGAAACTAGTATTCTTTCACATGATAAAAGACATAGAATTGACAATCAGAACTATCACTTAAATAGTATCCCTTTTGTAGCTCCAAGTAATTCAGTCATGTTTTCAAAAGCTTCTTCAAAGAAGTTCTAAAAAAAAAGCATGCTCTACTATTACATTGATTAGTACTGTTGTCTGCATTTTTGAAAAACTACCACTCAAAGCAAGATACAAACCTTTTTAATTCCATATCTTTCGAACCAACACAAAAATGCTTGCTGCTTATACATATGTAAACTTTTGTGGAAAATAGTCTCGAGCCATTCATATAGAGCTTCACTTTGATATATCATTGTGATTGTTTCGTCAAGAAAACATAATTTCAGAGTGGGATGACCTTAAAAATAACAAAACTTATTAGATAAAAAATGGTGAATCAATTACATAAAAAAACTTAAGGGAACATACCATAAAACATACTGACTTTCATTCCCTTGATAACATTCATTGACCCTAAACTATGGTTATTGGATCTAAGCAGCATGTGCATTTGCGAATATTTTTTCGGCATTAACTTCGCCATTTTCAAGCAATTGTAAGGTGTATCAATACTTTTAATATCGAATTTGACATCATAGAATTTTAAAATTCCACATCTGGATACTACTTCTTCAATCATGCTACGTTTTGGAACATCAGCCATATCTTTAAATTTCATTTTAAATTGTTTCTCTTCCAAAATTTCACTTTTGTACCTGGAAAATTTTGTATAGTCTGCAAATCTTGTTCGTAATATATTTACATTTCTTTGAGCAATGTCTCTGTGTTTTGACTTGCTGTGTGTCAATATAGAGGAATCACTATGTGGTCGATTTTTATATCCTTTCATGGAAATATTTAATGATGGGTCATAAACATGAACTGGAGATAGAAGTCCAATTATGCACAAACCGATGTGTTGGTTCAAATTATAGAATGAGGACCTACATCCTTTTTTGTTTTTGTTCAATGTTTCTAAGAACTTATCATTTCTAAAACAAATAATCACACTACAATACCTGAAAGCAAAAAAAAAGAAAAAGATTAACATAATCTAATGACAGGATTACTCATTGACGAGTACGAAATAAAAAATCATAACACATACTTGTGTAGGAAGTCCAATGTCAGCAGTGAATTGTAGTACTGAAATGACGACTCTCCAGATGAAAACGGCAATATGGTAAAAGACGACACAACAATATCATCACATTCATCGTTAACTTTCTTTAATAACTTGCATAAGAAACCACCACTTGTGCCACCAATTAGGCTATGTACCAAAACTAATGCTATGTATAACAAAACAATTATTTTGATTGAAATTCTTCAGTAGATACCAAATTAAGTTTTGAAATATACACTTCTTAATACATCTATGGTTGAAGTGGAGATGAAATAAGAAGAAGTGGAAAATGTCTTTTGAACTAGAGTGACTTTTTGATTGATGTTTTTTATACAACGTAAAATTCAATATGCCCATACTACAATCACAAGAATCCCCTTAATTCAGGTGTGAGATCAATGCCAAATATCAACAGTTCAGTCACCTGAGGTATCTAATACAAAAGCGAGTATGTGTCACACTTTTATTTTAGCCAGTGATAAATTTTGTTGAATTTTACAGTCAAAGTCTTCTTAATCATATTCATAATCATGCTGGTCATATTCTTCGTTAGGCCATGCGTTTTCTTACAATTATTATATAGTAGCACGTGCCGTGACATCAGTTTTTTTTATCGTCGCAATTAGGTGATTCAAATTTTCGTCACAGGGTTTGCACACCTTCATTATATTTCCTGTAACCATTTTTCGACACGATTTGCATACACCATTTTCGAAGTCAGATATGGTAAAAAATTTTACCTGGGTTACTAGTATATATATATATATATAATATATATTTGGGGAACGCTATTGAACAAGAACACTGTTGAACAAGACACGCAAGTGCCGAAATATCTAGTCAGAATGTCGTATTTCTAAGTTTTATATATTTGGAGAATATATACTCGATCCGACACTAACATTGAACAATGATTTTCAAGAGAAATACAAAAACGCCTCCAGGAGGATAAACCTGCTGATGAAAATGAAACCACTGCTACCAAACCATGTAACAAAAATGATCTATACAGCAATGATTATACCCGTTAGCACTTACTGCAGTAACCTGTATCTCGTGCTAACCAAAATGCAGCAAGAAAATCTCAATTCGCTGGAAACAGCATCTCACCAGATAAATCAATATTGATTGAAAACCTTTAATTGAGGGATATTAAAGTATAAAATACTACAATAATTTTATTTTACTAAGCTTTTTGAAAACTTTTTTTTTTTGAAAACTTGATTGAAAACCTGTTCAAACGAAATGCCTGTGTCATGACAAGGAAATGTCTAGATGGTAACACATGTCAAACTTTTTCACACGATCAACAATCATAACAGAATGGCTGCCTTCTTAAGTTACTGCATATAAAACTGCATATAAAATTCTCAAGAAAATCCTTAGCCTATACTGTCACAAAGTTATAAATGAATTCCCTGTAAAAATTTGCCAAGAAAGAAATTTTGATAAGTATATATTTATCTATGATTTCCTATCAGCTTTTTATTATTTAAAAAACTTTTGCTTTTATTAATTTTCACATTTCAAATCAACTTCTGAAATTTTTGTCTTTCACTTTTTTGCTTATTTTTGCCACAATTTGGTTTTGTCTCACATACTGCTAATTAATTTTATATTTTGACATCATTTTATATTCAATTTTATTTTATCTCATTGTATCTTATTTTTATCTACAGGACCTTTTGGATAGCATTAGTACTGGTGCAGCTCTCCTGTATAAATATTTGAGTAATAAATAAATACATAAAATAGCAGCGTTATTTCATTACAGTCTTGACAAATAGAGAACTAAATTATACCTGAAAAATTCCGGAAGTCTTTTCTCATTACATTCCATATCTCCTCTACGAAATCATCACTGTCAAAACCAGCGGCCCAATTTCCAGTGTTTTGTATGCTTCTGCATTTCACATGTCTTTTCTGTATATACTTTTTTAACAGAATTTGAAAAGAATCAACTACTTTGTTTTCAAAGTCAATGAAAAGTGCAGGGAAGGAGTGGTCCCGTAGTAATAAAGTTGATGTTTTCTTCAGTTGACAACAAGTCAATGATATGGCTACCTATTTGACAACCACATTGTCCAAGGAATAATACTACACGGTCTGAAGACATAACATTTTCTGTTAAATAACACTCCACAAGTATTGATGACCTGTACAAATCAAGCAATAGCCTTTTTAGTTCCCCCACGCCATACCCTATTCCGTACTTTGTGTGAGTCTGTTTCTACTTTAGTTTCAATCTTGACAATTTCTCGTTAAAGGATACTTTTTTCCAATTTCTAATGTTAGCTCTCTGTTTTAAAAACAAAGGTGTATGTAACACCTTTATTTTATATATATAATATGTTTTATTTCACAGGACATCTTTTTTTTTTTTTTTTTTTTTTAAATGAGTTGCTCCCTGCAAGGCCGAAGCCACTACTAGGCAAAAGCTACAAGATGAGAAAAGGAAGAAGAGTTATAAAGACAGATGAGAGGGATGAGAAAAGGAAGAAGAGCTATAAAGACAGAGCAAGGTGGCGGTTAACCTTGGATTTAAAGGATTGTAGATCATACTCAGCAGGAAAACAACTATGAGGGAGAGAATTCCAGAGGCGAGCAGTCCGAGGGAAAAAGCTAGATGAATAAAAGTTCTTATGGCAAGTTGGGACCTGAACAGTCAAAGGATGAGAATTCGAAGAGAGGCGAGTGTTCCGAGAGAAAGTCTTAGGAGAAGGAGTAAGTTGATGCAAGTCATCCGAACAATGCCCATGAAAGTATTTATAGAAAAGAGACAGGGAAGCAACGTTTCTCCGATGTGAGAGGGGGTGAAGATCAACACAAAGATCAGGGCCAACTAAGTTAACTAAGCGCTTCTGAATACGATCGAGAAGATGAAGACAATGAGCAGAGGCTCCAGCCCAAAGGTGGCAGCAGTACTCAAGACAAGGGCGAATAGTGGCCTTAAACATGTAAATGATAGATTTAGCCGAAAGTAACTGACGGACCCGAAAAAGTGAGCCAACCTTCATAGCAGCAGATTTAGCAATGGACTCGATGTAAGAATTCCATGTGAAATTCTTTGTGAAGGTTAAACCTAAAAGACGAACCTGAGATGACTCTGCAAGCTCACTTCCATTCATAAGAACAGAAGGAATTACAGGGTCCCTGAAACGATTAATAGAGAGAAGCTTAGTTTTCGAAGCATTGAAGGAAACCAACCATTTCTGATCCCATTCAACTACTGTCCTAAGATCGTCCTCCAACTCAGCAGCCATTTCAACCTTATCAAACAAGTCCTTGGTCCTTTCAAGAGACGAGTAAAGAGTAGTGTCATCAGCGTAGATAGCAAGTTTACAGAGAATACAATCAGGAAGGTCGTTGATGAAAATGAGAAAGAGGGTTGGACCAAGGACAGAACCTTGAGGCACCCCTGAATTAATAGAGTAAGAAGAAGACCAATGACCATCGAGAACCACCTTAATACTCCTGTCACTGAGAAAGGACTTAATAAGATTCAAGAGTGAACCAGAAATGCCATAAGACTTCAACTTGTGAAGAAGGCCACGATGCCAAACCTTGTCGAATGCCTTGGAGATGTCAAGAGCAATAGCACGTGTCTCACCACAAGCATTGAGGGACTGACATATACGTTCGGAGATGACGGTCAGAGCATCAGCAGTGGAACGACCAGAACGGAAACCATACTGGTGATCAGAGAACAGATGAAGAGATTCTAGATGATGGGTGATGGAAGAGTTGATCAATGATTCGAAGACCTTACTTATAATAGAGAGAAGACTAATAGGACGATAGCATAAAGGGTCCGATCTCTCACCAGAGTTTTTGAAAACAGGCACAACAGAAGCAATCTTCCAACAAGAAGGAAAACAAGATTCATCGATGCACTTCCTGAATAGCCTACAGAGTATGGGAGAGAGTTCAGGCGCGCATTTTTGCAGAACGATTACAGGGATTTCATCGGGACCAGTAGCCTTAGAAGAGTCGAGAGAACTAATAACATCCGAAACCATCTTAGGAGTTATGTTCAGAGAAGACAAAACCACGTCAGTTCTGGAGTCAATATCGGGCAAAACATGACCAGTGTCATCAAGGGTGGAGTTCCTGCTGAACTGTTTAGCAAAGAGCTCCGCCTTACTAACAGCAGATGTCAACACCTCAGGACCGTTGAAGAGTGGTGGGATCAAAGACTTACCCTTATTAGAAAAGCTCCGATAGATACGCCAGAAATCACGAGACCCAATAGATTCAGATATAAGCCGATCATGGACCAGATTTCGATAGGTGCGTTTAGCCTCCTCAATGACTTTTTTACAGTCGTTGCGAGCTTTGGTGAAAAGACGCCTGTTGTCTTCACTACTACAACATTGATAACGATGGAAAAAAATGATTACGATGGGCAATTGCAGCAGAAATGGCAGGAGAGAACCAGGGTGTAGAGTGAGGTTTAACCTGATATTTACGAGAAGGAACAAATTCATCAATACCAACCTGAAGCCAAGAAGAGATCTCCACTGCACACCTCTCTGCATCACAGGCAAAGATATGATCAACCGGCAGGTCACGAATCAAATCTCGAAAGCTGTCCCAGTCACCACAATGGTACGAATAAAGTTTGCGATGAATAGGTGGATCGTGTGGGCAAGCGGAATTAAAGTCAATGGCTACGTTGACAACAGAATGATCAGAATTACCCAAAGGAGCAGATGTTGATGTTTTGCAAATGTTCGGGTTAGATGAAAGGAATAGGTCAAGTAAAGAAGGCTCCTGATCAGCTCGATCAGGTACGCGAGTGGGAGAGTTCACAAGCTGAGTAAGAGAGTGAGAGATAGCAAAGTTGAAAGTGTCAATGCCAGATAGGGAGGTAGTGTGTGAGAAAGGTAACCAGTCAGCATGATGAATATTGAAATCACCAAACACAAAGATATTAGCAGAAGGGTGAGATATGAGAGCTTTATCAATATTTTCCGAGATAGAATTGATGACACTGCACGACTGAGAAGATGGGGAGCGATACACAAAGAAAAGATAACTAGTTGAATGCAAGAGAGAAAGACGTAGACAGATGAAAGATTCGTCAGGAAATTCAAGATTCAATTGACGACTGACAGGAAGACAGTCACGAACATAGATACCAAGGCCGTGCATAAGAATAGATGAGTCCTTGCGATTAATAGGAAGATAGCCAGTTACATCAAAGTCAGAAGAGCTAATAGAAGGGTTAAGATTAGTTTCACAAATAGCAAGAATGTCAGGAGATGAGTTGGCTAGAAAAGATTCCAAATGAGAGAAGTTCCCACGAAGTCCACGAATATTAGAGAAGGAAAGTGAGAAAGACGTTGGCGATTTACGAGTACCCGATTTAGATTTACTAGAATTTGACATTTTTTTCATAATGAGGAGAAAGAAATCCAAAGTTGTGTTGGCTGGAGAACTCGTGCTAGAGGATCATTTGAATATAGGTTTGCTGTTAGCTATGAACCTATTGTCGTAACAAAAGCAATGCTGTGGCCTCTAAGGATGCAAACCGTTACAGCAGCAGGGCGCCGTCCAAGCGCAACTTGGCACTACTACTGCAACGCCATTTTTCGACTGTTGATAGAGCAGCCTCTCTAAGTAGCTAGCAAAGAGTTCGGGCTCATGTACTACCAGTCGGCAAAGTAGCAATCAGGTAAAACTACTATCCTAACACCCTCAACATAGATAACTAAGTAGTATTGAAAATAGACTCAAGCATTTGTCAGACAGTCAAGAGCAACAAGGAGACCGGTGTTCATCATCCTAGAGTAGATATAGCACTGCAAGCAGCACATCTACACTAGTAGATGAAGTAGGGGTACTAGACCGGGTGGTATCTCTACCTGCCCCTAAAGACAATTATGGTTTGCCAACCAGGTGTTTTTATCGAGACACCATCTCTAGGAAGGTTGCCAACCAAAGCTGAAGAAGCCTTCCCCTCCATTAAGCAAGACTGACCCTGCCGGACGCCAACCCGGTATTTTAATGTCTCGGGGTAAGATAACAGTGTATAATAGTGAATGTGATACTACTGTAGATTTTTATCCCATATAAATATTCGAGAATAATAATAATTGATTATCATTTTTAGTCCTGAACAATTTTATTTAGTTTATTTATGATACAGAATAGCCGTTCCTTAACATTTTGGTATTTCGAAGTAATTATATTTTCAAGGCAACTGTTTATAGAACACAAACACCAATCTGTAAACATGGAAAAAAGCACTTGCATTGCAATGACACATGTCACAATAAAATGAAATAGACTGCCTGTTTAACAATAGCACTAGCAAATAAATGGATTTTTTTTCATTTTCTTTTCTTGTTTTTTGTCTGATCTAAATGTAGAGGAAGAAGAAGCCCTGGCAAAAAAGTTACAGTTCTTTTTAACAGCTAGAACTTCTGCAATATAAATAGTGGCTCTCTGGACTACAGTTTGTTAAACATGTAGACTATGATTTATCTGAAATTGTGCTGTGCACATAATACCGGATTGATATAGAATTGATGTACGGATACCACCAGTCTCTGGCAATGCGTAGTTTACAGTTTTTATCTATATCCTAATATGCGAACGTGTGTCACACTCTTGATTTTAGAATGACTCTTTTTACTATATAAATTTTTACGTAGAATATCCTGCATCGAGCAGCCATGACCATGCAGCGAGAGAGAAAGTTTTGCCTTATTGATGTCAGATTCTGTATTGATGTCAAATATTTTTTGATCAGTTTTTCAAGATCTTTATACATACAATACAGGTACACCATTCCAAGATTTTATACTATATATACGGGATTCACAGACGGGATTGTGAGGGACACATCATTATCCAAGTTAAAACCGGCAAGAAATATCTTACAGGGGATACAGGGAGGGATTTCACACATCATTATTCATTATTCGATTATTCAATATCAAAATCTGTGATACTAATCATCAAGAGAGTTTTCCAATAACAACAAGAAGAAGTTCTAACTATCTTAATTGGCTTTGTGAATCAGGGTCGCATCCAGACCGAAAATGATAACGTTGAAACGTTATGGGCGCCCAAAAAATGTCCCCAAAAAATATCCAAAAGAAAAAATCAGAATCATAAATTCCTGAACAAATTAAACAAAAGTAATTTAGAACAATAACCAAATTAGTTCAAACGTAACATTTCACACGGTTTAAATTTGTCCGGTCTGCTAAATAGTAATTTAGAGCTTCTCTCTGGTGCAGTTCTAAATTATGCAATCCGTAACCAAATTTGAAGTACTTCATAAAACATGCAATTAAGTGATTTTTCTCCTCTTGAAAGTACTAAAATGTCAGAGCTATCAGAAGCATCACAGCTGACGCGAAACCCCCTGCTGAAAATCGATGTCCCCATAAATGATCTGGATGCGACACTGTGAATCCCAGAATTTTAGAGTGATAAGTTTTATATATAAGTAAATTTTACAGTCAAATTCTTGGTAGGAGCAAGTAAAACCACATAGAGGCAAGATTAATAAAGTAGCACGTCTTTAATCGACAATATCTCACAGTAACGGTATGACCAACCCTTGAAATGATACATTATCAGTTAGGACCACTCGACCAAAACTTGCGATAAAAAGCGTTTCATACTACTTTATGACAGCCACACGACGAAGTGCGTTCACAACGTTTTCTACAGATTTGAGAATACAAGATTGAGAAATGTATATATTGTAAAATCGTGAAAGAATTATCAATCTGATTTAATTTGTAACTTAGGACTCTTTACTTTGTACATTCACGTTGATATAAATAAATTGTCCAGAACAAATTATTTGTGTTTTATCTATGAAGTCCGATAATATGTGAATAGATTTCGTCGAGATACAGACGAAGTTCATCGTAGGTACAAAAGATCGGGAACACAAAAATTCTCGCGACTTTCGCGACATTTTGCTTTTTTAGGATTCACGACTTTATATGCTGGCGACTTTTAAATATTTTCACAAAAAACATTTCACAGATTTGCAGCCATTTTTTTGAAGGGTGAAGGGTGCTCGTGACTTTGTGTTATTTATTTTCGTATTCAGATTGAATAACTTCATTTCCAGATCCCCAAAATAAGTAGGCAGTGGCGTAACTACTCTTGAGGGTTGCTTTGGGTGCGATCTCACCACCCTCAGATTTAGTTGGCCTTCTTTTTTTACCAAGCAATTTTTCAAGCGATATACTACCAAACGTGTTATAACCATTCGTTCGTTTGAATTATTCTTTCCGAATGCTTCCCGAAAATTTATTATCGCAATGTTTGATATTGTTATGTTAATGATTTTAACAGTCGTTTTGTCGATAGGCCACACAATAGCGCAAATTCAATTTTACGACCATTCTTATGCTAATGTATCGCTAGATAAGCGGTACTCCTCCGAAGATGTAGAAATTGTTCGTTTTCTTCTTTCTTCATTTTCTGAAGAACTAAGCCGAAAGGGAAATTTTGACACGGTAAAAAGTTTTGTTTTTGCATAAAGTTTCACCACCCCAAAAATGTCGAATTTTCCCTAGAGCTATGTTTCTATGCTAGATCGTCATCATTCAATCGGATGTATTCAAATAGGAGAGTAAAATGAAATTATCGAGGCAATTCTTTATAATAAATCACGATTATTTTAGCGACGAATTCTGGTCGAGTGGTCCTAACTGAACTGATTACATATACATCATATATTTTTTTGCTCAGTTTTTCGAGCTCTACAATATGGGTACACTTTCCAGTTGTGATTCCGTGGTTTAATTTTTCTTCACGAGGAACACACATGGGAAGAAGGGGGTTTGACACGTCGTTTTTTAAAAAGTTTTACCTGGGATGCTAGTAATAAGGCCGATGGAAATTTTGTATTAGTTTAGCGTCACTTAACTCCTAAAAATGTCATGCGGCATGTTTTCATTATTCATTAACTTTGTTCTAGTGCCATACATAGCCGGAGAACACATCAAATACGCCATTTTGCATTATTATAATCACTGAGATCCCGCCCGAGTACGGTACTAGCTCGAGCTTTCAAATACTTCAGACCTGCTTTTTCTTCAACTACATTGAAAAAGAAGAAATTTTCAAGAAATTTTTGCAAATTAGGTATTCCACAAAGTTGGTTTTTTCAGCATGTATCTGATAGAAATCGAAACCATGACTCTATTATTCCAAAACGCTGCAAAAATTAATGTCTACTTCGATTACGTAATCGAATGTCGAAATTTCGCTACATTTATTATACGGAACCCTCTGGGGAAGTCATTAGACGCACATGGAAGAGCAACTACTTGTACATTTTGAACCGGGATACGATCGTCGGTGGTGGGTAGGCAAGGAAATGAAGTGGATGGTGTATTATTCTTGTTAAATTGTCATTTTGTATTGAAATAATGAAATCTTGTAAAATAATGAAATTTTTTACGCGGACACTTACAGTGATGCGGGCGGGTGACGCTAAACTAATATAAAATTTCCATCGGCCTAAAATAAACTTTGTTTTCACTTTAGAAGAATTAGGTTGCAGTGGTGCTGCCATTTTGAAAACATTTCCGAGAATTTCCCTGAAATCGAGGCCGACTAAAACATTCATAGTTCAGGTCTTCATTAACAATTTTCCTTACAATATAAATTTAATGAAATTCCGTGAAATATTTATCATGTTAGCATTGATCAATTTAGTGTTTGTTGTTTTATTTCAGAAATTTTTTTAGACAAAATACTTAATCTGAAAGTAGCGACAATCCATGGTAGGATTCTTTAATAGCCCCCGCCATTTTCAGCAATGACGTAGCTTATGAATTAATTGGTCACATTTTCTAAAGAAAACTTTAAAGCTTTTATTGAAGCTACTTTCAGATTGTTTGACCAGGCCTGCAATTACTCGAATCAAAATGATTCCTTTCAATCTTTCAGTTTCTCTTACTACGTTGCATTAACAACAACAAATCAATATGGTATACGAAAAATTTTTTCTGAACTTTTGAGTTGAATTCATTATGATTGTATTGCTGTTTACCCACAAATACTTTGCACTTTCAGGTACTAGCTGCTTCATCCACTAGTGTAGGTGCTGGTCGATCGCCTGGAAAGGCTTCGAGCCCGAAAGGTGGTAGTGGTGGATCGACAGTAAGATCAAGGAAATCAACTGGAAGTACCACTACAACAAGACGAGCTGGTGGCGCTGGAGGTCCACAGAATATGTGGAGGTTTTACACTGAAGATTCTCCTGGGATTAAAGTGTGAGTATATCTCAAAACCAAAATGATTGATTTATTATTTCATTTAGGAAATTTTATCTTTACATCACAATAAAATACTGTCATTCTGACTACCAGCATACCATCCTGAATAGAAGGGGAATTATTCTCTAAAGTTATATCTATCATGTGTTGTATATTATTAAAATTTGGTTTGCTGAAATCAGACACTTGCAATTTACTATATTGAATGTTATGAACAATTAACCTCTGTTGCTCCATAGATGAAATCAAAGTGAGTGAAAAATAGTGGTTTAATAGGAGAAATCCTTCATTGATCCATTGATACTGTATCCAAAAAACTAGTCTTTCTTTTAGTAGCAGCTCTAAATCAACTTTGTCACACTTTGCGAACAAAATGTAGCTCAGTATCCAAGCTGATTGCTTTATTAGTCCAGATTAATTCATGCTTTGTGTTCAACACTTATACTCCCTCCATCCCTTGACATCACAACTTTTTACGTCGTGATGAAGTTGATTTTGGCATGGTCTGTTTACTGAAAATAAGAAAAATCAAAAAAGTGACTTTTCAAAATCTATTTTTCCAGTAATGTAATAATTTCTTCACATTTCCTAAGTTTCTATTAACTTATCAGGGAATACCTACTTTTCTATCATATATTTTAATTCATTGAACACATTAATTAATAGTTCTTTTTCTTGTTAATTCTTCCATTCTAAAAGTTGTTTACATTAAAACATTTTGCAATTAACCTAACCTCACACAGCCTTCCTCATTGGACACATACATTAAACAGACCTTTCTTGTTAACAAAATATACAGCCATACTCAGACAAGTCACAACAAATACTAAAATATATGTTGAAAGTAGATAAAAGATCTTGAAAAACCATGAGCGTGAAAATCGAGCATATGATGTGAACAGATTTTTTCGTGGTTTTTTTACAAAAGGTTTCATAGAGTATTTCTAGAGTTTTTGTGTACATGTTTGTTTTGTGTCCTAAGTAAGGAAGGCTGTCCAAAGTCAGGACTATTGACGGAATGCCATTAAACTCGTATAAACATTCATGCCACAGGTATAATCATAAAAAATATTGTTACATTTCCCAAAATTCTAGATTGGTATTTTTCATAATTTTAAGCATGTACTTAACATGAATATCAATGTCAACAAAAAAGTTCAGTCCTGTCAACTTTCTTTTTGATCATTGTTCAAATTTAATACCAATGTTTTTTTCTTTTTCAGTGGACCAGTGCCTGTTCTGGTAATGAGTTTATTGTTCATCGCTTCTGTTTTCATGTTGCACATATGGGGAAAATACACAAGATCATAAAAGTATTATCTATAATCCATACAACAACGACAATAAAGAAATCAAGGACTTATAATGCCATTTTGTATATTATTTTATTGGTTTACCCAATAGAGGAATAAACAATGAATTTTTATATTTATTCATAATAATATCAAAGTTTTTCTTATCTGCTGTTGCTTGTGTCATCATAAAATTCCCCACCACAATTACTTAACAGGGTTTTTATGTGTGTAAGCATATTTTTGAAATCATTTCAAAATTTCATGTTACTTATTATCTAAGATCGTGGAAGCTGTTGTCCCACTTTGTAATACCTGTCACACGTTTTTATAACGAAAAGCTGCCACAGTTTGTAATAATTTTCGAACATTCATCATAACTGAGCTAAAACTGAGGTAACCCTATTCAGCTTGAGGTTTTGGGGAGAAAAATCTAAATGAAGCCGGGATTTTTTTGGCTCGGTAGACGCCCCGGGGCTCTCACTTGCTTATGTAAATCAAAAAATTGGTTATGGTGTCGTAAATGAAAAGTGGTGTCTTGAAACTGCGTTGCGAATGGAAACCTCCGCAAGGAAATAGAACAATGAAACAGTGACAAATTGACTAATCACAAACAACTGCAACCTCGTACCCAGACTTTCTTGCCTTTTCGATTATACGGACAAAGGCAAGAAACCCTGGGTACGAGGTTGTAACAACTGGTATCAAGCGGGTGTCCACTTCGGAAATATGTTGGTTGAACAATAACATCATCTAATATGTCGAATACTTGGTCGTTTGAGTACGTTAACGTTCTAAAATCTATATATACAGTATACTCCCGATAACTCGAAGTTCCAGTAACTCGAACTGTTTTTGAATTCCCGTTGAACCTTCACAGATACTTTCTCACAAAAATCACTCGATAACTCGAACATTCGTTAAGTGGAACTATTTTTCCTGTCCCTTAGACAGAAATTCCCCCGATAACTCGAACTTCAGAGGAAAAATGAAAACAATTTCAGTAAAAAGTGACTACTTTTCTTTCAATAATATCAATTGTTCTTCCAAAGTTGACAAAAACTTTTTTTCTCCTGTAAATTGTAAAATGCATGGAACTTGTAAACCCTCGCTATCGCCAAGGTTCAATCTTTTTCCAGTTACTTTAGCTGTGCAACTCGCTTGAGAATGACTTTGCAAGAAATAAAATATGGTCTTTGCGAAACGCCCTGACTTTCCTTTTTTCAAATGTCCAACTGTAGTTCCATTACTAGTTTTTAAACAAACTGCATATACTTATCAACAGGATTTTCCGGCTCGCATTGGACTTCCAAGTATTCACCCAACTCTGGTGTCCATCTCTCTTTATACACGTGGTGTCCTTTAATTTAAGTTTCATGGGAAATTTCAACAATAAGGATGATAGGTGGTTCATTTTGTAACAAAATCTTGTCAGTGATATTTGTAGGCATTTTCACACATAAGGCAATGTACCCTCACAAGTTTCGCAACAAAATACAAGAAAGACATTACAGTGACGAAGACATTACATTCGAACGTTCGCTTTCGAATTTCGAATTGAGTTAAAGCTTATCCTAGTGTGCACTGGAATGTCGAAGATTTAACTCTGAGGGGCTGATTACATGATCCCGGTTGTTAGCCGGGACGAAATCTTGCCGAGGTCTTGGCATCCTGGTCAAATCATCATAAATTTTTCCATCGCGATTACATGATAAAATTTTCATCCCGCCTAACCGAGATCTCGGCTATCATCAAGATCCGGGATCTCGGTTAGGCGGGATGAAATTTTCCCATGTAATCGCTTCATCCCGTTCAACCGGAACAAGTTTGAGGTTTGAGCATGCGTATTTTGTCAAAAGTATCGTTTCGTCTTTTAAAGGCAGGTTTGGCTTTGTCCCATCCCGCCTAAACGGGATGAAAATTTTGCATATAATAACACCGAGTTGAAATTCATCTCGGCAAAGCGGGATGAAATTTCATCCCGGCTAACCGGGATCATGTAATCAGCCCCTGAGTGTCGTTTTATGTTTACACTTTACAATGGCCATTGTCGCTGCAAAGAGAAAACTGAGTACAAAATCAATCAACGAAAAATACGCTGCATTAAAAGAAGTCGAAGGCGGATCATCAAAGTCTCTGGTTGCTATGAAATACGGATCAAAAATAAGGAAAGAATTTTCGAATCTATGAAGACGGAAGGGAACAAAACAAAACGTATGAGACTTAAAGAAGGAACCTTTGCAAAGTTGGATTAGCTCATTTTTAAAAGGCTCTTAACTGTGTAAGGAGTAGGATCGTAGTGGTATCACCGTCAATCCTGAAAACAAAAGCCAAAGAACTTGCGGGAAAGATCGATATCGAAGGATTTCAAGCGTCTGATGGTTGGCTTGATCGTTGGAAAAACAGGTACAATGTTTCTTTCAAGACGGTATCTGGAGAAGGTAACTCATGTACGGCTGAAATGACCGCACCATGGAAAGAAACAACTCTCCCTACAATTTTATCCAAGTACAAACTTGATGAAATTTATAATGCAGATGAATTTGGGTTATTTTTTCGTTTGCAGCCCAATAAGTCACTCAATCTTAGATCTGAGTCTTGCACAGGGAGGAAACACAGCAAAATTCGCCTGACTGGAGTGGCGACAGCAAATGCAACGGGTGATAATGTTTGTCATTGGTAAATCAAAATCCCCTCGCTGCTTCGGAGTTAAAAACTTACCTTGCAGATAGAAATCAAAATAAAAGTTGGATTGATAGCGTACTTTTCGAAGAGTGGATACGAGAAATGGATACAAAGTTTACAAAAGAGAAGAAGAAAGTAGCGCTTATCATAGATAACTGCCCAGCACATCCGACAATCAATAATCTCAAATTCATTGAGCTTGTTTTCTTACCACCGCATAGCACATCTAAACTCCAACCAATGGATCAGGAAGTTATACGCTCTTTGAAAGTATAAGTCTTTAGCATTGCAAAGGGTCGTTGTAGCTATTGATAAAGGAAAGGACCTTCCTGTTTTTTCGATTTTAGATGCAATGAAAATGCTCGATCTTGCATGGCATAAAGTGAAAACCTCCACCATCGTCAATTGTTTTGCGAAAGCAGGAATTTCGAAAGATCAGCAGGCATCTGCCCAGTCGGATGACGCTGACCCTTTTAAAGACCTTCAAAATCAGATCGAAAAACGTGGTGATTTTTACCCTCCAGGTACCAAACCTTTACTATCAGATGAAGAGTTGATAGAAGAGGTGTTGAATGCAGCGAATGGAGATGATGGTGATGAGGATGATGATGATGTTCTGTTGAACCCAGTTTGCCCAAGAGTTAATGATATTCGGGAGGCATGCAAGTGCTGCATGACTATGCCCTTCAGTCTATGCGGTGAAGATATTCAACAACAGCTCAATGCACTCTCAATTTCAATTGACAGAAACGTTACCGCTACAATGAAATGGAGTGACATTAAAACTTTTTTTCAGTGATGTATAACTATGTACTGTATACCTTTCTTGTTAGAGTAGAAAAGAAAAAAAACTTTTAATAACTCGAACTATTTTCACTTATCGGCCAAAGTTCGAGTTATCGAATGCCCCGATAACTCGAACATTCGATAACTCGAACTATTTTTTTGGTTCCTTGAGGTTCGAGTTATCGGGAGTGTACTGTACTAATACGAGTGACTGTTTTAATTAAATTCTACGCTCAAGTTGTTTAATTTCGAAAGGGAAATTAAAACCCGTAAAAAAACATTTACGCGGGATACTAGTAAAACCATAAGAAATTTTCAATATTAACAAATTTCGTGTTTTGTTATCGCAAAACTAAAAAGTTTACTGTACATTTTTAGGGCTTTATATGGAACTTGCTAGAGTTGTTCATACATAAATCCTTGTAATGCCAGTAGAAACTCAACGTTGGCCCTCAAAAAATAAGCGTGTAAACTGATTATGTTTCGTTTGAGCCTGGTTCACACCTGGCGATTGCGATGATTATAAATTTTCACCGTCGTAATTGCCAGGTTTGGACCAGGCTTTGATCCGAGATAAATCTCTGACGACCTGTGGAGTTGAAACAGTTTAAAGTCTCATAAGTAATTAAAGTTCGTGTAGCGGATTCATCGAATTTGGCTAATGGTTATTATGGTTATCATGGTTATAAAAGTTTATCGTGTTTTGAAAAATCAAATCACGTCCGTTTTTATCAAGGTTTCCGGTATTTGGAAAAGCACATTCAACCAGCACGCGAGACAAGACGTATTAATTTACAACACGGTTGACGATAAGTGTTCAGCAATAGTTGTTTATCTTTTGGTGCTGGAAACCAACATGAACGGTGTGAAACAAAACAGAATATATCACTCATGAATAAAACAAAGAAAAAGATTTTCGACCACGTAACTCTGACTTGTCGCACGTCGAAAGAAAGAGAAGTTTTTACAAAAAGGCCGTTCGTCGTGAACCTATCCAGGAAAAAAGTTGTCGACTTTTAAAAGTTGTCCGATAAAAGAAGTAGAGCACGATGTTCACAAATTACCACCTATATCCAAACTACCTCCCAGATTTCAAAGGAGCTTCGAATCAAAGAGTCAAACGCGTCACATGCATACTAACGCACGAAGCACAAAACTCTTTGCTGAGGAATCCAGGGCCGACGTAAGGAAGTTATTTCAACAGAAATGACGTTGGTTATGTTTAACGTAAATGCTTTTTATTTATCTAACACTTTGTTACGCCACTGTAAATTTTCAGTTCCAGTGAGGTGGTATGACATCCCAAATATCTAACCACCTGTTCTCTCGTTAAACGCTATGTGCATAGATACCCTAAACCTGTGATCTGTAGTAGAATATAATGACCCCTTAGAATATTTTCAGATCTAGAGATAGTGGAGAAACCTTCAGTCGATTGGGAACAAAATTTCATCTCATTTTACAATAGTAAAAAGCCTGCGATAATATTAAAAGCTATTAACTTGATTGCTTATTTTTTTAACGTCATTGATTGGTTATCTGCGTTGTGAAATGAACTGAGTGTGCATTAAATTGTCACGTGACATCGAGATCACCTTGATGAAGGGCTTGTTATATCAGTATAAGTACTGTGAATTTCGAATGCTGAGAAACGGCGTGACGGAGTCAATCATTTTTTGACGAATTTTTTGGCCGCCTCTTTTCTTTTGGCCTTTCCTTTCGTCATGTAGGCGCTGGAAGCAACGTTTGAACTGCGTTGATTAACATGTGATTGAATGCTGAAACGAGAGAGAAATCATAGAGGTGGTCATCGTGTTGTCAGTCACGAGAGGTTTAAATGTTTGATCAGCTTTCTGGTGAATTCCTTACACAAAGCAACGTGTTGTTGTTTGAAAACCGATTTACCCATCAGACAATCTTACTCTTTGCACCATCGACACGACAAACAGTCTCAAACTTGATTCATGTAATTAAAATGTGCAGTTTACTCCTATTTACACTTTGTCACTTCTCTCCTTGACACCTGTACTACAACAACTTTGAAATGTTTACATACATGTTTAACTGCTGATTCTGTCCTCCCATTCTCCATGACTGGCTATCTTTGAAATTCGATGTACACAACTCTAGGTCATCTACCATAGCATTGTAAGACTCTTCGATGTCGTCGTCTTCATACTCATCATTCTCCTTGGCTAGTTTAACATACAGTGACCTTTCAGCTTTTAAACCTTCAATCTCAGCAGACATCAACGATCTCGCACCAGATAAGTCGCCTGCTCAAATAAAAACGATTACAGAAAGGGGCAACTAAAACTGTGTCACCATGGTAACTATCATTCCTTACCTGAGTCAGCCTGTTTTTGGGCGGATTTCATCACATTTGCCATCCTCACACGAGCTCTTTCCTTATTCACGTGGACGTTTGACGTGGATGCGTCGTGCACCGTCCCTTCAGCTGACAATAACAAAAATTTTATCATAATGGCGGAACTCGATATCCGTGACGAAATGAACTTAAGGGCTCAGCGTACCTTTTACTCACATATGCATTGCAGAACGTTTCCCGTTATTTCCTGAATTCGTGTAGAGCATTAAATTTTCTTTCCAACGGTGTATAAAATGATATATTTACATAAATAATAAGGAAGAAATTGGTCGATCAATCAAAAATACGAACTTTTGTTTGTTTCTTTGAGCTCTAACTCCCGAAGAAAAAGTTTTTTACATGTTTTTTTGGTAGTGCCGATTCCTCACAATCTCAATTAATGGTTTTGTTCAGGAGAAAAACATTTTTTTGTTTTTTCCATACTTTTGCGCTATTGGATAGTTGAAAACAATCTCGGATTTTGAGCCAATCAGGAATTTTCTCTCGAATCGCGGGCACGCTTTTCGTTAACGGGCTTTCATCTACCGCTGTGCAAAGTTTTAAAGGAAATGAGCCACTTGCTGGGAAGATGTAGCTCATAGAAGGTGGAACACTAATAATTTTTCATCACATAAACGACAATATGACAGCCTTTAATAAATTCACAAAGTGAGCTGCTAATTTAAACGTCTTTTGAGTATATAACAGATTGTAATAAAGGTTGTCATAACTTAGAAACGTTGAATAACAAAAAATACCCATAACTTTCTCAAAAAGCATTATTTTTCGCTATAACTTTAAATGTAGTGTAATGATAACCTAATGATTGCATCTGTCAAAAAAAAATTTGAAAAAGAAAATTTTCACTTTTGAAACGTACGCTGAGGCCTTAAGATTACTTTTATATTGAATGCAAAAAGAAGACAGATTAAATTCTTGACGAGCAGATAATCTGCTTGACAATGCAATGTTAGTTATTGGTATTCACCATTCCTACTCACCAGGCCGGAGGACCGAAAGCTTCCCTCTAATGTTCTCCAGGGAGTTGGTAATCACACTGAAATAATCGCCTGAAGCCTCAAACAATGGCTGTGGAGTAGTTTCATAAGGCATAGAAACAGCATCAATAGACAACTCCATCACAATATCACGGCTTTCTTCAGACTGCAAGTCACCCATGTTCACCTTCACACTAACATAGAAATGTGAAAAAGAATGTCCTAAATGTTGATATATAAAAACAGAAACACTGTTGATTATCCCATTCAAGCCAGCGTTATATTTTCAAGGTCTATAAAAGTATCCTCTATTTTCATTCCAGCTAACTTACGATTTCTTGTCATCTCTTATCTCGAATGGGCGTCCAGTATGGACTTCCTTTATGACAACGCCATCTTCCATTGCCACTTCCAGTTGTATTCCTTGCGCCACTGTGCTCAACAGACCGCCCAAACAGTGTCCAAATGATTCAGCAATCTAAAAATACCTGAAATACTTGTAACTGGGCAATAGCAACGGGTAATATGCCTAATGGGTTCACGACTTACGAGTAGAATTTCTTCCGAGTTTCTGGCCAAAATGAGCAAACTCTCTCCAAGGCGGACACCTCTCTAAAGCGGACAAAATCTCTGTTCCCGTAATTGTCCGCTTTAAGGAGGTTCCACTATATCTATCACAAACAAAGCAGTTTTACCTTGTCTTCATTCTCGATATAATAATACATTCCATTGCCTGCATCCGAAATGTCTTTCAACATTTGTGAATCATGATCTTTACCAAATCCAAAGGTATAAACAGTAGCATCCGAAGGCTTGCTATCTCCCTTTGAAACTGCCGGCTGTTCATGTTAAAGATAAAAAACAAACTAATAAAAAATACATACTTCATCAAAATCTCAGAGGTTTTAACGCAAATAACACAAAACTTCTTAATGTTGAAAGATCAGAAGATGGAAAATATTATCCATATATCCTACAATTGTCGTAATCGCCAGGTCTGGACCAGGCTTTATGGCATAAAAGCATCCAAACGTTTTATACAGATATTTGTCAAATAACTGAAAAATGAAAAATGAAACCAATACCTTTTCTTCCCTTTTTACGCCAATTTTTTGTAACCATGACTGATGAGGAGCTGCTTGTGAATCATCTCTCAGTGATGGACCATCAAATTGTTTTGGATGTTTCATGGCCTGTACAATACCTTGCGATGATCTAATACCTAATTATAAAAAAAGGAAACTAGAATTGTTGTCATTTTGTTGATATTTGTTTCGGAAAATGACTTCTTTTCGCATGTCTTTACACGGCAAGATAAATTTACTGTAACGCATACATGCATTGCATCAGTAGAATGATGCATGGAATAAGCAATGCCTTTCTAATAAGTGGAATGGGAGTTCTATAATCATGCACGAAACGTCGTAAATATCTAAAGTGCCGAGGAAATAAAGGAGGTTAAAAAAAAACTATTCAAAGCATCAAAGGGCCTGGAAGAATTCTTTGTCTCTGCATGGAAATATTCAAGTTTATAAATAATACTGAAGGTTCTTACCAACATTGGCAAGTCCATCTGTGAATAATAACACCGAAGCAACTTCATTTTTATCGTTTGGAGAACGGTCAATGATCTGACAGAGTCCTTTCATTAGACCTCCGCAAAGATTTGTAGATGTTCCCGATTGAATTTTTCTAATTTTGTCAAGAGCTGTGGTCTTGTTATCTGCATTCATGTTACTAAGCTTGTATTGAATGTTAACATTGGTATCATATGTAACAATACAAAAACGATCTTTTTCAGTTACTGAAACAGAACAAACTATCATTATAACGAAGAACAGAAGACAGGATAACATTTTAGACAAATGACTCCATGGTCATCTCTCTAAAACAACTGTGTTTAAGGTTGAAACAATTTTATAAATAATAAGTTTACAATTTTATAAATTTAAGCTTACAAAGAATATTTGCAAGAAAAATCATGAAAGTTCAGGAAAACAAGTATAAATTTGGCAAAAAATATAATAAAAGAACTTACATTGTGTGAGCACAAACTCAAGGGTTTTTCTCACAAGACTGATTTTTTCACCACTCATGGAGCCTGACTTGTCAATGACTGCAACAATGTCAATGGGTGCACGCTTGTTTTCATCATCTTCGTCATTGTAGGTTGGTGCTTTTAAAGTGACCAATGACCAAACATCATGCTTTGCATTGTACAAATAGTCTTTATATTCCGGAGAGCATGTCAAGGCTATTTTGTCCACCTCTCGGTTACCGGCAGCATCGTTTTGGGCCATTGAGGAAGCTGAGATATAAAGTAAAATAACATACATATAACATCAAATCAAAGAACAGAAAAAATATTGGTATTGGTGAATTAGCTGACTTTAAATCAAAAGAATTTGTGAAGTCTTTCCGCTCTAAAACTTCAAACTTCAGATTTGGCCAAAAGTCAGACTTTTCGAGATGAAGTGAAAAAAACATTCCCAGAAAATACAAGAATATTTGAATATGCAATAGAATTTCCGTTGCCATGAGTTACCATGATTTTGCTAAAGGCTGTTGGAAATAAATATGTAATGTTTATAAATTCCTCTTGCAAATGAAAATTCTTTAAGAATCAACTTGAAGTGAGATTTTGGATGCAGTAAAGAAATTTCGACAAGCAACTTGAAGTGTGGAGAATTTCTAAAAGTACTTCAAAAGCAAATTATACGTGTTCCTTCAGTATCTATATGCATTATTATTACAAAAAATATATTTGCTCCTCATTCTTTCTATTTCAGCTACAATACAGTGCTACAGGAGTTTTTGGAAAATTCTCAGATTCCAAGAAAAAGAAAACTAAAACTTATAAAAAATTATTTTCATAAAACAGAATATTGGAGCACATTCTGCCAAACATCCAATATTTCTATGCATCGATGCTACAAATTTTGGGGAGTGTCTAAACAAGTAACTGGAGTCACTGTGAACCAATAGCCCAACTTTACAGCTGCTGTGAAAGTTCTGTTCAAAAATTTCAAACAAACAAAATGATTGTCCTTCTCATTGTCGTTTAAGCAGACTTTGATGCCCCAGTACAACCTTTGCTTGCTGAATTGGGTTTATTAAAATTTATTTATTTATTTATTTATTTATTTTTACATTCTGTGTATCACACTAACCTCCCCTCACCCTTACTCTTACACATTAGTAGTTGATTTCTCTCATTCTTACAATACTTGTGCCTTATTAACTCCTGTCTTGTTAGAATCTCCTGTTTTGGCCTCAAATCTGTTAGACACCAGTCTATGTTATCTGAGCAGTTTTGGCCGAAGTCACTACTAGAAAGAGAGCTACAAGATGAGAAAAGGAAGAAGAGTTATAAACACAGATGAGAAAGATGAGAAAAGGAAGAAGAGTTATCAAGACAGAGCAAGGTGGCGGTTAACCTTGGATTTAAAAGATTGCAGATCATACTCAGCAGGAAAACAACTATGAGGGAGAGAATTCCAGAGGTGAGCAGTCCAAGGGAAAAAGCTAGAAAACTTAGTCAATGACTCCAAATTGATGGATTTATCTTTGCCTAAATTGAAATCTACTCTTAAATCCACATTTCATAACTCCTAATTGATTGTTGTTTTTTTGTTTGTTTGTTTGATCTGCTTCACTCATTTATACTATCGTTAAATTTGTTTATCAGCCCGCTTTTAGTTTGTCCTGTCCTGTAGTATCCCGTAGTTGTTTTATAATGTCCTTCATGTCCATCACACTAGCTAGCTTTGGCTTTTGGTGGTCTACCGTATAGATTGCCCATTTTACATCATTTTGAATAAGTAACTATCGTGTATATATATATTGGGTGAAATGCAAAGTTATCTAAGAAACCATTAATTCTAATTATTTTCTGACAATAAGAAAGGTATTTATACAAATTTTGTCATGGAATTTGTATGGAATGTCAGCATTTTCAGCAATTTTTGCTACTTTTTTTCTCAAATTTGAGCATCTGTATCTTCTGCTGTAGTTGGGAGAAGCACGAAAGTTTTTTGATTTTTTCGCAGCCTTTTTTAAAATGATGTTTTGAAAACAAATTTTGTCCTGTTCGTAATCAGTCTTCTCTTTTCACAATTGTGTCAGTGTTATTGCCAAAAAATTAAATTTAATAGTTGCAAAGCACAATTTGATGATCTGCTGCTATGGAAACATGCCTTTCATAACATTAGAGCTTGTTTTGATGTAATATTTTGATGTAATCATGGTTTCTTTGTTTATCATAAACTACCTGTTTCAATTCAGATTGGCATTTTGATGTGATGTTGTAGGTCACTTCTGAATACTTCAATGGCAGGAAAGTTTGAGCAAAATAATATTCCCTTAACCTTGTTATCTTCAATATCCGTAATCAAGTATCCCATCCGTAACCTCGCCTTTTTTGGAGTGATTACGTATGGGACATGTACAGATTTGGTGCAATTCACCCTATCGATAGTGATCTATACAAATATATGTCGAATCGGTTGATTGATTGATTGATTAATTGATTGACAGGATATCTATACCAGCAATGGACTCATTGTTCTAAACTATCACAATGTCATCCCACAATCCCTTTGTCAGTAAAGTATGTTTAACAACTTTTATGCAGCACATCAGGGATACTAGTGTCACTAATGCCAACCAAACAGTTTAAAAGTCTGACATAAACTTGAGTCATCTTCATTGTTCAAACTGCAAGTCATGTAAACCAAGATGCATGCAAAAATGTGTGTTAACTGGGTGTCTTACTAATTGTGTAAAATAGATTTGGTATAAAACAGTTTTGTTCGTTCTATTTTTTCTTTCAGTGTGCAATTGTTCACAAAAATAACTCCTTTTCAAAACACACTCACCCTAATAAACGGTCTTTTCTTGTTATCTGTTATGCGAAAAATAAGTGATTTAAGGCCGGAGCAAACGTGTCAAACTCTTTCATCAAACTGCAATTAGTTTGATGAGCCAGCGTTTTGATGAAAATTCGAATTTTTGATGAAAACAGAAAATTCCATTTGAAGTGTCATCAAACTGATTCCATCAAATAAAGTCCATTCATTCTGAAAATTAAAATGGCCGAGTTAGCAGCTAGTATTTTATTACTGTCAGAACTAGTTGATTCTGATGATGAAAAACCTCGCAGAGGTAAAACAAGAAATTGGATGAAGAGAAGAAGTGAGAAGGGTTATTATAATAACATTATAAAAGAATTGCGATTAGAAGATCGATTTGGTTTCAAGGATATGTTTCGAATGGATGTTGTTGATTTTGAATACGTTTTGGCTCAAATTTCTGATTTGATAACTCCACAGGAAATTATTGGAGGAACCAGTCCCATTCAGGCTGATGAACGGTTAGCTTTGACATTAAGATTTTTAGCTACCGGTGAGAGTTTTCAATCTTTGGGCTACCAATTTAGAATTTTGTTGAATGCAGTGTCATACATCGTGAAAGGCTGTTGCAAAGCCATTGTAGATCGAATGGTGCAGCAATTTCTAAAAACTCCATCTTCAAATGCTGAATGGCTCAAGATTTCAAAGAAATTTGAAGAGAAATGGAACTACCCGCACGCGTTAGGGGCGATTGACGGGAAACACGTAAGGGTTCAAAAACCAAAAAACGCTGGGTCCTTTTACTACAATTACAAACACACCCATTCAATTATATTGATGGCTATCGCGGGACCCGACTATGAATGTTTATATGCAGATGTTGGGTGTAATGGGAGAGTAAACGATTCGGGAATTTGGAACAAAACATCTCTTTTACAAGGCATACAGGATGGTTCTATTAATCTTCCCATGGATGAAGATTTACCTAATGGTGAAAGCGCCCCATATGTCTTCCTAGGAGACGATGCTTTTGCGCTGAAAACCTTCATGATGAAACCTTTTCCTCAAAAAGACTTGACCGGCGAAAAACGCATCTATAATTACAGACACAGCAGAGCAAGAAGGATATCGGAAAATCTATTCGGAATCCTAGCGAATCGATGGCGGGTATTTTTCACTATAATCAATTTAGAACCAAAGTACGTAGAGGATATTATTTTTTCAGCTCTCATATTACATAATTTTCTGATTAAAAGCACAATTTCATCAAATTCCTACCGCCCACCGTTATTTGCTGATACCATTTTAGAAGATGGTGAAGTTGCTGAAGGAGAATGGCGTAAGGCTGATCAAAACAATGCATTTTATCCACTGCAAACACCTTGATTTGGTCATAATTCTTCACAATCAGCAAAATCAGTTAGAGAATGTTTCATGCATTATTTTGTCAATGAGGGTTCAGTTGAATGGCAATGGAAATATTGCTAACATTTTTAAAATATCAAATGAGCAAAAATTAATAAAAATATGTGTATGTTATTGAATTTCTGTATACTCAAGATTTGTAAAATTAGTTTACAAGAAATAATAAGAACAGAATAAAAACAACATAAAACAAAAACAATCTCATTTGTTTAATATATCCATATATGAATGTCCTCCCTGCATCACTACAGGTAAAGCTTGAAAGTTAAACTGAGATCTTTGGTTTTGTTTTTGAGGATCGACAACTGCTGGGTCCACTGTCATCTCTATTTCAAATAAAATATCGTGGATTCGTTTTTCTGCTATTCTTTTCTCTCTGCTTCCGAAATTTGATAGTTTCTGGTCAATGTACTGCGCAAAAGGGGATACTTTTGGGGATTCAACAGCACTTCCCTTCGCTGAAATAGCTTCTGTGCATCGAGACAATAGCTCAAGTTTCTTCTCTGCTACCGAAGTTTTTTTTGTTTTAATTGGAGTAACCTCTTTTACATCGATTTCTTCATCTTGTTCATCTTTACTCATCCTTTTCAAGGTGTCTCTACTTTTGGAAGCACCGATAACTGGGGTCAAAAATGTTAACCTGTCAAAATGTACCCACTTACTGGAATACAACTCGTCTGTGCTCTGTCCACTCTTAGTGCGCCTTTCCTTTGACAGTTCCTTTCCAAACTGAGTTCTAAAATTGTTAATTTTTGCTTTAACTGAGGTGATATTTGTATCGAGACTTTCTGCGATTTCAGAGTATGCTCTTCGTCAGTCCAATCTTTAGCTGATTTAAGTTTTGAGATTACCTTTTTGTTCTCCTTTGCTTTTTAAAAAAATCACCATTTTTTATTACTTCTTCTTCGTTTCCTGAATCCATCACGTCTGTTTATAATTGTTGTATCGTGCACACAGTTTGATTTTTATTTTCTATACAATTTCGAACGTCAAAACATTCGAAAAACACTCCCTCTTTGCTTTTTTGCACTCAACGCGGTGATAAATTAACGTTATCTGATGAAATTTTGTCTCAAACGCGTCAAACAGCAAATTTTAGTTTGATGGAGGCAATTTTGTCTGATGAAAAGTTTGTTCCCGAACAAACTTCATCAAACTCCATCAAACTGGATTTTTTTCTTCTTTTTACTTTTTTTCAAAAAAATGTTTCCTCTCAAACATATCAAACAGTTTGTCAAACTTGCTAGTTTGATGGAGTTTGATGAACTTTTTGATACGTTTGCTCCGGCCTTTAGTACTTTCCAGATATCTCAAGAGGTATAAGTGATAAGATGCTTCTTGAAATATTAAAGAGTTCTTACCAAATTACAGTTGTGCGTCCAAAATCTCGTGAAAAATCTTGCTGAAGAAGCTACTTTCAATTTCGAAAAAATATTTTTATGTTGTTAGTTGGGCTTGATTAATATGTTATAGAAAAGTAGATAATTGGCTGATAGCGCAATGAACTAATCAAGACTTTTAAATGACGTTACATCATTGATTACGTAATGTTTTTCCTTCAGGACAAAAAAAAATATACAACCTCGAGAGAGAGGATATCCTAAGGCTTTATTTAATGTATGTAATGGATTGGTCGTAAATCAATAATTTGTGATTTTTTAAAGAAATTTTTGGGGTGTGTTTGTCTGGTTAGGGGTGAAGGTATTTCTGTTTGCTTTCTAAAAGATTTTCGTTGTTGAATTATATTACGGCGGCCGTAATAAAACACAGGAAACTGGAGCATTCCGTACACTCCCCGGGGCACACTGCAGCACCAGCGACAATGTAAAGTGATAGCGAATAGGGTTAATGTAACAGAGATTATTGATCATCAACCTCCTCCTACTGCGGGGAGCCTCCGGATGCAGGAAATGCAGAAAATGAAGATAACGGAATATTGATAAACCATTACTACCATCAGAGGAAAGGTTTTACTGGGGAAATGTTCCAGGCAGTAAGGCAGTAAATTAACAACTGTTACGAGAAGATCTTCTACATACTGGATAAAAAATCTCTTCGTGTTGCCAAATGGGGCCACGGGAAAAACTGCATCCGTGCAGTGACACGTGACACGACTTCTAAATGCGTGGGTGGAAAATAGTCCTGTCAAAGAAATCGTAATGAAAGCAATTCATATCATGCCACAACTGTTATTGCAAAAGCTCTCAAGGAACTCCAAAAGCAAAGACCATCAAAAAGCATTGGAGAGACGATTGAAATTAAGGCGTAAAGGGAATATAGTGTCTCTTCTAAGCGAAGCTGAAACTTTACAGCGACGTCTACCTACCTAAAGGGAACAAGTTGTTTACGGAATAAATTTTTGCGAATGTCGACCTTCAAAGAGATTTTGCAGAATTCATTTTTGCGGATGCAAGAAATTTAGTAAAATTAAAAGTCGGGAAACACCTAATTAAGTACCTGGGTATATATACAAACTTTAGCTGGAATGGAAAGAGCAGATCTACATCTATTTTTAATCAGTTAAGGCTGAAATACATTATCATTTAAATGGTCAGTTTAATTTTTTTTTTTAAATAAAAGAAAACGTGATACATAGCGAATCAAATAAAAATGAAGTCCCCGTGGGCAAAATCGACGAGTATGACGATGAATGATAATTTATTTCAGCCTCAAAAATATCAAAAAAGAATACTAAACTGTCAGAGGCGTATTCAGGGTCAGTCAAAATAGTGGAGGAGTCCAACTTTACGATATTTCTTTTCAGTCTTAAGTTACTTGCTGGCTGGGTGTTCTTATCTTTGTTCAGAGGAAGTCAATGTAACGCCAGCAACTGAGAATATGACTCAGTCTAGGTCTATTTCCCATGACAGAAAAGAGTAAAACAATAAAGGAAAACTGTTACTTGAAACAATGTACAATATATTTCAGATAGTTTATGTAAACATTCTTATAATATCTACTGTATATGTGATTGAAAATTTTTACAGTTATGGACTTGTAATTTCTTAACTAAAAATATATCAATCAATCAATCAATCAATGTTAGGCAAGCGAGTTAAAAAAACATCGAGAACACAGTTGCAGTCGAGATTTTTTCCAGTACAACACTCTGACTACAAACAGCATTCTAAATATACGCCCGAGGATCGTTATTGAAAGCGCAATATTTCTAGCGGCGAAAACTTCCTTCATTACTGGAATTTGATTTTTTCTGCCTGAAAGACGGAAGATTAACTTAGATTTCGATGCATCATATGTTAAATTTCCAACCTGAAACTCTGAAGCCCTGGGGACGAGGTTGGTTAAATTTCGTCTATTTTTTATATTTCGTCTATATCTACTTTCAAAATATCAGTTCAAACGTATACACTTTTTTGGTGCACCCAGTACACAATCTTCACAAATGATGAAATGTTTTGTGTTCCTCGATTTTCACTTCTACAGAGAATCTTGTAATGGTTGTTGGATTTTCCTTTCCTCTCCGTGAAAAACGGCTTTAAAGTGTTGCTTCACCCGAAAAAAAATCGTTCCCAATGCCACGAGCATCCAGAAAAATAATGAAAATATGATTGAAAATTTTATGTAATGACACATGACTCTTAATAAGAGCTTCTCATAGTTAATTGTGTTCCAATTCACTCGTAAAGCGATTTTAGAGTTTCAATTTGTCTGATGACTTTTAAGCTCTCGTAGATAAGCTTTCGTTCCATTTCGTTTCTTTCCGAAACCCCCATTTTTCTTTGTCGGTATCCTTCCTTATGACCTTCTCTTTCACTAAGCAACGGTGATTTCAGACTTTGTAATAATTGTATTTCTTCATACTTTCGTTCTTTTTTTCCATTTTTCTTTTTTCTCAATACGCGCATCGCCTCAGCCATTGCAAAACCCAAACCTTCCTCCATGTTTATTCTTGGTAATTTTTTTTCTCTTTACTTTTGCTTCGTAATTCTTTGTAATATGGCAACAACTGAAGTTGTGTTGCATAACTTTAAGAGTTTTCACACTTCTTCAAAAAAAGCACAGTCAGCGGATTATGTGGGTTATTGACTGTGCAAAAAAATGATGTTTTCCTATTAAAACAAGAGCCAGATGGTGCATAACGGTAGCAGCATAAGTACATTATAAGTTACATAATTCTTACTGGTGAAAAACAGACGTACGCATAATGTTTAAAATTGCTGGTTGGTGTAAATAGGGTCTAACCGTAACACACCAGCAAATTAATTTATTAGAAGACAAAAGAATTATACATCCATGAGCTGTTTATAACGTACGTTTTTTTATAAGAGCTTGAAAATGTCATGAATTTCCAATCTACTCCAATCTACGACCAATGTTGACTTAGAAGCCAAGAAAAAGCATATCATTGACACAATCTATCATCAAAGTCAACAATTGCTGAAAATGGCGACTGAACTTAAACAAGAACGCAAGAAAAATCACAACAATTCTCGTAAAATTAAAAGTAAAAAGCTGGATCAAGTTGTAGGCAACATTATCAACATGTTAAATGCGAACAAGAGCCATATGGCACAAAGCGGTAGCAGCATTTCAACTCACAATGTACAAAACGAAATAGATTCTAAATTAATTAGTCTGAAAGCCCCATGAAGCTTTGTCGACCTTTGTTTATCTCTTAGGCTTAAATTAAGGCAATTTTCATTTGAAAAAGTGTAAACAGGGCTTAACTAAAACCACCAGAAAACTATTTGATACAAACAAAAGAAATATGCACAATACATGAAACTATGTTTTTTTTATATCAGAGTTTTTTTTCGTACTTTATAAAACATGAACCGACCAGAACCGACCAGAACCCAGCAGGAACCCACCAGAACCCACCAAGAACCGACCAGAACCCAGCAGAGACATACCAATACGGACCCTGCAAACGGGACCCAGGACCATAAAATCAAAGGTGGGAGCCGCGTCCCGCGACACTAAAATCAAAAGTGGGACCCGAGACCCGAGACCATAAAATCAAGGGTGGGACCATGGATCTTTACATCAAAGGTGGGACCCAGGACCCAGGACTCTCAAATCAAAAGTCAGACCCGGGATATGGGTGCCGAAGTGTGCACAAAAATTCTCTAAACAAACAATTCTCTTGATTGTGTCGAGTTGCGTAATAATAATGTATTGCAATGTAGTTTTTCAGCTTTGCAAAGTGGATCTATTTGAAATTGCAGTAATTTCCTAGACACCAGTCACCAATATCACCAGTGTGATATTGTGAAGTATTAAAATTTATTTGTGCACTACTTACTTAAATAATCGTGTGGGTGATTTTTTGTAACGTGGTAAAAGGCCTACTGGAAAAGTGGGATCCGGGAATCGGGACTCCCAACCCTACATACAACAGGTGGGACCCAAGACCAGGGAGCCTATATGTGATAGGTGGGACACACCAGATTCAGATCCTTTCTCCCTTATACAATTGTAGCTCGGAGAACTGTGAATTCTTTCTTGTTAACTTCAAAGCTGGAGCCACGTGTGATAATGTAAATGTTAATCAATACTTCTTTTAACAAAAAGTGTCAAATCATTTTCTCATTAAAAATAAAAGGCTGTGTGTTAATATATATCTTTTCAAGAGAATTGTTTGAGTCCTGGGTCCTGGGTCTCGCCTTTGATTTTTAGGGTCCTGGGTCCCGTTTGCAGGGTCTGTATTGATGGGTCTCTGCTGGGTTCTGGTCGGTTCTTGGTGGGTTCCTGCTGGGTTCTGGTCGGTTCCTGCTGGGTTCTGGTCGGTTCTGGTTGGTTCTGGTCGGTTCATGTTTTATCAAGTACGGTTTTTTTTATAAAACGAAAGCTGTAAGACCGAAAAGAAAAAAAACAAACGTCTTCTAAAAATATAAGAAACAAAGTAAAACCGTTTCAAACTTTAATCCAAGACATTTTTGTAGACAAGCAAACAAAATACACACGTACAAAATATAAAAAAAATGTAAAATGCTTTTAAAAGGTTTAAGTTTGATGAATTTTGATGAATCTTTGTAACTGCAAGAAGAAAAGAGCTTCGAACTTCGAAGCACAAGACGTTCCAAAAACAAAGTTTAAGTTTATTTTAACCGTGTTTCAAATTAGGTGCAACTAAAGTTCCCCACCGTGTTTTTAATAGGAAAATGTTTATTTAATGGCGAATCTATGGTAAAATACTAAAAGAACGTATAAAGAATGTTTTGATAGTTATAAAAATTATTACTATTAGCCTCCGTTCTTTAGTTGCAATTTACGCAGTTTCGGAAGCGACATTGGTAGACTGCACAGGCTAAACTGCCATTTCGGTCGGTAGTAGTAGTAGGAGGAGGAGGAGGAGGAAGAGGAGTAGTCCAAGGGTGTTTTAATACGGTATTCGCTTCGCTGCTACCGTAATAACCAATCAATTATAGATGTCATTCCAAAGATACAGAAAGTACGAAGATCGCCGCCGTCCGTATATCGAAAAGGCAAGAAACCCTGGGTACGAGGTTGACAGAAAGTAATTAAAAAGTATAACTTTACAATGCTGGATAAAAATTTTTTGAAAGATTTGATAACACAAATTAACATGTCTATTCATCATCACAGAGGTTGGAAAAAGAAAAAGAAAACAAAACATTACGCAGTACCAGGGCCGCCAGATAACGATTTAGGGTGAGGGGGCCAAAACTGCAAAAAAAGGACCTTAATATATTTTGTTATGCTAGGGCTCAGAACTCTTTCTCGGGGCATGTCGATTCCAGATTGGTTATAGCTGGCAATTTGCTATTTGTGAATGCACCTACAGTAACATGCTGAAATTAGTTTTTCTTAGTTGTGTTATATAACTTCTTTGAAATGTATGTCATCAAAATAAAAACTTTCATACAGGGACGGCGGCACAAATTTGAACCTGGTGGGGCTGAGTTTGTCGAAGGAGGATCCACCATGGTTGGGTCCGACGCGTAAGAAAATTTTGAAATTACACCTTCCAGATTGGCTTAGAAAGCACTTTCAGGACTATAATTCGACTTCAAATATCAAAGTATATTTCAGTAAAATTTATTAAGGGAAGAGTCGCACATAAATAAAACGTCAAAACGTCATTATCTAACAATAAGTAAATATAAGTCATACAAATTGATACCCAAAAAGTTGCCAAATGTCATAGCTAAGAATAATTAATATTGACCAAAAGTAAACTTTCTTCTGTCCATTTTGCTGACAAATTCGTTTGCTTCATCACGTAAATTCAATGAGCGTGCAAGTTAGCCATTGAATTAAATCGAGCTACTTCAAGTCTTTTGTTTTTTAAACAGCACTTTTTTCAAGAGAATCGTATGTATTAATCTTGTGTGTATAAAATACAAAAGGAAATATAAAAGAATTTAGTCTCACAAATGATAATAACTGAAATGGAGAAAAAAATGAAAGAAATTATGAAAAGAGAAAAACTTCTTAAAGTTGTAAAAAGGACCAACCATTTATGGACAAAAAAGTGTGTGTGTGTGTGTGTGTATGGGGGGGGGGGGGGGGGGGGGGGGGGGGCAGATTCAGGTAACTTTCAATATAAAGGCAAAACAAATGATTTCAATCAATGCATTGAGTATTGTTGTCGTGACCAAACTTGTGACATGGCCGTGACAATCAACGATAGATGCTATGCAGTGGCATGTGAAAACATGGATTTGTGTATGGTTACGCCTGCTGAAGCAAACAGCGAGTTTAAGGTCAACATTGCAGATATTCGTAAAGCTATGGCAAATGAATTAGATAGCTCTTCACAAGCACTGACAACAAACGAAGAACCAGACGCAATCTCGCTGTGTAAACACAGTAAAGTCTACACAGATGTGACCCTGAAATGAAGCTACGAAGCTGGTCAATTTAGAAAAAAACGCGTTTCTTCGGGAAAAAAAATATATGTTTTTGATTATAATTTCTTGAAACCAAAAATGAATTTCAACAAATAACTGTCTTTTTAAACTGGATTTTTGAAAGCCTTCGACAGTGTAGATAGCTCACAAACGTAGAAGGTAATAAGAAGGTCTGAACAACTTAGCTTTACTGACACGAAAAACATATCTATTTTCAAGTACATTCAGTATCATAAGTAACTAAAAGTCCCAGTTTTATGAAGACTTTTTTTATAATATCAATTCCTTCATCAATTAAGTGATAAAATACCAAAGAAAACGTATTTTAAATGTATGTGATGTGAAACCTTCGAAAATTCAAAATTCTGCGTTCGTTCATTAGAATTTATAAAGATTGTTTTGCATATCAAAAAGCCAAGAAACCCTGGGTACGAGGTTGGCTTGATTTCTAATGAAATCATTCTTGTTGCACAATCGTTTTTTTGTGTAGGAAATAGATCTTTCCCGAAATTCAGTTTAAACACTGAAATATGGCCGAACTTCATATCTAACCTCGTTTTTATGCGATTCATTGTTCCACTGATTTCATTACTTTATACACGTTTTTTTTATATAAGCAACCAAGGTCAGACCTTAGTAGTAATGTTGCTTAAAAAATGACCATTTTTTAGTAGAATTGTTGCTCAATTTGTTGCTAAGAATTAATTAAAAATATGTATTTCCAGTCTTGAATACCTTTGTGTAAGCTTAAATATTTAAGTATAAAGTGTAGCAGTGGCGGATCTAGAGGTATGTCGAAATTTGTGTAGGAGAGCATTAACCCTTTCATGCATGAATTTTTTATTTTTGTGCAAAAAAATATTTGACTAGGTTTTTGTATTAGTTTAGGCTTAAATAAAAAATTTCGGTCAAAAATTTGACGTCACCATGTTTTATGACGTCACTGTAATTTGTTGTTTCTGAACAACAACATGCAGCAAAGGTTGAATCTTCAAGCAAGTAAAACAGGAACTAGAAACAATAAATCTTATTCATTTGAATTTAACAAATCTTCTAAGGCGTATATATTGTCATAACTTACAAATATATCAAGTTACAATGAAATAACGTTAATGAAACTCTAGAAAACAATTTCTATTTTTTACCAAGCATAATGGAACTTTACACTTTGTGCACCAAATGTAAGTGTATCCTGTTTTACATGACTTACACCTTGATTGTTTTTCTTTAAACTCAGGAAAATGATCCACTCGGTCTTTTCTGATCTCGTTGGCTGGGATTTGTGCCAATACCTTTCTTCCTTTAGCACTAGGGCTATCATCTTGAGGCAAATCCAATGATGGTCGTCCTCGTTTGACCGCTTGCACTGGCTTATCGACAAATGCCAATCCTTTCGCAATTTCCATTTGAAAGTTTAGCATGGGCATGATATTCTTTTTGGTAACATTGCGCTGATTTTGATGCCTTTTATAAAGTAGCCATGCATTTGTGACGGATACGCCTACCAAATAGTAAAAGATATGGAGGTAATACTTGTTGGTTCGTCTTCTAATTCTGTAGCATGCCAAAAGCATATCGCAAAGATCGACACCTCCCATATTGGCGTTGTAGATTTCAACCATCTGTGGTCGTTTGACGTTTATAAATTCTTTCGTTTTTTTGCTCCATCTTCTAGCGTCGTTTCCATTGGCATTAGTGAGGTAGTTTGAAATTAGTTGTACCATCTTGTTGTCGTACCATCTGATAATAGTTAGACCGGAATTAGCTTCGACCACAAAGTCACTCGACCCTCGACCTGCCTTTTTCAATTCGCTTTCTTTTTGAAGATGTTTACCGGCTCCCTTCAATCGGTCTTTTCTCAGTGTTGCTGTTGCAAGGTAACCGTCTTCTTTCAAGTGTTTCATGAGTGATATTGAGGAGAAAAAATTATCAAAAAAAACTTTAAAGTTTTGTTTTTTAGGTACTTCACTAAGCAATCTGTTTACCACATTTGCCCCCATCAACAGATTAGGATCATCATTATCTGTAGAACCTTTTCCGGTGTAAACCTCAAATTGATGAATAATACCGGATTTGCTGCATCTTGCCCAAACTTTTATTCCCCATTTATTTGGCTTTTTTGGAAGATATTGACGTAGACCAGATCTACCTTTAGTAGGAATAATTTGCTCGTCAATTGATTGAAATTCTTCAGGGGGCACTTGTTTGCACTTTTCTAAAACGGACTCAATCACGGGTCGAACTTTGAATAGCTTGTCACGGTCAGTACCCGATGGTGCTTTTGTATTATCATTGCAGTGAAAGAATTGTCTTATCTTTTCAAATCTATTTACTGGCATCAAATCAGCTACAAATGGAACTCTTGTGCCAGTTTCCCAGTATCCTCTAATGGTTGGTAGGTAGCGAGATAATAGCAGCATAAACAATAATTGCAAGGTATTTTTCAATTTCCTGATCAGTGACATTGATAGATTGTCCTGTTTCTTGAACAGAATAAAGATTGGTTTGCTCGGTAAGATGACTAATGAGTGCATCGTCGAAGAATTGTTTGAAATATTGATATGGAGTAGTTTGGTCTTGTGGAGGCGGGGGTAGCGGATTTCCTCGGAAAACAGAATCTACTCGTAATGGATTTCTTCTTCTCCAGCGATATTGTTCTCTATTTGTAAATTGGACATCTCCTTTCACCTTTTTATTTGAAAAATTCGATAAAGGAACATCATCCTCAGAATCTCTTCAAAGGTTGACTCGTCAGATGATTGCTCCGAATACTTTGTTGTCGATTCATCTGAAGATGAATCATCATCTGTTTTTTCAGTCTCCGAATCTGACTCTATTACTAATTCCTGTTCCTGATTGACGCGTTGAAATTCAACAGCCTCATCTTGATCATTGTCATCTTCTGCATCACTTTTATCAAATTCCGTATGGTGATCAGTAGCGGTAGGTCTCCTTCTCAAGTGTGGAGGTACGTAAGTTTTGGTCTTATTGCCATAGAATGAATTTACACTCATCTTGAAATAGTGAAATCTGTATAACAATGGAATAATATTAAAATAAGAGCTTCGAAAATATGCTTTCTTTCAACTTTGGAATATATTTTTGTGTTGTTTCTTATAAAATTCAATGAGTTTCTTATAAAAAACTTTCCATTATTTTGTCAAAACACATCTAAACAACACACTAAGTCAAATAGTACATCGCTAGAAACTCCGCTAATGCATGTTGTTGTTCAGAAACAACACACTTAAGTTAAATATTACATCGCTAAAAACTCCGTTAGTGCATGTTGTTGTTCTATAACAACAAGAGAAAAAGTGGGTTTTTCAAAATGAAAAAAGAATAATAATCTCTAAAATCATTTTGGGCATGAAAATGAGAGGTTCCTCATGCCTAATTATTTTTTCCAAAGGCTCTAAACAAATAATGCATGATACACAGTCAAAACAAATACCAACTTCTGACATACCTAAAACCACGTGGCTTCAAGATTAGTGAAGCGCCGAAAAGACTCGCACCAACAACTAATCGAGACAAAATACTTTTCTCGATGTATCTACATACAAATTAAACCAAAATGATTGGCTAGAGTTAAATTTATGTTAATTTATACTCATCTTTGTATTTGTTGTTGAGGAACAACAGTATGCATGAAAGGGTAACATAATTTGTGAATTCAATTTATATTACCAATGGAATTATTTGAACGCTTTTCTTTTATTGTTAGATTGCTAACACTCTCCTACACAAATTTTGACATACCTCTAGATCCGCCACTGTGTAGGACACAGTACTGCAACCTAGTGTAACCACCTAGTGTGGCAATTTTAAGAAATGTGCTTTAGCTATGCTAGTGCTGCATTATTTCAAAATTTCATGTTGCTAATTTATGTAAGATTCTTGTAGTACCGTTGCTTAACTTTTTGAGAACATTTACTAATGTTGCTTATAAACGTGTTGCTTATAAAAAAAAAAAACGTGTAACTTAATAATAGTCTCTATTATTCTCAATTCTCACTCCAATAATTAGAAACAGTTTCAGCGAGGTTAGACACGACAACTCGGCCACAATGCATCGTTTAAACAGACATTCGAGAAAGGTCTATTGTTGCTAGATTTTTTTCTATCTCTGCAACAGGTGTTGCACAACATGTTTCATCATACGCAAAAGTTCTGAAAAAAAGTTCTTGCACAACCGTTGTGCAACAAAAATAATTTTATTGAAAACCATATAGAAATTTTTACGCGAAAAAAGTTTTGTTGGTTTTTCACCACATAGAATTCTATGTAAAGGAAATAAATTTATTTTCATCATCTGATAAAAAAACTTTGCGAAAATATAAGTATTAGAGATTAAAACATTTTAGTAAATAATGCTGTTTATCCGGACATTTGTACCATTCCTTTTTTCTGGCGCTGGAGATAAAGAACGTTTGTATTTCTTCACTAAAAAAATTCCAATGTGGCGAAATTAACCGAACTTAAAAAATCTTCACATAGAAACTCTTATGTGGCGAAATTAAAGTGCATAAAAAAATTTCTCCACATGTGAAATACTATGTCACGAAAAATTGTATGGCACCAATACGCTTCCGTATCCAACAATACTATCTTAATCTTATTTAAAGATGACGAGATTTTACTTTTATGCCTTCATAGCACATACCTTATCGGACAAAACAATGTCGGACAAAAGTGACGAAATTTTCCATGGGTGACGAAAATTTTGTCCGACGAATAATTTTGTCCGACGAAAAATTTGTCCGACGAATAATTTTGTCCGACGAAAAATTTTGTCCGAAACCAAAGTTTGAATAAATTCATTTTTTGATAAAGAAAGAATGTTTATGAACTGCTTTAAAGATTTTTCCTCTATTTTCTACTACAATGAAATATGTATAACATAAACTTAATATAACAGCATAACTGCGTTAACATAAAGAGGTTTAGTTCTAGAAATAAAACAAAAAAACATTATACTGAACAAAATAGTTCTAGAGATTATAAAACATTATACTGCTTTAAAACAAATGTCTACACGTTGTTTTCTTTATAAGGAACATTAAGTTTGATTTGAGTCTCACAGTTCCTTATCTTTAACCTCAGATTTTTGAATATTCAGTACTGATAATAGTTTCAGAGATAGCATTAAGATTGAGGCAAAATATCAGCCTCGGGTTCCTTATAAGTGTGTTCCTTATTAAAAAAAACGTGTAAGGATTCTTTTAATGAAAGTAGAAAGAAACTCTGAAAACTGAAATAGTGACGGTGAGTATTTAAAGCCTGGAATCAAAAGAAAGTTTTCTTCAATTAACGAGGAAAGCACAATCGCAACACAAAAATCATCACGAGTCGTTTTGGATGAAGATGATGAAAATAGCAGTGAGACATCTGAAATTCAGGAAAACATTTTGACTGAAAACTTGTTAGATGAAAACATTGATAGCACAATTGAACTTTTTATAGAAAAAAAGTAGAACATTTTATGATTGGAAGTAGAAAGATTTCTAGCATGTCTTCAAAGTTAATACTGTTGTATAACATATAAATGATGATACTGAGTAATTTATGTTGTTTTCCGAAACTTAAAAAATGGACAAAAATTTTCGTCGGACAAAAGTGACGAAATTTTCCACGGGTGACGAAAATATTGTCCGACGAATTATTTTGTCCGACGAAAATTTTGTCCGACATTGTTTTGTCTGATAAGGTATTTTATCATTTTTTTCCCGTATTTCTCTCAGAATGGGGTCTCCACATTAGTCGATTGAGTAGGCGTTACATGAAACATGTGATAGTAATGACGAAGTGGTGGACACCAACCACAGTTTTGAACAAACCCCGTCATGTGGGCATGACAACTCCCCGAAAAGATGGAGAGGTTTGGAAGATGACCCACCTGATGAACAGCCACCTATTGAGGTTGAAAGGTTTGAACTTGATGATGGTCAGCTCAATGATTGGACATTATCTGCACCTCTAGCAGAATATGAAAACAATTCGTTAGGTGAGAATTATTTTGTTCTATCTCCATTTTTGGTAAAAATGAGCTCCGATTGTTTTCAAGCTTTTCAGGATTATTTCGTTCTTTCTCCGTGAGCTTTTTCCAAAAAAAGCGCAAAATCTCCTTCAAACGACAGTCTGATCTTGTTTTATCTCCTTTTCGTTATAACGCCTTAAAATTATTATGTTCTATCTCCAAAAGCAAAGCAAATACGGCTTATTCAATGTACAAGTTGATACGAGGTTATTGATTTGCCCTGAAACCGCTGTTACCTAATCTTGTAAATAGTGGAGATTGTTTGTTTTTATTGTATTTTCAAAATGGCGAACGTGGAAGCGATTTATCAATCATAAGATGCTGATAAAGCCTTAAAAGTGCATTCATTTTCTGTGGTTTGAATATAATCACAAAAATTAACGTCATGCAAATATAAAAAGTCACATGGGAGGACATTAATCAATTCACAAAATAGCCAACCTTCACCCTAGAAAATTTAACGCAATCTTTAAATACGCAGCTTTACAATATAAATTGCCTAGATTGCTACTAAACTTGTCTTTTTTCACTTTAATGTAATCTTACAAAAAGCAACATTAATAGGAGGCATATAGGCAAACATACTCTCAAGATCATCCTTTTTGGCCTTTGAAATCAATCTGCTAGCTTTCAAAACTTTTGCAAACGGGATTTATGGAGATTTTTGGGTACACTTTCTGGTTTGTAGAGCTAGCAATGGGTACTAGCAAATTTGAAATAATTTTTGGTCAGGGACTCCAAATACGATGTATTTAAAATGTACCAAGTAACTTTCCACAGAAAGGTTTCTTAAAGATTTTGTGTGGTTATGAAATTTAAAACTTAATTTTCTCAGTTTAAAGAAATTGGAGGTAGTACAAAATAATTCTCACCTAACGAATTGTCTAAGGCTAATGGTTTGGACCATTTCAGGAAAACCTTGGCGACAGAGGGGATATCTTAAAGGGCTGCTTCCCTTATTGCAAGTTCTAGACGATCAGGAACACTACAAAATTGCCAGTCGGCTTGGGGAAAATGCCATTGCTGGTGTGCTCAACGAGAAATATGTCCCATCAGATGCCCTCTAAGTTTTGTTTTAGATTTTTTAGCGGAACTCTTTGCAGATGGTCCGCAGCATGGGACTTAAGGGGGTTGCAGGTCTGCGATATCTGCCTATCATGACCCTATTGAATGAATCAAAGTTGGGGAACATCCTGGTGTTAAAGCTTTGATGACAAGAGTATTTAATAAGAGACCATCACAAGTTAAATGCATGTTTATTTGGGATGTTGAAGATGTACTTTCTTACATCAGAAGCCTGCAGGATAATGAGTTATTATCGGACGAAATTTTATCTCTAAAATTGACCATGCTAGTGTCTTTAACAGCTGCTTCTCGTGCATCTGAGATCACTAGCCTAGAGGTTAATTATTTAGTTAAGCATAAAGATTTTTACTTATTCAATTTTTCTAAACATTCAAAAGTTTCTATACCTGGAAAACCAATACATTTTATAAAATTTTATAAAATATAAAAGTTAAAGAAAACAATAAGCTGTTTGTATAAGATACGATTGATTCTTACTTACAAAGAAGGGAAAATAGAGAATGAATGAAAATAAACTCCAAGTAAACCATATTAAACCACACAAAGCAGTGACATCCTTCCACCGCCTCATGCTGGGTTTGTCAATTCTTAAAATTTACGGGGATAAATGCCGAATGGTTCACAGGTCACTCCACTAAATCGGCTGCTAGTTCTAAAGCTGCAAAAGAAGGGGTGTCTGTAAGTGATGTTCTCAAACAAGGTCATTGGTCGAAAGAATCAACATTTCAAAGTTTTTACCATAAGGAAATATCAATCATTTATCATTTTCAATCAGCAGTATTAAACAAGGGCTTTGAAGAAAGGAGGTTGAAGTGATGACCTCGAGACTTATTTAGCAAAGCGGTATTAGTTCCGGTGGAGATTTTACGAGTAAAATCGGAACCGACGAAAATTTTTTCTCCGCGTACAGACAATGACGTTCTTTTCCATTGTGTAGTTCTATTAAATTTTGATGTAAGCCAATCAAATTGCAAGAAACCTCACTTCGCGCGAAACTACTTTTCTAGAAAATCATCTGCACAAACATGAATGTGAGGGTAACATAGATGGTTATTAGAAGAATCAAAACGCCCGACAAACATAAATATATTAACCATTCTAACTGATACAAATGATGTTTGCAAAACCATCCAATATAATAACGCAGTATAAAAATCTCATCATATGAACACCTCCATAACTAGCGAGGAAAAAAAACAACGAAGCTCGGAATATCTTGGCAAAAACGTGAGCAATACTAAGATTCAGTCGTGATTGCAGTGTTTGTCAAAGAGAATTGATTTGTTTTAGCATTTGTTTGGATTTTAATTACATCACTAGCGGCTTTGCACATTCTACACACAACGCCGAAAGTTACCTTTTGAAGTGGTATTGAATTGAAAATGAAGACGTAAGACAGTATAGATTCGACTAAGACAGTATAGATTCGACTAAGACAGTATAGATTCGACTAAGACAGTATAGATTCGACTAAGACTATATATAGATTCGACTAAGACAGTATAAATTCGACTAAGACTATATATAGATTCGACTGATAATATATCGAAAACGTTCGTTGAAATGTGTTTCAAGTGAAAGTTGCATGATACTATACAAGCAACACTTAAGCATCACATGAAGCAGGAATCCATCAAACGTTAAGTAATATTCAGTTTGAAATAAACGTGCTGCTTATAAAAAAATCGTAATTACTTAAAACTTCTAAACCGGTACGTTTATTTAAAATTTAAAATGAGAAGGATTTAACATGAGATAGCCGCTTGACCAGAAGCGACAAAAATGCTCCCGAATATTTCTTCTTTACACAACCCAACTATTTTGTTGGATTTAGGAACAAAACGTTATTCAAAATTTATTAGTGAAAAAATCACAGTAAAACAGCTGCCACGTAATCTCCTTCAAAAGGCACGACGGAGGAGTTCTAATACAAATTATAAATTAATAAAAGGAATGTAAAGGGTGGAATTATAACATTCCAGGCCGAGCATACATTGGCAGGTGATATTTGTTATAACTCAAGAAACAATTTAAGCGCTGCTCAATGGTTTTTTTACAGTTGCTTCCAATAAACGCTTCTATCAAATGACCCTTTTGTTCATCGCTGATCTAAAATGAAATCAATAACATCTACAACTCAACGATTAAGCTTGAAGAAGCATGGAAACCAGGTTCAGTCGATTGAAGCATACAAACTAGTTGCAGTCGAATGAGAACTAGGAACTAGTTTAGAAAGAAGCATGGAAACTAGTTTTAAGGTGAACTTTTCACGGAGGATTGAAGCATTCTGTCCATATTTTGAAAGGTACGTACCAAGTCGTGTTCACGGACCATCCTTCGCACTTTATCTTCAAGTGAAAGTCTCTCGTTACTCTGAAAAAAAAAAAAAACAAACAAAAAAACCCCGATTATATGAAAGAACTAGCATGCAACAAATGTTTTTATTTGGGCAGGTTGCTTCTTCTTTAAGGGCAGAAACTTTCGCGGGCAGAAACTCGCGTTTTTTGCCCTTTTTCGCGAAAGTTTATGCCTTTGGGAATTTTAAAACAGCACAACGCGAACATTTTTTCACGCGAAATGATAGATTACTTTAAAAACGCGAAAGTGTCTTCTTCTACCATTCGCGAAAGTTTATTCCACAAATTTCGCGGTTTTTTTGACACGCGAAAGTTTCTGCCTGCGAAAGTAGTTGGGCAGCTAAGTTGTCGAGTCATCGTTTTTTGAAACATTTGTATTCGTTTATTTACTTGAAAGGATCGTTGATTTTCAAAAACAACAAAAGGTAATTATGAAATGCCGACATAATGATTTATAAGTAAAACGCCACACATTACCTGAACAGTTGATAATATTTCCCGTAATTCATTTCGGAAATCTTTGAATCGGTCCTGGTATATTGCAAGACACCATGGTTCCCTGAAAAAGCTAAAAAAAATATATATAAGGATTTGCAAATCGTTAACATGGAGAATACAAAAACAAACCGTGTGGAAAAAACGACCTAAGCCTAGCAAAAAAAAAAAAAAAAAAAAAAAAAAAAATTTAATCGAATTTGTTTAAAAAGTTTTTAAAAATAATCTAAATGTCTGTCACAAATTAGTGGCAATGAATTGCAATTTCAAGCCATCCACGAAATTTGGCTCCCTTAAAACTATTTCGTGAGCATTGAAAATGTCACTGGACATAACTAAACCAACAGAAGGACGCCCTTTTCGAAATAACTTCCCAGAGATGAACAAAAAAACTTAGAAAGACAAGAATTTAGACTGGCTACCTGTAAAAGTCTTTAATCAAACCTTCTTTATACCGCTGTACCATGTTATTCAGGTAACGCTCATGCATTCCATACAAACAAACGTGATTGGCTGCATCGATCGCCTGCAAATAATCACGCATGCGTTTATCGATTAGAATGTTCTTGTCATACTTAGGAGAACAAGAGAAAAAGTGCGCATACTTACCGTCTTTGAAAAACAAATAATATCTTCGATCGTTTGATGCTTGTTTAAATGTAGTCGAAAATATTCTGGCTCTCCAGGTCTTGCGATTTCTCCTGTTATCAAGTCTCGACCCTATCAAACAACAAGGGAACACATGTGGCGTAAATAAACGATGAAGCAAAAAACAGGCGTTAAAGTGGGTGTATCTCTGGTCAATATAATCAATCAAAACAACATATTGTTTTATGATAAATCCTAAACGTTTTTGAGGTTGAAAGTAAAAAAAAAATGTTTATCATCTACTTAGCGCTTGTGAGAAATATTCTTACAAAAACTGGTGGACGCTTATTTAGAGCAAGGATACTTAATTTGACCTGGTTAATGAGTCCTGGGCGTGTCATCAGTTATTCACAGTATATAGCCGTCGATATCTAGCGCCCAAGAGGGTGTAATTCTGAAAGGTGAAGGTAAACATGAAACGGGACAAAACTGAGCGGGCGGTTTCGTAGTTTCCGGAAAATTGTAAGATACGCAACATTTTGGCTTATTTATAAAAAACTTAAAAACGTTTTGGATAGGAATTAGCAAATATCAACGAGAAGAAATTTTTTCTCCACTTAAACACTGACGTCATCCATATCACGTTGCTGACAGTGACAATTTTGCATTAAGCGATGTGAAAAAAGTCTATTCAAAACATGTTTTTGACGTCATCCGACTATATCAACAACCATGAATATATCTCTTTTGTGTCAGTAATGTCCGTTGTCATGAAAAATACGAAAATAAGGAAGCAAGAGGTTAACGAACGTGTTTATTGGCGAAGCAGTATTTCATTGTTTTGAAATATAAAAACAGAGGATGTCGGTCAATTTGCAGACAGTTCCTCGACAAATAACATCCGATAATAATTAACAGCAATTAAAACATCAAAGAAAACAAAAACGTGAAATGAAATTTTTGTGGAATTTTTTGGGGATAGGAATTAAAAAGTAGGATAAAAGCGTCATAGTCGCAACGTGTATGGATGATGTTGTGTTAAAACGGCTTGGAAGCTAAAAACATTCTATAAATATGCTGAGCTGACCATTTCCAATAAACAATATCTTGGCTAGCTGTGGCTGAAACTCTGATACCATTACGATATCTCGAAGAATACTTCAGGCTGATGTTTTGTAAATTCTTCAGGATATCGAGGTTCAACTCAACCACAATGTTCTTATAAAAACCCATGCAATGCTACTTACATAGTCAGCTTGCTGTTTCAACGATTCCAACGGTATTCGAAGTGACGGCTTCCAAACATGAAGGTACTGGTAACCACCTAGAAAACAAATAACGTTTCCAAAAACGCAAGATATTTACACTCAAACTAGCGTCAATTTTTTATAGATTTTGTAAAATACGGCACGTGACGTGTATAAATGCACCATGACTTGACGTCATATCGTTACTTGTTTGGACAAAATTTTCTTTTCAAAAATGCGTAAAAATCGAAGAATTTGACGAAATTGTAGAAACACTAAAAACATGTACAGGTCAAGCCATATTGTATTTTAATTTGTGAATTCTCTTTAACAGAACCATTTTTAAGAATGCTTCCAATCATAGGAGAGGAAATCTTCAGCGAACCTAATGCTTTACATACATACACACACGCGGTAGCTATAAAACAGTCTCATAGTCACCTTTGCCTTTTCCTAGACACAGGAATTCGTAATTAAAACTTAACTGCTCCACGAATCATGAATTAAGTTTGTGGGGTTGAGGTTAAGAATGTGTATACCGCTAATCAGCCAGTGATTAAGCCAGCTAATATGACTTCATGTGAAAAGTGTGGGCGTGTCTGGCGGTTGTGATGGGCGTTCAAGAAACACAAAGTAGAAAAAACTCGAATTTGCGCAAATTCACACACTTAAAAACAAACACATACAAACTGATGTTTCTGGGAAAAAAAAATCTTTTGTGTCATACACTTCCTTATGAGTTTTGGCGCATCAAAAAAATCAAAATTCAAGTGTAGAGTACACAACACACTTATGATGTCTTTTAGATGTAAACAGAATCGTGCATCACAGTCGAAACCATAGCACAACGAAAAAAAATAACAAACGTGGACGTGAGATAGTTGTAATCAAACATGTTAAAAGATGGTGATAACCAATTGATAAGGATCAGTGAAACACATTATAACAAGTAGATGTACTCGCAGTTAACAGAGGGAGTTTTGAAGGACCACCAGAGAATTATAAAGATTATATAATCGAGGTGAAAGGTTAAGTTAAGAACAAAAGTAAAAGGAAGCTACAGAAATTTCAAGTCGACAAAACAACTAGCTGGTAATTGAGAGCATCAGAATTTTCAACACATATAGAAAGTCGACAAATGGATGAAAATTGGAAGTTAGCGATGGCTGATGCAATGTGCGCATTGAAGAAGAAAAAGGTTGGAATTCGGAAAGAAAATTTTCTGAAAAGACACATGAAACGAAATAGGACATATAAATATATCGAAGAAGATCGGGAGCATAAGGAAATGCAGTTAAAACAAAGTCAAAACTCGCCGTTGCTAAGTAAAAGAGAATGTCATGAAGAAGGAAACCGACGAAGAAAAATCGGAGTTTCGGAAAGAAACGAAATGGAACGAGTGCTTGTCTACGAGACACTAAGAAGCTTTCGACAATTTCAGAATCTAAAGTCGTTCTGCTTGATTTGAAAATGCACGAAGTGCCGAATGATGATGTGATGAGGAGGATATAGAAGAAGAATAAATGATGGAAGTACATGGAAATATTACGTAGATGTACTTGTAAACATCCTTATCATCTAAAGTTGTTGACCTCACAACAAAAACACGTGGAATCATCTCCCAGGGATATCTGAACAACAACATAATAAAAAAAACAAGCAACGTAAATTATAATAACAATGATATAAACAATGGTGATAAAGAAGATATGAATTGAAGAACAAAAAAAACTGATAAGATGAACTTCGATCACAAAATACTGCAAGAAAATAATATTAATTGAAATGCAAAGCATTAATCATAACAAGAAATTCACGCAACTGTACGACGATGTTATATATTCTGATTGGTCGATACAGTACGATACTATTGCTTTGAATATTCTGATTGGTCGATACAGTACGATGCTATTGCTTTGAATATTCTGATTGGTCGATACAGTACGATGCTATTGTTTTGAATATTCTGATTGGTCGATACAGCACGATACTATTGTTTTGAATACTCTGATTGGTCGATACAGCACGATACTATTGTTTTGAATATCTTGATTGATGTTCTTGTTTTTTGTTTAAATTTTTTCTTTTACTTGTAATAAAAACCTCTTTATTGATTAATTCAGTCTCTTTAATATCATGATTTAAGGTAAGTAGCACAGCTGCAACTTTGGGACATCAAATATAAATGTCATGTCGAAAAAATCAAACTGAGCCAGACATGACTAAGTAAAACCTGAATCGAGTATAGGTTTTGATACAAGGAAACTTATTTGCCAGACATAATACATTGCAAGGTAGACGATATGTCCATGCTATTTTGATTGAAGTTTGATTCATGAAAGAAGGTCAACGTCCTTCGCAGAAACAAGTGTGGAGGAGAGTAATTATACCCAGTGGGAAAAATCGCCAAAACGTCACTGCGATGGAGGAACATTCTTATTGAAATAGTGTGTTATTTCTATAGAAATTTGCTCCTTCGCATTGATTTGTAAACAAATTTGCTTGAAAATCTTTCATCTTTTGAGTTCTGGAGGTCTTCATCCTTAACGACTGGTCATCCTTGAAAGTCCTCTCGAGGACTATTCGAATCTACATTTTGAACTTGAATGTGACAACCTTATCACTTTGCTTACTGCTGCACTTGAATTATCTGATCGTACAAAATATTTCCCACCTTCAAAAAAAATTTGTCACTTTGAATGACGTAAAACCATTACTTCCACAACCTTTCATGTAACTTACGGATAAAAGAATAAAATGTATTGACACATTAAAATAAAAAATTTCGTTGAAGAAGTTGAAAACCCGTTAACAAAAAGGAAGTATTGTTTCCTTAATACCCGTTTTTCCCACTTCAAAACAGCTCAACTTATCGGAAAATTCAGAACCTCCGTCATAGGTAGCTAAAGGTTTCGGTAGAATCCGAAAATGCAAAATGAATTGGATTTGAAAAACGATTTGTGAATGAAATTTTTCATTGGACAAAATTGTTGTCACCTGGAGAAAGTTTCGTCAACTTCGTCCGACAAAGTTTCGTCCGATCAGGTGACGTGATCATCACAGGATGAAAGTAGATCAAAAGCTGTTTTCTAGTTTTTGAATCTGGTATTTGTCGGAAAGACCTCATCGACAGTTATCAACTTACCTGGCAATCTGCAATAAATGACCTTTGGCTGTTTATATTTCGGTATCAACTTGTCGTCACTGTCGTCGATGTAACCATCCAACGTCGGATCAAATAACTGTAAAATAGACTCAGCAACCTTCGTCCCAATCTCCTTACTATTGAAATTCGCATGGGTCCAATTCTCACTATGATAACGTCTGGCATACTTTGTTAAAGGGCCAGCAGCGCGGATATTTTCATCGTTCGTATGAAATTTAGTGTCAATGACAAGTTTCCCATCGAATACCAAGCAACACTTGTTGATCGCTAAGTAATAACAAGAAATACCATCAGCAGAAGTTTTAGAACGAAACAAACAAGAAGAAGATGAACTATGATGAAGTTACAATAAAGCAGCAATATGTCAAAATAAATATTTTCCCTCAAAAGTGTTGAGAACGTACCTTTGAAAGCTGAATAGTCAATAGTCTTTCGGCCAAAACAGAAAAACGCCTATAATGAAAGAAAAGATTACATCACTATTCACCAATCAACAATGGTTTCATGAAAATACTCCATTACAGGGTTTAAAATTCAATCAGTCCAAACCAATCAGATAGGGGTTTGAAAGGTAACTTCAAAAATTGTGCATAATCTGTCACGTGGTCTGACGATACATGTTCTAATTAAGAATTAAGAACCTTGTCTACTACAACAACTGGGAGTTTTTAGTCCTTGGGCTTCCATCCGTAATGGTTGGTTCTTCTGCCCGCCGACTTGCAACTAATAGTTGACTTACCGCCAGAGACACGCATAGCGTTACTCTAACTTGTCCGAAGGCCAGTGTGCAGTCAGTCGATGGCTCTCCGAAGCGCATCGGAGTGAAGTATCGAGATACGACATGAATGGACTCGAACACGGGTCGCAGCGGTCGCACTCAAAGGTACTAACCACTACATCATCGCTGTACAAAATGTTTGAACTAAGTTTTTAACTTTGAATTTCTCACCTGACAATCCAAAGAAAGCGGTTTTGTGTCGGATGTAAATGACGCTCTCTTTAATACTGGATCGTGTTCGCCATTGTTCCATCTCGCCAATGTAAAACCATAATAAGAGGTAACACCTATAATAACATCGAACGTTAACCAAAATAATCTCAACCGACCACACGCATGTTATTATGTATATTCTACCAGCTTTAAGAAGTTCTTTCTTTATCACGTCGGTAATGTGAAGGTTATTGAAACATGGCGAGTTTGTTGCTGGTGGATGAACATGCGAGATGCAGGATCCGTCCACACCATACTCAAGTAATCCATTTATACAGCAGTACGCTTCTAACGTGCTTCCATAGATGATGATCTTTTCTAAAGAAAAAGGAGATTAGCCTAGTACTGAACGTTTTAAAAATCGTGTGGAATTATGGAACCCTGCATAAACGTACCTGCTTTGAAAGAATCCTGAAGCCAAGCCTTTACTTTTAAACAATCTTGTAAGTTATTAAGAAGGAATACGTTCCCTGGTGTAAAATCTTCATGTACCTGATAAGAATGCAATAAGATATACGATACTAAAAAGGACTACTTAACCAAAGAAAGAAGAACTCGTTACAAAAACGTTATTTCGAAAATATAAACATTTTTTTCAACAGAAATCAAACGGAAATCTGGCAAACAGGAGAAAGATATCCATGTTTACTTGTGCTGTACACGCTTGTAATGCTTCGCTGGTTGTCAACAACTGCTCTACGTCAGCAGCGGTAGGAACTGGATAGTGATACTGCTCACCAGTGCACAACAGTAACTGATCATAAGGTACTTTCTGGTTGCCATTAACAATAACGAACTTTTCTTTTCTTAAAAAACATATATTTCAGTATAGGATATAAGAGAAGTTCCCCACAACTGCTTGAATACTAAGCATCGCTTTTATGTAAAGGAACTGTTCATTTAAATGGATAATCATTCATTATATCCGATAACAAGGGAAAACAGAAAACTGAGCAATATCTTAATTATACCAATGAAACGACCAGTAATGGATACAGAGGTATCGTTTATCGTTAAGAAAACGAATAAAATTCAAATGCAATATTCAAAATATTCGAGAAAATTCAAAAATATCTATTCAAAAATATCAAATCCACAGATGTAGATAAACATTCTGCTTACTTACCGGTTAATCTTGGTCATTTTACCTTTAACCACATTAACCCAAGTAGGAAGTGATAGTCGCGCTTGATGGTTGCAGTCAAACTCAAGGCTAAACATGGTAAATGACACTCTAATATAAGTATTCTATTTCTATGATGGTGAGGTGAAGACGTTTTCATTTCCTTTAATCCACCTCATTCAAAAACATTTTTAGAAACAGAAATAAAAGCAAACAGCAGAAATATCAAGCTTCAAAACTACTAAATACTATTCTTGCAATGAAAATTATTAGTATACGGCCAACAACCTAAAACTAAAAGAAAGCAGTTTTTCTAAAATAACCCAAAGTTTTGCGGATACCTTGTAGGAAGAAAAGAATCTTTGATACTCTGGTGCATCTTTTCCGAATCAAACACATCTGTTTCTGTTATGAGTGTCAAATTGTTGAAGAACAGATGAGGGCTAAAAGCAAGGCAACTTATTGATATCTCCCAATCCTAAATGTTGGTGGAAATTTTATAAAAACAAACGAACCAAAATGCTAATGTTTGTAATGCTGAAAGTCCTGTTTCTGAACCACCAACGACAACGATTCTTAAATTTACAACCACCTACATGATAAAATGACAGTAAACAAGACATTCATACCAATATTATAAAAGCTGAGTAGAACACAGATCTTATTATGTTTGTTATATACCTTTGGTTCAAGGGTCAGTTTTCTATTGATATGATACAAGGCATACGGTTCCTAAAAAAAGTAGCTGCAACTGTGTAACTAAGGCAACAAAAAAACTGTTGTTTTGCAGTGTTTCACAGATGTTTAGAAGTCAGTGTTAAGGATCAACTTTTCAGAGTTTTTTAGATATTGCATGAAGAAAAACAAAAAGTTACTGCTGACAAACGAAATAAAATAAAAATCATATTTAAGTTGAAAGAACCATGATAATCAATCCAAAATATGAAACCAAAGTTTACCTGTTCAATTAGAATATCTTCAACAGGTGCATTCTCTTTTAATTCATCAATTGGGTAAATAATTTGTCGCCTGGGGCTAAATCATTAAAACAAAATACTGATTATCTGTTAAATCATTATCATTAAAAAAGACTTGGGCTCAACTAGCACGATGGGTATCATGGGTATCATTTGCCTTTTTATTCAATTTATTTATGACCTGTGTCTCCCCTTTGTATTCTGTATGCCAATATACATTAATACTGCTAATTTCCATACACACATACATAGCAGTAACTGAAGTGTATTATCCTGTATAAATTAATTTGAAATAAATAAAAATAACTAGATAAAAAAATAAAATAAAAGTAAGGTAATAGAGTTCTACTAGAGGCTTTGCTTTGAGTAGCTCCTTCATCAGATGCAGATATATTGTCAACAAATAAATATTTCTGGTATATTATTGCAGCAATTAAAAGGTGAGAAATAAGTATATGGCAGTATATTTTTTTTAAAAAAGTTACAGATAAAAGTCCATCAGCCATCGTTATAAATGAGGAGAAGAATACGATATGTTTCATGTTATTTCATGATCCACTCTCCCCTATATGATCTAACCACACATTATTCAATCCAATAAACTCATAGCATGCACTGAAGTTTCATATAACAACCTACCTGATTGGTACTAGATCATCTAAGCATGTCACTAGACTGTGTGGTTTTAATTCCTGCAAGAGATCAAATTGATCGGTTCATTTGGTTTTTGTTGACAATAATCACATTTGCCTAATAACAATTACCTTTATTTTGGATTCATGCGGATATATAGGATAGTAGAGACATGACTTTTTCGATAAATAAAAAACTTCCTAAAATCAAATTAAATGAATTCAAGTGAATGTGGTATGAACAGGTTTAATTTTCAATCACAGATCAAATTGTAACAGAGTGGCATACAAAAAATATTATCAAGTGCATTAGTATAACTTCCTGGGAGTGTGATAAATACCGAATTTCTCACAACACAACTCACCTTCTCAAAACTAACATCGTAAATTTAGAGAACACCTTTAGAAGGACCATGACCACCTTGAGCTTTCATTAATGCCTTCGTCTCAAATTTAACCGACAAAACTAACCTTGATGAAGTACTTGGAGTAGTGTTGAAAAATTGGATTCAGTACAAAGTGATGTAAGTGAGCATGTTGTTGCGATTCATGCAACTGATAATATACAAAATCTTCAATGTTATAATGTGACCTAATGTACTCGATCTCCTAAAAAACAGAAAAAAAAATAGATGTTACAGAATACATAAGTTGAATCAAACTTAGCGCAATTGATATTAAACCAACTATCGAGGCTTTTTTCTCTTGCCTCAAAGGATAATATTATCACTTTTGAGCATAGTTTTTCTTTGAAATTTCTTAAAGAACTGTAAAGAATATAAGAATATAAGGAATATAAAATGACTGTAAAGAATACAATCAATGTAATTGATGAATGTAATTAATTTCATAGGTGTAGTTTAGTTACGTGAATGATTGTGGACATGTCATTGTAACAAAACCACTGGCTTTACTTTAAATTACTTTAAAGACTTAATCCTGTAATCTCAAGTTCATGCATATTTCCTAATATTTTCAACAAATTACTTAAAAGAAAGATGGGAAATCATCAATGATTTCTTTATCATAAACTTCATCTCCAAAATGTCAGTTAAAAATGAAAGCATACCTTTTCTTGTCTGAAGATACAGATACCAACAAGTTGTCCTGCGACCTCTGCAACATATGCAAACAGTTGCAGTCCATCCTAAATAAGAATGTTACATATCAATCATCAACTTCTGTTTAGATACAATTACTTTCACTGTAAAAATGTCTTTTACCTCATCTCTTTTGTAGTCATTATACTGCTTAACATCTCTATAAAAAGTTAAACAAACTGACTAAAAGCAGGAGGAAGAAAAAACTTATTTTGTACCATTTTTAATGGTTTGGCTTCTGTCTTGATCATTTGAAAACAGAAGCTAAAGATATTAGCTCAGAATCATTATTTCGTTTTGGTGTGAAGCAAAATGTGTTCATTGAACAAAAGTACACCTGACAAAAGTTTAATCATTGAAAAATAAAACATTGTGAAGGAATAACATAATGAAAAGTATGAGAGACTTACTTTATGATTTCGGTATGACCTTGTATGCTTTCAGTCAAACTAATAATATTTTCCATATCTCTTTCTTGGCAATTTCTAACTTTGAATGACCTGTAATGAGATAAAAATTGCATTATTTCTTCTTAAATTCATTAAAGAATCCTTCTCATCGGTTGTAGAACATTTTTGAAGGATACAGTGCGAGCAATCCTATAATGTTTTATGCTCTCATTCTGAGTAATGGAGTGACAGTTTTACTCTGTTCAATTCTACATGCTGATTCTATATCAATTCTATAATGCTGACTGACTTGATCAATTACAAACAGATTCTTCTTTTCTTTAGGCAATAAATTGCTGCAAATTTATAATACTGGTTGGAAAAAGAACTTCATACCTCAGTAAACCATTTTTATTGAAAAGATATAGCTCTTGAGAGAGTATGCTGTCAGGATTTGGGGATGCACGCTGAACAGAGAGATCAACAATTCAGTTTCAGAACAGAACAAGAGTATTTAGATTAACCTTGTAAGTTTGTATAAATGCATTGGCATGAGTATGGGAAGGATTTCGAAGAACAAAAATTTAAAGGAAACGATAGCAATGATACTAGTCTTACAAAAGACATTAAAGACACAACTGATTGGATGAGTCTACCTGAAAAACTTGAAGCAATGGAAACTCTGGCACAGTATGTGGTACAGTTATGATGGCATATTCTTTGTCCTATTACAAATATAAAACATAATTTGAATATCATAATGGATATTATCACGTAAATGAAGAAAAAAATGATGTAACAGAGAACAACTGAATAAAGGAAAACTTACGGGAAAAGATGCAAACATTGCTGGCAAGAAATCAACGGATCTAATAAAAATACAGTAGAGATTACTTCTCTCAATCATTTTGAGTTTTCCCTAACACAACTTTCTTAGTCCCAAAGAAAACCACCATCAATGTTCCTTAGAGCAGATGCAAACCACTGCAAACATATTGAGGCAAAATCAAGATGAAACTGTTGCAAGCCTTTCACCAAATAACCGAAGTGATTCCAGATTCTGAAAACTTTAACATGACACAAAGACAAGAAAAGTAAAATTTACCAGATGTCAAAGATTGCTACAAAAATATTTCTAATGCATATGAACCAATAACAGATAACATTTGAGGACACAATAGAAAATGACCTGGATAATGAAAGCCAAGACTAAGTACAATGGCATAAAAAAATTCTAATTTTAATTATCAACTTATGTCAACATATATTTCCACTCAATAATACCTGGATTCATATTTTTCATCAATACAAAACAACTGTATGCACAACACACTTTCCACGTTAAAAACTTCTTTCACATATTCCACCTGTAGATGAAATAATTTCAAAGCGTAGTCAGGATAATAATGCTCTACAATTTCAAGTTATCAGCGATTTCCGTTGTTTTTGTTGATATTCATTTTATATTCTCATCTGATTCACAGATTCTGATATGGTTAGATTTTTGCTCTATTAAAGCAAACAAACTGATTTCACATTGAAAAGATATTTAAACATAGGTCGGAAGAAAGACATAAGCAAAGTGAATTCTGGGCTAGAATCAGAATTTACAGTTTGTTTAGAAAAAATTTATAGAAATTTGTATGTCACAGCATCTCTTCCAAAATTGAAACAAGTGAAACTTAACGGGAAGTTTTAATGATGTGATCACAGTTATATTACATAGTCTGAAATAATTTTACTTAGGTTGAGGTTTCGCAGTTGCGAAGAATAATAAAGAAAAGAAAGGACATTTCTCCTTTAATCATGTGCAATTTTTCAAATCTTTAATTTATAGGTACTAGATTTTGCATCTATCATTTCGTACAACATACAAACAGACAGGCTTATAGACAGAGAATTGGGAAATAATCTATTATAATATACTTACCTGTATTTCTTCTTCATTATTAGGAGTTCTGAAAAAAACAAAAGTATTATAATAAGGATTTCATTTTCATGTTCTATCCAAACCATCAACTCAACCCTTCTATTTAACAAATCATGGTTTGTTTCCTCAGCTTTGTTTCAATCAAAGAAATTTCAAAAACTACAGTTCAGCCATGCAAAAAAGTTGCTACCATGATTATCAATATTTATTTTCGCCAAAATAAACCCTGCGGTATGATGATCAACTTGAGATCAAACCGGGGTGGGCCAGGAGCTATAGTGAAACATGTATCAATGAGGAAGTAAATTTTTGGAAAAGCAGTAGAAAAATAAAAATAAATGTTGGGTGATAATCACCCAAGCATGTATTGCATTGATTTATATAAGATGTGGGGATGTTTTATTTAGGTTCTGAAAAACCATGTTTGCCCTCTACATTTAAATTACCTTGAACGTAAATGAGCTGAACTGAGCTTTACACTCCTTCGTGATCGAATTGGTGATCCTAACATACAAAATGACATAACATTTCAGTATCATAATTTTTTTTTGGTTTTTCAATTTTACAACCACCACTGGTATATAAAGTTTTAAAATCAAATTTTATTGTATTACTAAAATATTCAGCATAGTTACAATCTCTACTGATCTGCTTAAAACGAAAAGGAAATATCATCCTGAAAACGTTTTTTAACAGAAAGCTTTTTCTAAAGTATTATGATACTTTGAAATAATAAGATGAATACCTTTGATGCCTGAAGGTGATAGGTTTTTTCTAAACAGAAATAAACAAATTAAAAACCTCCAGTCATAAAAATGCTCAAAATAACCAATAACCAATAACTCAAAATAAACGCTAACCTTTCTGGAGAACTTGGAGTACTTTCTGTAATAAAGTGTAATTAAGTTATCAAGGTATCAAGTAAAAAATATTATCATTAGAAAATTTCTATTAGTATGACAATGACACATATTTATAAAGGATTCTTCCAAAATCTGTCAAAGCCGTGAAATTTTACAAGGGTTTCATTATCGAATTTTCCTGGCACTGGTCATACATGTAGGGTTTTTTAAAAATGATTTTTGGATGTGAACTGAATATAACGGCTTTCGTGATTGTGTTTAGGTCTATTTTTCTTCAAGCCTGAACAAATGAAGTTCAGTATTCCACTTTAGTAAAGTTATAAGATAAGGAAGGAAGGCAAGGAAGGCACTGCATAGTTTAAAGCAAAAAAATCAAAAGGACTTGACAGGATACCATCGATAGTAAAATACTGTTCATCTGCAATATGCAAACTGCTTATTATTAGCCTATCAATGATGACTAAAATTTATCTTCGTTATTAGAAAACATCAAAAGTTATTTCTACTCATAAATCAGGAAGCGGAAATGAGATAGGAAATTCCAGTCTGATATCAGTCATACCTCCTATATTGAACGCTACTGAAAACATAGCTACCTGCTTCAATAAATGGAAAAAAACGAACTGGTTAATTATTTATTTATATGCCACCTGTTAATACCATGATGGTTGTGTTGCAATTTCTTATATAAAACACGTGGCATTGAATTAGATCCAACAATAAACATGAACATGAATCGTTGAAAAACATCTCACATAATCAACGCTGTTGTAACTATCATAACAGTATACAGTTTTACCTATAAGGACGTAACAGCAGTTTACTCTATTTTAATCCAAATAATACACAATGAAAAATATGGTCATATTTTCATGATAAAGCCATTTCCAACGTAAACAAGTGATAACAGTATGTAACCTTATGACTTCATGCGATGTTGTCTGCTTCTGTGTAAATGCATCAACAGAATGGCATGTGATGACTTTCACAACAAGTTTAGATTGTTTTGCAGCCAAGTGTCTTAGATTTTATCTTTTATCATGTCTCAACCTTTAGAAACTCTAATTTTACTTCTCTTTTATCTAATACATAACTTTTTTTTAAGACTCCGATTGATACCAGAAAATTTTAGTTTTTTTTTAAACAAGTTTTGTTCGGTATTATGACTAAATAAATAAATTATTCTAGATAGAGCAATTGTCATTGTAGGGCTTCTTACCAATTTCTTCTTCAGGTGTTGCCGGACTAAAAATGAAAATGAATTGAATAACTTTATTTTCTATTTTGAGAACAATTGTCTTATACTGAATTTTTAGTATCTTTATCTTTGTATAAAATTTTTTTGACACCAACAATTGTCTGATTTTTTTCCAGATGTCTCTTCCCAGTGTGGGCAAAATCGCCAAAAGGTCACTGTGACGAAGAATATTTTTATTGAAACAGTGTGTATAATTCTTTAGAAATGCACTCCTCCGTAGAGATTTTCCAACAAATTTGCCCACTGGGTTACTTTAATTCATCTTAATGTAATGTTATGAGAGATGCAACAACACAATAGAAATCACTTACATCAGATACAAACCATCTTACATTCCCTACCTTCAGAAAATTCATATAAAATCATTATAACAGCCTATGTATTGATTCTAACCTTTTTCTTGATGGAGGTTGAGCTTTATAAACTAAAAATGTAATTATGATTATTTCAAATTTATTAAATTTCTTCATTCAAAATAAAATAAGGACAAATAAAGACAAATCAAAGCCTAAATTTCATTAAACATATCTGCAGGGCTCCCACTCATAAGCTACAAACGTTTTTTATGATTTATGCCAAAAAATGCAATATTTTATGCTTTTTTTATGCTGAAGGACAAGATTTTATGCCCTTTTTATGCCACTTTTGGAGGGCAGAGAAGTTATGTTTTCTTTACTGAGGCATTTTTAGTGTTTATAGCAAATATAGAGGACAGGAAATAAGCTATTATGAAAGGCAACTTTTGTTCACTGTCAAAACAATGGAAATATGTAGTTATGTGTACTATACTACACTGCCTTTTTTTATTGATTGGGCAATCACTTAGAGCGGCCTATCATTTTATCAGCTTAGTACTCTATACTTGCATTGCTTGAATAATGGACAAAAGTTACACTATATCACACTCCAATTCAGTGATAAGATAGTGATAAAAGGTGACATATATAAGACTACTGCACTACATAATTCTTATATAAAATGAATAAAAGGAACAGGTTTTCAGAAGAAACTCCTTCATTTAAAATAAGCAACAAAACTAAAATAAGGCAATTTGTGAAAACATTGCTTTGCTTCCTCCGGTAAAAATAGCCGGTTATCAACTATAAGTATATACAGCTAACACTGTATGTTTATACATTGTAAACTTTATGTGTGGGTTGTTCGGTAATATGGTGAACTAGACATTACACTGAAGGACCAAAAACCACTTCAAAGGTTTTGCGAGCTCTGTCAAGAAAAAAACAGAACAAACAATGAAGCAATCACTCGACATCTATGAGGCAACTTTTTATGTCAATGTGTTGATTGAGGTAATGCGTCCTCTTATCATAGTTAAATAGAAACAACAAATTGGATAAGAACACAGATTGCAGCAAACACAAATTGTGTTCAGATGGCAATAGAATTACAAAACTAAACAACATAAAAATCAAAAACAGAGGACACAGACTACAAGATATAAATAATCAATCTGGTAAGTCTACAATTCACTCTTTTTATTTTCAACATAACAAGAGTCTCATAATTTCATAGATTAAGGGGGTGTTTACATGGTAGTGAGCTGGTCCAGTTAAATGGGCTGGCTTGCTGAACCAGGATCTCACTTACATTAAGAAATGTATGTTCTTATTCGAATGTGTTTACATGAAAAGCAAGCCGGCCCGCCTAACTGAGATCTCGGTTCAATTTGCCAAGATCTTGCTTCAGCGGAATGAAAATTTTCCCTATAAACATCCACAAACAGGCTAGCCCGGCTGAGCGGGCTAATTTCATAGCATGTGCATACTATTTGATAAGCAAAAAAATAAAAAGGTGAGCCAGCTCGCTTCCATATAAAAGAGATTTGAAATTGTCTCGGCTTAACAAGTCAGCCTGCCTATCTGGCCAAGCTCACCTCCACATAAACATCCCCTAATAGAAGCCCAGAACACTACATTACCTTTAGGACGACTTTTTTGTGTGTCAGTAAGATTTTGCGAAAATGGATGGACACAGATTTAATGCAATCTAATTTTAGTGAATGACCATTTAATTAACGAATGGGAAATTATGGAGAATTGCCAGAAGGTAAAAAACAACAACAAAAAACAACAACAAACAAACATGATTTTCTAAAAAACTTCAGAGTTATATTCTTATATAACTTGTGTATACAAATGGACCTTTTTCAATTTTGTTTATGGATCCTCTCACAGTTTTGTTTAGTACTCCCATTATTCCCAATTTCAATATAAGACATCGAAGATGAGGAGCTAGAAGGGACAAGCAGCAAGATGACGAGGCCATGTTATAGATGAGAAATAAAATATACATCATTAAAGTTTTTTTTCTATTCTTATACCCTGTAAGAATCATCCACTCTGTCAACTTGCTCTCGTGGATAAAACAATAAAGCGATGAATTCAGTCTGAAAATTTTTTTTGCAAATATGCTCATTCGCTAACACAAGGTGACGCAAAAAAAAGTTGGCCTAAGGTATACTAAATCAAAGTAAAACATCATTTCATAGTCTAGTAGAAGCATAGCACACTAATACTGCAAATAACGTACATCTGCACATAATGACGAAAGCATCTGCTTCCTGAAAGGCATCTCCTATTCAAGGACATGTTATTTATTCACAGCAGCAAAAATTACTGGGAGATGTCACATGGCTTTTTTATGATTTTTAATGCTTTTAGGCCAATTTTATGCTTTTTTTATGACAACAGGCAATTTATTCCATTTTTTATGAAATTTTATGATTTTATGCCGAGTAGGAGCCCTGTCTCTGGACAACATACATTTCATAGAATGCTGCACACTAATCTGCAAAATTGCAATGGGGTATCATTGTTAAAGAAGCTTTACATAAAAGCTTTACACAAACGACTTGGATCTTATTTTAACATCAAAGACAAAGTCGAAAAACGTCACAAACACAACTTAGTCTACGAGACTAAATGCCCTGACTGCGACGTCACATAGATGAACGTGGTGCCTTAGACAAAAAAATTATGTTTTCAAACATGCAAAACGAACAGGTCACAAGAGAATTACATTAAATGACACTCAGATTTTCAATAATAACTTTAAGAACTACTACAAAAGAAAAATTTCTGAAGCCTTCTATATAAAACAAAAGAAACCCGTTTTGAATGTGCAAGTCAAATCGGTGCCTCTGAAACTTTTTAACTAGTACTTAATTACCTTGTTAATATATGACATAATTACCTCTTTTATCAAGCCTTCTTTTATTATGTATATAATTGTATATTTCCCTAAACATTTCCAACGTGTTTTTCGTAAATCATTTTACTCCAATATATTTTTTTTACATTCATTTCATTCATCCAACTGATGATTACTGTCTAGTGGACACTAGTCAAAATGCTTTAATAAAATTTATCAAAATTCAACATGAAGCTTCTGTCTTTTATATTTATTTTAAAACTGATTGCCTGCTCCAATATTTTTAATCTAAAACAACAGAGATTAATATTGATCAGATCATACATTCCAGTGAAAATTCAACCTTCAAACTAACTTTATAATGTTTAACTTAAAATTTATAACCTGGCTGTTTACAACCTGTTACCCACTCCCTCTACTTTAATGAATTACCTTGTTGAATCTTCTCGATTTTTTTTGCAAACTGGTTAAAAACATCTAGTCCAAAGTTCTCCTTTAATAGCTGAGTGCTCACATTTGTTGATATACTCATAAAACCAACAGCAGTATTATTCACCTATGATGGACACAGAATGTCATATAACAATATGTGATTTTTCTTCACGAAACATTCCATTATCTCAACATTCCTTCTTAGTGTGATGTTTTTCCTATCATTACAGTTTCCTGGCTGAAAGTTCTTTCTCACTTTCAATTCCACAAATGATGAATCTATCTCCTCTGTGCACTGTTCCATGTAAAAAGGTTATGAAAAAAGAGAATCATAGAGTGGTGAACGTAAAGCATCTGTCTAATAGAGTTCAGAAAATTAATCAAAAAGTACATAGGACTGTCTGAATCATCATTACTGAATTAACATCAATTCAAAGATTTTTTTGATGTCATGTCTATTCTTCAATCTTTAGACCTAAATGTTTTTTTCGTTACCCCATCACCAATATTGTGGACCCTAACAATGATAGGTACCCCTTTTGGTTCTTGAGATTTATCTTTCTTTCAGTAAGGTCATCTAACGCTTATGCATCATCACAACTTATGCATTATCACAACTTATGCATCATCACAACTTATGCATCATTTCAATTTATGCATCATTACAACTTAGCAAAGAATATTAACTGCACTCACATCAGCTACAATACATTTGTTGGCATCATCTTGAGATTCAATAAGTTCGGCAAGGAAATAATCTCCTATGAAATATTATAGAATTTTACAACTCGAAACACCAGGAGCACAAGCCAGACTATCCAAATAAAGAAATTGAGCAGCTCTGAACCGTGCAGCAGTAAGTACATACACATTTTTTTATAAGAACCAGTAAAATCTAACCCAAGGCTTGCTGTTCTTATTTTTTGAGCCTTTTCCAGCCTGAATTGTTCTTATTTTGTTGTTAGCTTTAAGCACAGCTTCAGATTTCAGCCTCATTTTGTTCTTATTTATGGAACTTCCAGTAAAATTGAAATAAATTTTTTTAACTGTTTAAAACAAATGTTTAAAAGCATGGTTGCTGTTTGGTAATAGGTGAGAAAACCAGCCCATGAAATTCAAAGAATGTCAAAACAGCACAAAAATTTGCCGACCTAGGTCTTAAATGGGGTCGGCATTGCATCTCTGGGTCAGCACAATAGATTTTTTATCAATTAAGCAAAAATTTAGATGCTGTCTACATAAAGCGCGGCACTCAAATTTTTTTCACTTCTTCATATCGTTCAAGTCTACTCCAGCGAAATCCGCTGACGAATACAGAAATATTGACCAATCAGAAACATTTTCACTATTGAACATCTTGTTATACAATTAAGTAGACAACGGTCATTAGTCAAGATAAATCATTATTTTAAAGGGAGCTGGAAGAAACCAAGATGCTTTCTAATTTCATTAAATAACACGAAAACGAGTCCTACTGGTACCACTTATGTTTTCATATTTTTTCGTTAGGTGCACAAAGGAATTCGTATAATGAAGGAAATTTCAAAATTACCTTAGCAACGGTGGTAGTTCTCCCTAGCAACAACAAAGAGGAACGTGATAGCGAGCGAGCGCGATCTCACGCCCCATAATGACAAGACTGAGTCGCACGCTTGAACTACAAAATAACCCTTTTGCGCGTGCGATTTACAACACGCCCGGCAATGTTTTTTATTGACAAGACTGAAAACTGTTGCGCAATGATTTCTTCGAAATTCATTTGGTTTTTATTACTCCACAATCAAAGTCAGAAAAATTCCTTAAGAATGAAACTACAAAGAAATATAGAAATGCTGTGAATGTCGGCAAATCAAACAAAAAAAAAATGTCGTAAGAAACGCCAGTCTGGGCCTGCACGAGGCTGCCGAAGCCATGATTACCTTGGTCAGTTTTCAGGTCGGCTTTGCCAAATGCCAACCTGAATTTCGTGGGCTGGAAAACAAACTTGCAAACCATTTGCCTGTGGGACAATTCTCATAATGAGTTGTTCTCATTTTATAAGAAAATTCAGGCTTCGGCTGTTCTTAATTTTTAAAACATTAGATAATTTGAGCCTCAGGTTGTTCTTATTTTGTTCTTATTTTTTGGCCAAATCTGAGGCTTGTGTTCTTATAAAATTGTTCTTATAAAAGCATGCATTCTGATTACTTACTTTAGGGACAAAAAAGAAACATTATAAAGGACAGATCAAACTACATACCATAAATCTCAGTTAAATGATCATTGTTTCTTTGAAAAATAGGCATGAGATCATCATGATCTTCAATCCTAAATAAAACAGGCTACATTAACGATTGCTTGACATGTCAATACAGTCAATGTCAAAGAACAAACCTTGCTTCTCGGATGTGAAGAACAGGGCAATGATTATGACGGTGGCAAACATATCCCTGAAACTCTGTGTTTGAGGTAGATGTTCTTTGTAATGGTTCAAATACTTTTGACAATGGTTCACCTAAGCAAAATGAAAACCCTGTTTTGGAAGACTTGGCAATTTCGAGTTTCAGAAACAAATTGATTAAAATATTCATTTGAAATTCAGTATTCACATCCTCTTTAATAGATTAAATGATTAAATGAAAAATCTCAAACAAAATTTTATTTAAACATATAGCACCACTTTAAAGGCCTTACACACAATGATTGTATTTCAAGCACACAAGTACAAATAAATGACAACACATTAGAAACAAAGCCGGATTTACTCCTGGCCCTTGTTTTTTCTGCAATCTTTAATTCTTATTAATACAATCTGTAACACTTACCCAAGTCAACATTAGCAGGAAGAATTAATACCAGAAAATGAAGCAATGGTATAGCATGAAAAACAGTTCTAGATCAATAATTCATTTAATAGATTAAATTTGACATGGTGTTATGTACATCAATCACTGTTACAAAAGAATTAAACAACTTCATAAAACATCATAAAAAACTAATAAAATTAAAATGTCAAATGGTCAAAAACTGAAATTAATTATATATAATTTTATTTCATTAGTTTTTAGTTGATTTAAGTTGAATTTTAATGTCAAGTTATTAACAAGTTATAATCATTAAAATAATTAGAATTATAATCATTAAAAATAACTAATACATAAAACGTTTGTATGACTATAGATCAATCAACCAAGCAATCTTCTGCAAACTAATATATATATACAAGTAAGATTCACACTCACATCTTGTGTTTGCCATAAAATCATCACAAGGATTTTTCAACCTCATTCCGAGAACTTTATCTCCCTGATTTAAAAGTTTGCAAAGTGCATGAACCCAACACTTAAATTCATTATTTTAAGATTACTTATTAAGTAAACAACAAACACTGGTATTATACGGTTTCAAAAATTCCTATTTATTTGAATGTGTCACTCAATTAGATCTTAATGAGAATTTAGAAGTAAAGGTGACATCAATGCTTCCAAGTCTGTAGTGATATATTCTGTGACTGGTCTCCAAATAGATTGATTGTGTTGGAAATGTTTATCTTTATTTGAAACTCAGAACTTAGTGATTACAAGAATATTGTATCAATCAGCAGAATTTAGGATTTTACGTAAAAAGTAGCCAGTAAAGACCCTTTCTATGTTAGCTATTTAATGCCAATAATTTTTATGAAGAAGTGTTATAGGACTACATGTTGTGAGCTGCATAAAAGCCATAAATAGGACCAATGTGAAAAGATATTTCTACTTTAATTTATTTACTGAAAATAAATACATCACAACTTTAGAAATTAATTCTTGTCTTAAGTGAATTTATTATTATTCAGAAGAAATACAAAATTCCTTCTGAACAATGTGACTTTGATCGTTACGTACCTCACTGTCTCAGTTATTATTCCCTCGGAAAATTCTTCATTGGAAACGTAATAATGAAGAAAGAGTGTGTTGATTGTCTAAAAAGAATTCAGTTCATTGGTTATCAAAAATGATGGCACTATATATATCATTATTGTCTTTCTCATTAATAGAAATTACAGCAATGAAACGAAGATTTCATTATCATGGAGTATAGATTGTCGACAAATGTTTGTCATACCTTCGGTCTTCTTCTCAAATTTTCTCAAATTTTTAGCTTGTTATAACAACAAAAATTTAAACATACATCACAAGTAGTAATTGCAAAGTTGTTCTGCAACCAATCCATCCAATGCATTGAAGCAGTTGATACATTGGGATGATCATAAAAAGCAGCATGTCCAACCAGAGTATCTTGATCATCCACTAGGGTAACCGCTAGATTTGATTTTTCGCTATAAAAAGAAAGAAAGATAAATAGAAATCTTAAAAATTGTGTATGAAAACAGTTGATAAACAAATCTGTCAAGGGATGAGGATTGAGGGAACCAGCAAAAAGGTCCATACATAAATTTCATTCTCTTGGTCATAACATTCATGATTGGAAAGTGTTTTTAAAACGGCTTTAAATGTTTTATCAAGCTGCAGTTTCAGCTATTGCACAAATGCTGAATGATATATACTGCAACAAAACATCATTGTAACATTACTGGTAACATGAAATTCATTCTACTTTTTATACCTATGTTTGTGCATGCTAGTAAATCATATAAATTCTTGTTTTGAAAACATAACATAATTTCCTCAAGAAAATATTAAAGTTTTAAAATAAAATAGAAAAGAGTATGGTATTGTTTCAATGAAATCAACAGTAAACGGAAATTTATTAAGCTTTAGGAGAAAGTTCTCCTGATCTATAGCATGGACTAACAAAAGAAACCCTCAATCAGGAAATTAGATCAGCCTTGATAATAACAAAAACAAACATACATGATGTGTGCTACATTCACTCTACCAAAAAGATTACATGTTTCGGCTGTTACCAACTTCAATATTCCAGCAGCATCCAATGACTCTGTTCTTCTGGCAGATATGGATAATTCACCGGTATCCAAACTAGACATTCTTTCTATTCTCTAATACATAGTTTAAAAGCCATCAGAATTTCTGGCACAATTTACAACAAGCAAAAAAAAAGTTATACATGCAAAAGATTTTGGCAAGCATCAAAACTATTGAGCTTCAGATTAATACAATAATACAATTTTATTATTTTTATTTTTATCATTCTTATTATTCTTTCGCAATGTTGATAAAAAATTGAATGATTTTACATTCAGGAAAAGATTTCTTATTAGTCCTTATAACCTTCAATATCCATGCTTTTCAATTGACTAAGAAGCTTAATAACATATTTCTTTGTAACAGGGCTGTTCCAAGCACTGCAATGTCATTCACGAAACTTGATGTTCTTCAGAGCAAATTTGAATTCTTTTCAAAATTTGGAAATTATTTATGATTATTATTTATTACTAATTTATTACTAATAATTCAGACAAGTCCCCACAAAATATTTGGGAAAACCCCCTTCCCCCTGATCTCAATGTTGTATGAAGTGCTGCTAGGCCCCTGACCACTTTTCTTCACCCTAGAAACATTCTGCTGTCTTTCAACATAAGCAACATTGAATTTGGGGGCAGGGGGACCTGGCTTATCAACTTGCAGGGGCATTTTCCCTTTTAAAACCAATATTTTAAGTTTTCCCAATATATTTTGTGGAGGGTTGTAGCAAAATATCATTATACATGATAATTTCCTTTGCACTCAAGTGGTAGTACTATGAATGCTTGTTGGTTCATTCAGTAAGTGTTTGAGTTCCAAGTTGCACATTTGCAAAATATTTCAGCACTGCAAATAATTTTTTTACACCAGCCGGTCATCGTGATCATTAAAAGTCAAAATCTGTCAGTCACATGGCTATATTGCCGGTCAAGTCAAACTTGAAAAATGTAAACATTCCGTTTCACTGTTATTGTAAAGGGAGCTGGAGACTAAGAGGCTTTTTAATTTCATTAAATAACACAAAAACGAGTCCTGCTGGTACCACTCATGTTTTCATATTCTTTCGTTAGGTGAACAATAGAATTCATATAACGAAGGAAATTTCAAAATTACCTTAGCAACGGTGGTTGTTCTCCCTAGCAGCAAAAAATTGGTGAATAATCAATTAATATACCTAAGTTATCCTTCGCTGTCAATTGAGCACGGAAACTAATATAATAAATTGAACATGTTCTAGTTCATATAAATAGTTGAGCATGTTTTTAAAGAGTATCTTAGTGGGCGATTAAAAGCATGTCTTGCTTAACTCTAGGAGCGTTATAGCGATCGCTATCCCTTGCTATCAAGCAATCATCGTATTTCACAAAATCTTTCGTTTCAATAACATTAATTCTGACCGGTCAAGTTGATCAACCATAACAAAAAATACATGATCAAGTGCCTTATATCGCCGGTCATTCACCGCTGACCACCCGTTATTTGCAGCGCTGATATTTGAATGATAAATTATGAAAAACTTTAGAATAACACCCTTTACTTGACCCGTTTCTCATTTTCAAAAAATAAAATTTAGCAGTTCTTAATGCAAATCCGAAAGTGCTCATAAAGGTGGTGAAACTGCTTGGAACTTGTTGTTAATTGTTTCTAAAGCAAAATAATATATTGACAATGTAAAGGAGAGACTTAGTTACACCGTAATGAATCACAAGAAAAAGCAATATTACAGGAAATGGTTTCCTTGTCACAAATAAAATATCACTTGTCTTGTTCTGTTGATTTAACTCATGTTTTCAGGAAATTTTCAAAGGGAAATAATTTAGAAGCTAAATGTTTTTGGTGAAATTTTTATTCTCTGCATGTAAGTCATTATAACGTTTCCTGAAGTCTGATCTATAATAAAAAATGATGCTCCTGTAAATTTAATCTTACATAAATAACGAAAATATAGTTTTTTTTCTTACGAGCATTACATAGTTTTGTTAATTCTTTTGTTTTATCTGCGATGTTTTTGTTAATAATTAATGTTAATATCGTTTGTAATCAAAACCCCCGTTGAACACGTCACTATACATTATGTTATTATATTAATAGCTGATTCTGTCTGTTTTTGTTTGTTTGTCTGTCACGCAAAATGGTATATAGCTGAGCTGTGAGAGAAAATGATTTCTTTCCCTGTGCGAGACGTCAGTGCAAAATCAATGCATTGCATCCCCAATTGAAAGCGAAGTTCATGTGGAAATATCTCGGGAACCAATAAGGACAATGTACTTTTATTATTGATATTATTCATTTTATTTTCTTTGGACAACTATTGACAGGGCCTTGAAAACAATACATTATCATAAATGATTAAACATTTCACAAAACAAGCAGTGGTGGTGGGGCAGTAGTATGTTCGACTGGGACACCAGAGGTCCGGGTTTGAGTCCGCCTCTGGCCAAATACAAATTGTACCGGCCGCCAAAATGGCAAACTGACGTTTGCTGGGGTCTGCGATAGAGGTGTTGGGGCAACGAAAAATTTAGGCACAATTTTTTTAGAACGGGTCTGTGACATCATCAACATCTTTTATCAACTATATCTCTGTAACGGTTCTTCGTACTGAAATGATCCGATACATCAGATACATTCGTTTGCTCTTATTGGGCTCTATAACATGGATACACTTTCCGTTGCCAAATTCTTAATTCAATTTTTCTTGAACTCTTTGGTTGATCCTATTTGCAACTGAACATGGGCGTCGAGTAACGCCACCTTAGCGGTCATCTATATATATTAATAGCCAGTTCTCTGTCTGCCTGTTTGTCTGTCTGTCTATCTGTCAGGCAAAATGGTAAATGTGAGCTGTGAAAGAGATATAAGTTCTTTTCTGGTGTCCGACATCATTTGAAGTTATGCATTGCATCCCCAATCGAACACAACGTTTAGGGGAAATTATCTCGGTGAAAAAAAGGGATAAACTGGAGTTTATGACGTCATCAAACCTTTGATCGATCAGTTTTTTGAGCCCTACAACATGCTTATCATTGCCGATTCCTTAATTTTATTTTTCGTGAACTCAACGCAGAAAAAGTTATGAATTTTTGAAAATCATGAAAATTCGACATTTTTCGAATTTTTTCTGACAAACATCAACTTTTATGGAATGACATTGCAGTGCGTGAAACAGCCGTGGCAGGCCTCCTTAACCAGCATGGCTGGCGAGCGACGCCGTCTTGGCTTGGCTGCTAGTGTTACTTCATTATACTGAAAAACATGGGAAAAGAGAAATTATCTTCAAAAATCAAGTCTTCCCCAGTAAAAAATTAATACAAAAGAAATCTATAGTTGCTAAAATTCAATAGAAACGCCAAGCAAGGAGAATTATAGATTTTTGCTGCTTCTCTTCTTCATAATTCCTTGCCCTTGTGTGGATTAATCAAAAAACGGATTCTTACACATAAAAATGTTCCTAATAAATCTATATCGGATCATACTTGAATCGATTAGCCTTCCCTTGTGTGGTGTACAGAAGTAATGTGCTCTGCCGGTCGCAGCTTTTGACCCCATTTGATGTTTACATATTTTTCATGGAAACTCCACAACAGCTGAAGCCAAATTCGAACTAGCCTTGACCGTTTGTCAACGTTAAACAAAGGCTAACTGCCGCGCCGTATGTGTAGCTTTCCCTTTCCTTCCTTTTATTTCGAAATAGGCCGTGGGCCAATGCGCCTTAAAAGCTCTTAAAAAAAGTTTCGTACCCCAAATCTCGGGACAAAGGTATCTATATATAAATTAGCGATTTTAAACATGCTGAATTCAAAAATAAATGTTACCAAGCTGGTAACCCCGCAGTTTTCGAGAAATTGAGCATCAAAAATAGCGCAATCGTGTTTTATCGTGTTTTATCGTGTTAAGTGCTTTCTCAAATATTTCTTTGTAATATAATAGTTTAAAAATTTCAATCATGCATATAAACACAATATAAATACCAACATGCACTAAAACACTTTCATAACGTTAAAAACTAGGAAAAACTAAGTAAATACTTAATTATCGGGTCGTATCGAGAACTTTTCGATAAATTGAAATCTCAAGCGTTCCTTATCCTATTTTTCTGTTTTTTCCTTTAAGTTAATGATATTTTCATGATTATCAACTATTAAACACAAATAATTCAGCGAGTAGCTTAATTACAGGTAAAATGAGCTATCGGGAAAAGCGTATCGTGTGTTATCGATATTCTGTTTAAAAATATAATTATTCAACTGTTTCTCAGCATCTGAGGTGTCGTCAATGTCCGATTCAAAAAGTCGAGACCTTAAAGCTGGCATCAACATCATCATCCGAATCTTCCTCGCTTGATTCTGATTCGTCAACTTTTCCATTCTCTCATAAATACATTTGCATATCTTTGTGCACGAGAGTTTGTTTATGAAACATTTGCAACTTCTTTGTTTTTGCATCCACTTTCTTCGCATCCGCAGGTTGTTAGTTCTTTTAGTATATCTACAGCACAATCTGTATCCATCCAATCAAAACTAATTTCTTAACTTTCTATCTTCCAACCATGATTTCTTGCATCAGGGGCATCAATAACAGAAGATTGACGACACTTTTCCAATAGCTTTGATAGTTTGCGCGCTTTGTATGTTTTTGTAGTGCATCGAACGTCGAGTGGCAGTAATTCCTCTGCAAAGTTGCCTTGTTGAAAGAATGTCACTGGTTCGTTACATCGTTTTTTACTGCTTCCGTAAGCATATAAACTCTTCAACTGTTGAAGCATCAAAATACTCGCTATCGCCAATACAGCCGATTGCGTATTGAAGGGATATGTTGATATTCAGGCATTGCCGGCACGTTTGTTTCCTCTTGCCGTGAAAGCAGCTAGTGTAGTGGTATCACAACCATAAAGATACGTTAAACATTATAAGTATATGTGTATTTTCGAATGTCACTTGTGTATCCCCTTCTTCTTACGAAAAATTGATTTTTTTGCACTTTACATTGTTTAGTAACTAACTTTAAAGGAACTAAATTTCGTTTTACGTGACTTTTATTTCCCGCGAAATGAAGAATTTTGGTCAACCGCGAAATTCAGTTCTCGTGAATTTTTTTAAATTAAATTTTGATTCTTGAATTTGAAATTTTCAGGTAGTTGAAATTAATGAAACACTTTTTTTGCGCTCGTATTTTCTTCGCGTATAATAGTGAGTTCTAATAATAGTGAGCTTAAGCAACTACGAGTACGACGGCAGCATGGACGACGACGTGAGCAAAAAGAACAAAATAATAAAATTACTTGTGAATAGTATTTTGAAGAACTTCTTTTTATTGGAGAACTTATTCAATTGATAAACTTATAACGACTAGAAAGTTATCGAGCTTCAATAAAATCTACATAAGAGAAAAAGACTTTCTCTATAATCGCGTCTCCGTTGTCAGTACGACTTCAAATCATGACTTTTCACGTTGTGCATAGAACGTGCAATTATGTTAATGATGTAATTATCCTTTTCTTTGATTCTATATGGCACTAGGTCTTGCATCATTGCTAATAAAATTTAAATACTCATTTCTTATACATGTAATGTTCTACATGGAATGGGCCACCCAGCATTATGCCCATATTACTGTCACCAGACATTACTTGCAGCTGAGCGAAGGAATCGAACCTTAAAACCATGCAGAACTTACCTTCCAAACTTTCAACCTCTTCTAACCGACTAGAACTATCTTCTTGGACTACATCATTGGACAGTAAAACTATAACTTCATGAAATACTAACTCACTACTGTTTCTTACAAGTGTAGGACTTGGTCAATAAAAAACAATATGTGGAAAACTGTTGTATACCTTGATCTCTCTGAATTGTAGTTGGAGAGATCTAGTTGCTCTTCAGACTGAACAATGTTCACAAACCTATTGTGCAAATGCTTTAGAAATATACTTTTCTTTAATTGACCAATTTTTCATTGATATAAAAACCTTGTGAAAGATTTTTCATACAGCAACACTTTCCCTTTATTCTCCACCCAAGGTATTTTGTAGCTGTTGTAACATAGTCTATGGTACTTTACTTCTATGTTTGCACAGTACATCTCTACAATAAATTTTGCATTAAGATGTAATGTCAGGTTTTAAAATACATGTTTCTTTTTATAAGAACAATTTTATAAGAACTCCTATTCTCAGATTTGGCCAAAAAGAAAAAACAGCCTGAGCCTGAATTGTCTTGCAAAATAAGAACAGTTAAGGATATGCGAGTTCTCTTGCCGTAAATTCTTTTGAATTGTATTTTCACTTGTGTTTCTTTTCTCGTCTAAAATAAATGTGTAAAAGTAATTAATGATAATGTAATGTTTGGCCTGTTTGCACGCTCTTATTGGGTGACTACCAAATGGCTACCATTTTTCATATATTTATTTTACTTCCACATTGCATCAAAAATGAATTTGAATCGTTAAAACGGAAACAAGAACAAACCAGTAGCAAAGGTGTTTCAAAAAAATGTTTTTTTTTATTTTACTGGAAGTTCCATAAAGAACAAACAAAGTGAGACTGAAATGTGAAACTGTGTTCTTCAAGCCAAGAACAAAATAACAGAAATTCTGGCTGAAAAAGGCTCAAAACATACGAACAACCAACCTCAGGCCATGTTGTACACTGACTCTTATAAAAAATTCTGTAATTAACACATATTCTCAGTTGTTATTATCAAATACAAAACACTTTGATTTTCATCATTTGCTTAGGTCACGTTTATTTATATATACATATATATAAGTACTTACAATTTTATAAATAGTTTCCTTGTTGCATATAGTGTATACTACTGGCAGAACATGACTAGACTCTTTCTTGACACCAGCAACTGATGGGGTTTTTCATCATTGATGAGAATGATGCTTACACGCATATGTAAAAAACTTAAAGAATTACTTTAGTGAACAAAACAGTCAAAACAAAAATCAAGAAGGCAAGCCTTATCAATTTTATGATTTGTTTCTTTCATTCTCCCCTTCCTTTTTTGTGCACAAATAAGTCAATCAAAAATGAAATATGGCTTTCACACAAATGGTTTTTGAGGCTCAGAGTCATACTCTGTCCACTCTTTGCTGCATTCTGTTACTCGCTTTAGGGGTTTTATTGTAAATTTAAATTAATTTCGATGAAAAATGAGCCAAACAACGATAACAGTTGGTGTTACAGAACATAAAGCAGAAGACCATTAGCTATATGTCATTTGTTTACGAAACATCTTTCACTGAAGGAGCTAGGCTATTCCGCAGAACAATGGTGCAAGCATTTTTTTTGCAGTATGACAATGTTCGGCAAAGTAATTATAGTGGTATTACATCACCCTTGCTGTTAAAAAAGGCGGCATTGGAAGTGAACGATAAGAGAGTGAAAAAGTAACACATTTTGTCAAAATTTAAGAAAACTGCGGGTTTTGGGCTTTGGTAACATTTAAAATCGTGATCAGCATCCTCAAAAGTACTAAAACAAATCAAGATACACTTGTCCCGAGATTTGGGGTACGAACCTAAACGTTTAGGTCTCTTGGCCCACGGCCTAAAAGGCAATAAAAATGAAACTTTTGACTCTAAACTGCTTCCTATTTACTTGTGAATGATTGTTTAATATATTCTTATTGACTTATTTTGAACTTCTCATGGTAAATCTCGGACCAGATGGTTTTAGAAACACTGGCTGACTTCCACGTGTACACCCATCAATCAATCAATAATATCATCACATACATAACATGATTATTGATTCTTCCAAAACAGACACAGACTCCAATATGGAAATAAAGTAGCTACAGTTAAGGTGTGAGTAAGGGAAATAATCATTGAATTTTCTGAAAAAAAGTTTTTTTGCACTTCAGGATGAAAGGAACTCTGATTTTCCTGTGAAACTATTTTTTCAGGAAGTGGCTGGGAAGTCTGTTTATTTTCCAAAAACGTTGTATTAGCAGCTAATTTGTGTACAAGAAAGATCATGAAAAAATAAAACATATTGATCATGTCGCGAGGTCATGCAAAAACAGAAAAATCTTTGAATCTCTTTTTTTCAGTGTTCATTTTTCATGCAGAACCACCACTTACGTTTGATGTTACATTTACAAAACTAAAAAAGCTCGGAGATTAAGATTTGGCTTACTGAGAGCTAAAGGATAGATCTAAAAATGCTTTTTTATCTTTTAATTTTGAGCAGAACAGGAGTTTCTGGACTTATGAAAAAAATGAAAACAAAAAAACAAGGTTTTAGAGAAACTGAAAATAATTTATTTGAGTAAAAATAAGAAAAAGCGTTTTTCACTCTTTTGTGTCTTGTGATTACAAAGGGGAAAACACATAAGTCAAACTTAACTCGTTTTGTAAATGGAGCTACCTTTTTACAACAAGGTTCATTTTCTTTGACTCATTCTAAAATTTAAAATTCTTAGTTTATATACCTCAAGATTTTTAACATGAGCTTTTAGAGATGTATATAAATAAAACATGTTTTTTCCCTTACTCACACCTTAAATTATCCTGCAGCCCTCTGAATTTACGACGGCATTCAGCTTTTGTCGTCATGAAGCTGCCGTAAATACAAATTACGACTGCAAAATTTTGCCGACAATGTTTTTTGGAACAAAAGGATATTCCTGGAAATTCCCCTGACATCTTCCGTTTATTCTCAAAAATTTTCTTTCTATAGAACATTTGTTTACGTCACGTCATCCCCTGTGGTTTACAATTTTAAATCTTGTAGCTTCTTGTTCCAGATAATACTATTAATTTATAAACTATTTGGTTTCTGTTTTGTTAGCCATTATTCTACACCAATATTTTTACTGGAATAAACCAATCAAGTTTTTTTGCCGTTGTAAATGATCTGCCGTCGCAATTTTCAAATACGACAGCATTTTTCGCTGTCAGTCTTTGTTCCTAATTCAGAGGGCTGATCCTGTATATAATAAATGCTGTTCTGCCGGCAATTTTTACCACATGTGCAAAGTGTTTTCAATGTGTTACATTCAGAAACACTGGCCATAGGTCTAATGTTTCTTTGTATTATATTTATGTAATTTACTGAGTTGAGTGAGTTGAAATGGCAGATTTTCAACTATACAAGTAATCAGTGTGTAAGAGAGTTCAGACAAACTGACCAACAATTTTGACTGCCATTTTTTATTAGGGGGATTGTCACCAAATTTCATTTCTAATATGATATTTTGATGAATTTAAAACGTTTCAATTCATTGACAATTCATTTCCAGTTCATATGATTTGTATTCTCAGCGATTGTAAATAAGTTCTATATCATATGCAAAGTTGAAACAAATTGGATAATAATATGATTAGAAATTGAAATTATTTTCATGTATGATTTTATTTTCAAAAAAAAAATTAGAACGATTTTATCTGAAACTAATTGCTACAAAATTTATATTCCTTTAGACTTTTCCAAAATAACATTCAAGGCAATTATACTATTAAAGTTGTCACTTCTGTATTATAGTTTAATTAACATTATCATCATGTGGCAAGAGGCACGAAAACAAGAGAAGAAGCTTAGAGGCATTATGATTGATTATAAAAAGCGTGCCGAGAGAAGACAAGCCTATTATACTAAAATGGTACTGTGCATATATATACATAGTATTAGCTTCAGATGTTATTTATGGTATAGTATTATGTATAATTAATTTTTCTTTTAGAGAATGGATCCTCACCAACTGATGCGTGTGTATGGGCAGAAGTGTAAATTTCATATGTTAGGAGAAAATGCTAGTATCACAAATACAGATGGGCAATTGTATAGATTATTATTGTGTTCTTAAAGCATGTATTACAACCTACTCATCGTAATGTTCAGGGCAGCTCCCTGCACACGTTTTACCTATCTACCTGATTAGTTCCAATTTTATTTAGAATGCCTTGGCAAGGTGACCCTGAAATCTTGATAGATAGGTAAAATTTGAATTATATATTATTCAGTATCATTTTGTTTGTTCTCTGACAAAATTAAATCTTACATCTGCATTCTCCAATCATTACAACCTTTTACTTTTCCAGGTTTGATGTTCGAGCACATTTAGATTATATTCCCGAAAACGAGCCTGTACAATTAGAAAAGTTAGCGATGTCATATTGTATCATATATTAATTTGTTACAATAATGTTTGAATCCTGCATTTATTGTTAAAATCTTGATGTTTTTTCAGCACAGAGGAAGATGAGAAATTACAAAGGAAGTGTAACTATGAAAGATATCGGACATTGGTACAAATCGATGCGACAGGAGGTATGACTGGTTTAGTACTTGAGTGTTAACATTCATTTGGTCTCTGAATTGAAATCCTTTTATATGACGATTGCAATTTTGAGGACAAACATCATATTCATTACTTTTTTTGTGTGTATTTTCTTTATTTTTGTTTATTAAACTTTAAATTGGGTTGTTTTTCATCCTTACGGCAAAAATGGTATTATTGATGCTGTTGCAATCTTGTTTGTGTCATAAGGCTCTTGTTTATTGTAGCAACCGAAGAACAGTATCTGAAGCAGCTCAGTGCAGAGGAAGCGTTTGGAAGGAAACAAGCAGAAAAAGATCGACTGGAAAGAGATAAGTAAGTATTTTACCATGACTGCAAGAATACCTGTGCAATCAGAATTGTTAAAAACTTTGTTGTTACACAAACACGATTACTCGGAAGTAATGATAAAATAAGAGTGAGAATGTTATCTTATGTTGATTGCCATTTAAAGCCAGGCAATGATGGAAAGTAAAATTTTCCAGAGTGATTTTTGAATTTTCATCATTAATCGTCATTAGTTCTTCTATAATGAGATGTACGATTCATTAGGTCAAGAAGCAAAGCACAAGCTAAAATCCATTATAAGTATGAAGACTCAACAGTCCACTCTGATGATGGTAACAATAACAGTGAAGAAAGTGATGATGAAAGTGATGGTGAACTTAGTGATATAGGTTCGGCTTTTTATCGAGACCTTATTTTAATGATGAACAGAATGGGAAAAAGAGAATGATAAACTCTTTAATGACTGGTACTGCTTGTTTCTAGACATCACTGTTAATGTGATGGACCTTGAAGAAGAACAGGTATATCCCTTATTTTTTTTCTTTATCCACTTCCTATAATGACACTGTGTAAATAAATGTAAATGTTAACTTTCAGACAAACCACCTGGATGCTTTAGCAACACAATATGGTATTGGGTATGGACAATACTGCAAGTATGCTGACTTTAGTTTCCGCTGATGAATACTGTACTATTTTACATCTGTAGACACTGGTGTCTTTGTTTTTACTAATGGTACCTGGTGTGTTTTTCCATAGACAGTTGTTGCTTGAAAAAAAAGAATTTGAATATGTTAAAAGACTTCAAGAAGAAGAGGAAGAAAGGTCTAAAATACCGGTAAGCCAACAGATTTCCAATTTTTACATTTTTTATCCTCCCTTCTTTAGAGAAGCCAATAATAAAAGGATTCTCTTTTTTTATCTGGACACTTAATAATTTTGATTTCATTTTCCATCAGGGTCGAAAAGGTAAATCTGCTCGCCGAACATTACGTATGAAACAAAAAACATTGCGTGGCTCTCCATTGAGGTAAATCTTAAATGTAAAGCTTTTACTCATTTACACAAGAGTTAACTTGACCTTCCCTGAAATGTTTGTGGCAGATGTTTGTGACATAATGGCCATATAGACCATGCCTCAGATAATGCACTATGTAATATCTGTTCCCTACTTTTGTTATGCTTTTGTTTTTCATTATGCCTACCTTGTTTAGAACAAACAGTACCATCTTGCTAGTAGGAAATAAAACATTATTTATCTTTGTCTCATATTTTGACCAAATCACTAGATTAGATTGGAATATATGATATATAACTAATTTAATTTTCATTTCTTGAATTTTTCCATATCATGATAACTATCCTGAACAGCTTTTACTGCTGTAAATAAACAAATTATCCAACTTTTAACTTTTACGATTACTAGCATTTACTGTTGCTAATGTTACCAAAATTAACTATTCCACATAATTATACACTGTCAGAATTGCAAAGGCTTTACAAACTTTTAATTTCTTGATTATTTGATGATGTCAGTGCAACTGGTAAAAACGAAAACAACTATAAACTGGACTATTTTAGACACAGACAGTTATCTCTAATTACTGCGAGGGCGTGCATTTCTTTAGAAATAACACACAATATCAATGAAAAAGCTCTTCGTCATAATGACTTGTTGACGATTTTGTGAAGTCATTACTTATAAAAAATGTTGAATTCTTCAAATAGTATCATGCTGATTTCTGCCTTGTTATAGTTTTGCTGTGCAGCAAAGTCCTAATCGAGATTTGCAGAGGTCGGTATGGGGTTTCTTCATTTCTTTGTTGCAGTCAACTACTTAAATAGCAATACAGTTTTTCTAGTCTCCTTAGGTAAAACCTAATTTCAATTCCAAACATTTTCCTGGGTCATGTAGATATGACATGTATCTGCTGCTCTTTATTTGTTTTACCTGGATTTATCTTTGTTGTTTAGAAATGATGATGATGACGATGATGATGATGGTTCGTCTTGCTCATCTCGATCAAATTCTCCATTCGAAGAGAAAGTGGAGTTCATCACGGAATTCGGAAATGACACTTCTGCTGCTCAAAACAAATCGGGGAAAAAAGACAAAAAGAAAGTAACCTCAACCTCACGGTCGGTTTTATAGCAGTTTTTCATCTCATATGACTTCTTGTTCTTATTAGTGTTGACTGGTGAGAGTTTCTCATCACCAGATCAATTTGGCTTTTCTTTTAACCTCTTTGTTTTGGTATTTTGAGTTCTTGGTTCCACTATACTCATATTGTTCTTTGTTCTTCTTTTTATGGCTCAACCTTTATCTTCACTGCTTCGATGGGTACGTTTTCAAATTTTCATGTTATAATTCTTTTCTGCTGTTTTTTAACCAACCGAATCATGCTTCTAATGAAATAGAAAGAGTGGCGTATCAGATTCACACTATAAACATTCACGTCAGAGAAGCAGAAGTCGGTCTAGATCGAGACATAGAAGGAGAAGGTCCCGTTCATATGATAGGCATGGATCTAGATCTTCTCGTGATCGACATAGATATTCACGTTCTCCTTCACGAGAAAAATTGTATTACTCGTCGCGATCTACACGCAGATCACGCAGTCGATCAAGGTCTCGTAGTAGGTCCAGACATTCTAAACATAGAAGATCATATTCTCACAGTCCGAAAAGAAAGTACTCATCAGATGAACATTCCAGAAGGTCTCACAAATCCAAAAGTCACTCTCATTCTCCTGATACTAAGAAAAGTCCATGTCGGACTGACTCAAAAGATAGAAACTCCAGGTCTAAATCACCACATGAATCAATTGTGAAAAGACTTGGGTGAGTTTGATCAGTTTTCATGTGCATTCCTATAATTTCATGACTGTGTGTTCTTCATGTGAGGTTTTATTCATTTCAGAACTGATAAACCGAAACCTGCAACTGTTGATAAGGTGAAAATCATGTAAATTCTTCTAAGGGGTATAATCACATGAGAGGCAGGCCAGTCTATTAAGGCAGGCTAGCCCAGTTAGATGGGATGAATTATCTTCACCACCTCACATGAGATAATTCCATGCCGGTAAACCAGGTTCATTAGTGTCATGGTTAAGTTGGATTGATTTTTATTGTCATTGTTTTATTGTTTTACTGTCAATTCTAATTAAAAAAGACAAATAAAAAAGACAAATATGGTTCAGTTGGGGGATCACAATACCACCTGCTTTGGCGAGATCTCCCTTGGACAAAACAAGATCTGAGAAAAGTGGGTTGAAAGTTTCTAATGTGATTGCACAGTGAAAATTTATAAAAACCTTAGTTAGGCCTAACCCACTTTCAGGTTTTCAGGATTTTCTCATGTGATCTCCCCCTAATTTGGTTGCTTTGTTATTGTGTTATCTGATATGTTATGAAGCATGTGATGTTCAACTTCTTCTCCTTAGAACAAGCTTACTCCTCGTGAGAAGATGAAACTGAGGATGCAGAAAATGTTGAACAAGCAAAGTATGTGTAATGTTTGTATGTGTAAGATCCATTTACAAATGGAAAGTTCACTAGATCTATACCTTTTGATGAGGGTAGTGGGAGTTCATGGTTTCTATTGGGTGGAATTTAAAACTTATCTTTATTCAGTACGAAGTGATAAGAAAGAAGAATTGAAGAAACAGGAACAAAGAGATCAGGAAATGGAGGTATTGTATTTTCATATTATTTTCAATGAGCTTATCTCTTATCTCCATCAAAGTTTGTACACTATAGTAAGTTGATGTTCTGTAGTATGCTTATCTCCATCAGTGACTGTACACGTTACTCTGTCTGGCCTAATTGACTTTGCTAATGATGGCTATAAAACACTTCTGATAAACCTGTTTTTTTAGGAACGCGATATACAGATCTACGAGTTAAGTCGAATAATGAAAAACAGGTGAGGTTGACCAGGGTTCGTCCTGTTCTTCTGTTAGGTTCCATGCTTCTTGCTATTAGCGAAGTTTATGTTTCCCTATCTGTTTTTAGAGATCGTGATAACAAGCGTCGCTCCCCCTCACCTAAAGGTGTGTAAGATCTCTCCTTCTTGCTTATACTAATAATGTCCTATGAACTTTATGAACGTCTACCTTTGTACTCAATTTTGTATTTCATGAAGTGATGGTTCGTTTGGAAAATTAAAATTAGTTATCTGTTATCATGTACACGTTTACTTTAAGCATCCCAGCCTCGTTTTCGTGAATTTTATTATGTCACCGATTGTTTGATTCCATTGCTTAATACCGCTATCTCGACACCTGCCTAACTCGACATAATCCTTTCGGTCCCGCCGTGAAAAAATGGTTAACGTCATTTGTGAACAATCCCTTATGACATGAAAGACGTTTTTTTAAACGGGAAATCGAGAAAGGTATATTTCACATTGTTTGAAAAATTTAAAAATGTTATTTTGTTATCGTTAGCACGTATGCCAAGTTATGATGCTACAAGTTTTCATTATCAACCTGGCACGGACTCGGTATATTTTGGATTTTTTTCTATCCGTTTATGGAACCAACACGTTAGTCAGTGTTATCATGCCTTTAAACTCTGTTTAGCCATGACGACTCACTGTGGACACACGACGGGATTGTCGGGTTGTTTTTGCCGTCAAATATATCCAACGTATGTCATGCGTGAAACCCACATGTCGGAATATCAAATGGTTTGATGATCAAATCTAGAGGTTATAATTGGTCGGGTCGTTATAAATGCACGAGATGATGACGTCAGAAGAGCAACCGCGCCATGTTTATTTAAAAAAGAAATATCGTATTTTTATGACTCGATTATTTCTATTATGAGTTGATCCAAAGTTTGCACTGATCGTCTAGCCTGTTGGCGTCAACATACTAGCCTCTGACATTCCACAATTACTTTTCAAGTTGCTCGATTTTGGCCGGTAACTTTCGTGTGGTGGAAGAGGTCTTGTTTATCCCGCTTACTTTTTTGGTTCAACTTAGTGCGAGACGTTTTTTAATCTGTAAACCAAATCTATAATTTTGCAGTTCGGAAGATAAAAAAAAATCACAGCAATCGCTTGTAATTCATTCTTTAACCTTTTGTTTGGAGATGGTTTCCACACACTCTTTATGATGGTATTCTTCTCTTCCCGTTTTTGTAATCACCATAGTGCAAGTAACAAAACCACAAGCAGTATTAGAGAGGACCTCAACTAGTGAAATCATTACAATTGCTGATTATCAGGTTAAGTTTCCATGCCTTAAACCGAGACTTATTTTTGACGTTTTCACATTCACACAGCGTGTAAACCAGACCTTAATTTTCGGTATGGCAAACGTTCTCAAATATTTGAACCACGTTTATTCTGTTGCAGTTCCTTTAATTCAATAACAAATAATTCGCAATTTTGTCATCCCATTTTCAGTCCGTCTTTTAAAATCGAGCTTGTAAATAAATTCTTGCGTTGCATTACAAGAAGTCGTTGAGGATAGGCTTATTCTCTTGTTATCGTGTTTTATGGTGATAGCGTGTTAAAACCCACGACATCGAGTAGCTACTAAACGTATACATACATGAACTCGCGTGAAGGTGCGTGAAATTTGGCGATATGACGCTTACGAAACGATTCTAGAAGTTAGCGGATTTTGTTGGTGTCCATGTGGCTGATATTCTTACAAGTAATTCAAGATTGTTTTGGTACGGATTTTTGACTCACTTCTTCATTTTTTGGGCAAATCTGAGACTTGTGTTTTGATTAAAAAAATTGTTCATATAATGTAAAGCGTGAGAGATGTATATAATCATCTTTGGGTTGTCAAAATTTACAAACGAATCTCAAAATGTATCAAACGATGGCATTAATGAAACTGTTCGTAAAACTGGCGACCGTCATTTACTGTTTTTATAGATCAGTCGTCTAGTTTTCTTGTCATTGGATGAAATGAAGTTTCGCATTGCATCACGGTGTGTGATCATCCTCTTCTTCATGTTTTTCGAATACACACAGGTAAATGCTTGTTTAATCTATTATTACCTTCCTTATCACAACTTTTCGTACCTTTTTATGACAATAGGAGCTGGAAATATTGGTTGCTAACAAACATTGTTGGTTGCTAACAAACGTTTTCTAGGAGGGTTTTCTTATTCAAATCAAACTTAAACGCTTGTTTTCATGAGAAACTGCATATCAAATGTGTTACGTGACCAGAATGTATACATAATTGGGTTTGTTCAGGTGCGGAAAGGGCGTTTTGTGGTCATTGATTTATCCAATCATAAGCCTTTAGTGACCGCCTACTATTTGTTAAAATGCGCTTTAAGTCTAAACCTAAATACTTGTGTTGAGTGTGAAGTGTAATGGAGAAACTTTCAAAGGTTTTACTGGAATGAGTACAGAAAAAAGCTGAATGATTATGGAATGACAAGGACCCTGGCTCATGTGAAAAGAGAGATATCAAAAAAGAAAAAGCGCGTTCATCCAGATATTAAGTGTGTTCTTCTGCTTTATAACCACAGAAAATAAACCTTGTGGCAGAAGATTTGTATTTTAAGAAAAGTTGAAAAACAGACACAAGTGATGTGATTATGTAAAAAGTACTCAAAAATATATTTTTCACTCGTTATACTCCTGAACAAACATTTGTAAACACATAAAGATATAAACAAACAATAAAAGTTGTGAAAGCAAAAAAACATTTTTTGTACGTAAATAAAAATTCTTCACTGCCTCAATAACATGCTACAGGTTCATTTTCAAGACATTTCAGAATACATATATTCCCATGTTTTTCGTTAGTATCCACAACTTCGTTCCCGGGGCGTTTTTTCTTTATGATACGAAGGAGATAAATATCCCTCGGTACAAGGTTGGTTAGCATCATCACTTAAAGATTACTTTTGTTAATGGCACTAAAGCAACCGCACCTTCCACACGTCGAAGATGACGACAAACATAGGTTTTTCTATAAGAAACATGGATATTCAACAAACAACCGTGAACACTAAAAATAGATTTATACAAATAGTTGTTTTTAACACTTGTTTCCATATTATCTTATAAATTTTGCTTCTATAGTCGAACCTTTGGTAACTCGAATTTTTAGTAACTCGAACAGTTTAAGCGAGTTGTCTTGAACTAATACTCGCTCAAAAAAGACTCGATAACTCGAACATTTAAGCAATATTTGCCCTTCCCTTGGAGGTTAGGTTATCGAGAGTTTAGTGTAATGTTTTCATCCATAGTAACGAAGTGGAGATCTCTAGCCGCCGTTTATCGCTTTTATACATGACCTTTAGTTCTTATTTCATTTATGTTATTTCTTAATTGTTTTTTTGATCAGAATCAGTTCTTCCTCGTAGACTTTCAAATGTCTTTTCCGAATTTGCCCGGACATTCCTGTTAAACCTGTTTGTGGTAGCGATATGCGTAACTATGGTAACATGTGCAAACTTCGCGAGGCTTCCTGTCGTAATGAAAAAGAAATCAAGAAAGCGTATGCCGGTCGTTGTCATAAAGGTTGGTCACCGCTCTAAATGTTCTTCTAACTTTCTCACTTCATTGGATGTCTTTTTGTATTTATCACACTTCATTGGATTTGATTAAGTTCCATGATGCGTATATGATTTTCTGTGAATAACCGTAATAGAAAATAATGTCACATTAGAACATAATGCCGCGCCGTGGTTTCAATATACGTCTTTTCATTCTTTATTCTTCGACTTATGGTCTATTCACTCATAAATGCAAAATTTCAAATCTGGCGATAATCTGTCGCAAGCAGTAATAAACTAAAGTAGCAATTAAATGATCACGCAGCATCCATTTAATGACCAAGATGAAACTATTTCAGGGAGTTGCATGTCGTAGTTTTGTTTTCCTTTGTTTCTCCAAATGCCCCAGAAAAAATTGCTGTTTTACACCAGAGAATGCATTTTCTTTTATTTTAAAATATCTCTAGAGACACTTTACGCAATTCAATTACCATAAGTGATTCAAACAAAAGCATGTTTTGATGTTTAAAGAATTGACAGAACCCCCGTTTCACAATTGCAAAAATATAGACTCAATCGATTATACCAAGTTAAATGTTTCGATAATTGTTAATAAAATTGTAATGACTTCTGTCTGGCCGAAATTTTGCATCTACAGGGTGATTCAAAAATAAGGCTACGCAAAAAATTATTCGCTGTAGCGTTTGACATAATTGTTGGATTAAGAAAAGTTTTATACCAACAGAAAGAGAAAGAGAAGGGCTATCCAGTGACAGTAAAATTGCATTGAAATGTTAAATATTTCAGAAGTTATAAGGGATTTTATCCGAAGTTTGCTATTATATCGAAGTGTTAATTGATCATAAAAAGTCAGACTAATAAAATGTCGGATAAAATCCCTTATAACTTTTGGAATATAACATTTCAATGTAATTTTAATGTCAGCGGATAGCCCTTCTCTTTCTTTTTCTGTTGGTATAAAACTTTTCTTAATCCAACAATTATGTCAAACGCTACAGCGAATAATTTTTTGGGTAGCCTTATTTTTGAATCACCCTGTACAGTGTGTTTCACAGTGTTGGAAACGGAAAATTTAAAGCTGTTTTTTTAAATGAATATACCGAATTTCAAAATAATTCTTACATCGTTACATCGTTACGTTTTCAAAATCCTTCCTTTCAATTTTATTTGAACATAAGGTCATCCCCGAATTGTTCGAGGCACCATTACCCAAAAACCGGCAATTTTATTAATTCCTGGAATGTCGAGTCATTCCTTTATTTCCTCTCTCTATCTCAAGAAAGTATCCATTACCTATCATCTATTTATCTGCAAAAGATCTATAAAGGCGAATGTACACACAACAAAGTTTTAGGAGCAAAAGAAATTGATAAAAATGCTGAAATGCATGATGGGTTTTATCTCTAGCCTGCGATGATGCACGTGTTGGAAGAAAACTGCTGATTGAGCATCATTTTAACACGGATGGAGAATGTGGAAATCTTGGTAAGTTATCATGGAATTTTTTTAACTACGACTTGCGAAAAATACAAATTCATTTCTTCTTTTATCGTCGATCACAAGTATACAAATTTTAAAATACAAATGTTGAAAATCCCTATATGGAGGATGCTCTATCTTATTTAGAATCCATGGATTAAGTTTGTGGTGTAAACCTTATTAAATTCATTTGGGACATTGAGGATCGCACTATGTCTTGTTCATTCAGATGATATTATAAACCTTTAGCCATGAAGTTTTGATGATTATGAAAAAGTAGACATGTACACTGCTAACTAAAATTGTTTGAAATTATTTCATTGTTGATGTGGTACCGGGTTTTTCTGCGCATGCCTATTAATGGAAAATAGTGAATACTATAATCAGATCACATACGTAAAAGTTCTTCTATAGCTTCTGCAAGAGATTCTAGGTGAAAAGAATATGCGCTCCACATAATAGAGGTTAGGAATTCGCGAGTTATAAAACCGAGTTATAACAAGCCGAGTTACGCATTATGACGTCACAAACCGAGTTACTAACTCGAGAAAAATAAACTTTTGTAACTCGGGAATTCCGAACCTCTCTATAATACGAGGAAAATCAGTTGATCTGTATAAATTGGTAGCGAGAAAATATTAATTATAATTTTCTAGTCTATTTTTGTTTTGCCTTTTTATCGGCTCTTTTGTGTTAAACTCATGACTTTCCAAAATATTTAGATTGTAAAATTTATGTATCCGTTAAATTAGAAAATAATGAAGACATGCCAAAATTGTTTGCCGCACTAACATCTCGCAACTTGGATGTAAAATTTCCAGTTCGAGATCGTTAAATGACTCGTCCCATTTCTATCTATGCTTGTGTTCCTTTTCGAGTCATTCGAAACATATTTGGATCCTGTTCTTGCGATTTTTAAATGTGAAAGGTTGTGACAAAACCCGTCGTCAATCATCAGATCCATAACGTCATAAATTCCTTCATAAGGAATACTGACCCGACAATCATGAAGTTCATGAAGATTATTGCCGACATTTATGAAAATTATTGCCGACATTTATGAAAATTGTTGCCGACATTTTTGAAGACATTTTTTAAAATCTTTTAAAATTTTAGGTAAACCGAGTGATCAAACCATCAAGTTGTGTCTTGTAAAACTATTTAACAAATTCAACCAGCACAACAAACAGTTCTTGAAATACAAGACACTCATCCAGTTGTTTGACAGACTCAAACCGTTCAAGAGAGGTAAAAAATGTATCAAAGCTTTGGCTAAGCATTGCGATGTAAGCCAAGACAAGAAGATTTCCAAGAGCGAGTTGCTGACATGTTTTGTTGAAGGGAACACAGGTAGGATAGAATTTTTTGATTTTTTGATATACTGCGGTATTTTTTTTAAACTCATTTACGAGATTAAGACAAATTGACTTGCCTTTTTCCGTATTTCATTGATACAAAATTCCACTACTACAGTCGCTTGCTTGTTTTAAGAAAAGAGACAACAATTTTCTGGGTTTTTTTTCTTTGCTAATTAAGTAACCAAGTGATCCGTTGCTATAGAAAAGAGCTCGAAAAGAACTTCTACCCTGTCAATCAATTCCAATGAACGTTTAACATATATTTATTTTTCTTTTTTTTTTTTCAAAGTGCGTTCTGGACCTTCTTGCAGAGGGAAAATATTTCAGCTTCAATGTGCAAGCGATGGGAATTTCGCTTCGATGCAATGCGTTCGAAATGTTTGTTATTGCTCCGAATCAAATGGCAACGTCATCGTGCATTTTAAAGAAGAGCAAAAAAACAAGTACGACTGCGACAAAGTGAGTAAGTAAGGCTTTGTTGTCATGACTACTAATGTTTGAACTGCCTCAAGTGTGGCTGTCATTTCATCGTCAAAAATTTACTATGATGATGTTGTTGTTGTCTTTTAAGGAAAAGAGTATGAAGTAACCAAGGCTTTAAAAGGTTGGATGATTTACATTTTTTCTGCCATCTGCCACACGATACTTACTCATGTATGTGTTGGAACATTATAGTCAGGTCTTCAGGTTTCATGATTTCATGTTGAAATCGTGATTTTTGGCAGTCTAGAAGAGGAGCAAATGGGAAAAAACCACTGCGATGAAGAGCATTTTTATTGAGATAGTGCGCATATTACTATAGAAATCCACTCCTTCGCAGTGATTTTCAACAAATTTGCCCACTGGGCTAGAACAGGAGCAAATGGGAAACAAGACGACCGGAAGGTCGAAAGATTTCGCTTATGTTTTTAAGAATAGCGCCCCTATAAATAACGTCCATTCTAAATACACTCGAGGGTTCATTGGGTTGCAGAGTGGAATTTATAAAGCCGTGTCTCAATAACCTTACGTGTTTTTGTACTTCTGCGCGACCTCCTTGTTTTGAGAAAAGTTGTCATTTTGTATTTTAAAAAAATCTGCTAGTGTAAACAAAGAAATAAAAGTTTTATGGTGTAAACCAAACTTTATTAATAAATACATCACAAATTGAAACAAAAGAAATATACTTCTGTGAGTTGTAACCATGAATTTTTTTTAAAAGATGATTTTTTATAAGAAAAATGTGAGCCAATAGAGAAAAAAAACGTCTCCTTCGAAAAAATTTAAAAAAACGAAAATAAATAAAATACTCAAATGAAATAAACAAATCAAATAACAAACAAATAGTTTGTTAGACGGTTTGAAGTAAAGTTAAAAATTTAAACTGCTTCTACTACTAAAGCTTCTTCTTTTAGACAAGCAGCTGATGACATCAAAAAATGTCAAACTGTGCAAAGTGAGGGGACAATTTAAAAACCACATATTTGTCTTTTAATCACATCAAAGAATAAAAAAACATTACTCTGCACTTAAAAAAATCTTTAAGGCCAATGTTATTGTCAAATAGAATTATTAAAAACAGGATTCCAATCCAAGTAACTTCGTCCGCCATCTTAATAAACTTTCGAATGTTTCTATCGGCTGTCAAATCAGAATATGAAAACAGAGACGGGGGTTCAGGAGTTGTTTTTGCTAATCAATATAAAAGAAAAACAAAGACAATCGTAAAGGCTTTCTTGCTTACGCAGAAATCCAATTAAAAAGTCAAACATTAAAATGAATTTTAATATTTTGTTAATTATTTTTTTTTTGTATAACTTTGAGAATAACTTTTATGTTAACCCCCTGAAAGGTTTTTTGCATCATACTCGCGGGAAAAGAAATTAAAATCTAGCGCGAAAGAAAAAATAAATTGAAGAAGAATGTAAAAACACGATAGGAGACGAAGTTATTTTTTAAAGTATGGAAACAGTTTCTAGTGGCACTAAAAGGTTGTCTTTGACTCCAAAGAGGAAGAAATCCAAAGCAAAGCCAAAAGAAGAGTGTATAATTCACATTTGCTCAGGATCGAACCTTAAACTTCGAAAATTCACAGAAAACTCGTACGAAAAAGTGAAAAGAGCAAGGTAAGCTGAGTTTATTTATTACATCTCAAATATCAGTACTGGTTTTCGCAAGAGAAAAAAAATCGGTCAGTGCGATTTGCGTTCGAAGCTTTGATATCCCGTGGGATACAAAAAGTGAATCTCAGGAGAACAATGGAAAATTACAGGTTATTTAACCAGGTGGACTAATAACAATCCATCATTACATATTAAAGCAGTAGGATTATCGAACGACCGCGTCCGCCGTCATAAATAATCTTTCAATACGCAATTCTCTTTTCAGTGAGATACGGAAAAACAACGAAGTCTTCCATCTTCTCTGAACGATTCAACTGTAGATATATACAAAGATATCCAGTTCCATGATAAGTGTTACAGTGCATATACCAACTGTGCTACACTTGCTCGTATCGAGAAAAGGTCCATCGAAGATGATGACGATTCAACAGTCGATTTTCCATCACCGACAGCATTGAGAAAGTCAAGCAGGAAAAGAGATCGATCTGGTAAGTTTTTTCCATGTATAAAATCAATAGTAAATCTTCTAGCATAGTTACACTATGTCTTAAAAATAAAAGTTTTCAAGTCTTTGTATAGGAAACTCGATTAGATAATTTCGTTGTTTGCTTGAATATTCCAAACACTTCCAAAACTATTTTTGTTATTTCTTTAGGAAAAGTATTAGCGGATCTTGAGTGTTGCATCTGTTTTCGTAAGAAGACCTTGAAAACGGGAGGTTATGAAGGCATCACCAAGTGTAAAACTCAAAATACTGCAGAGACACCTCAAAGGAATGCTTTGGCCAAAGAGTCACACGCACGTCTTCGAGCTTCTTTGAGCGGCTTCCACTGGGAACATATCGTAGCCCAAGATTTTTGGTATCATCGTTCATGTTACAAAGATTTTACACGGACAAGAGTTGAGGTAGATCAGAACAACGAAAACACCGAATCGTTTGTTAAAGTAACGAGCTACGTTGAATCGCATGTTCTTGATCAAAAGGAATCGCTGACTTAATCGTTTAATTGAAATATTCGAGGATGGTTTGGCAGAAAATGAAAAAACACTCGATAAGCGGACATTATCTGCCAGAGTTATCAAACATTTTAACAACCGAGTTTGTCAGTGGTCACCTAAATATGGAGAGGCATTCCTTTATAACAATGAACTTGAAAAAGGTGAAATAATCGAAATATTGTTCAAGAAAATTGAAAGAGCAAAGTCAGCCAAGGTGCTAACACTTCAATCACAAATAAAAAACGTGGCAAAGGTTGTAAAGAAAGCGTGAAAGGGTGAAGAAGTTCAGGAAGGCATTCAAGCGAATTGGCGAGAGCTTTGACTTCAACGTCAAATATTTTCGGGTCATCGAAGAATTTGTTTGTCTTCTATATGGCATTAAGGGTTGCATGGATGTTAACGAAGCACGGTACCTGAAATTCTTTTCGTGCAAAAATGGTAATACAGAGCCGCAGAAGCTTCCTCCGCCAACGAGAGATGCACTCCTTCAGCACTGTAAAAGGGTATCATATGTTACTGCGGTGATCAAGTTAGCCCTTCAGAACAACCCTTTCATTCCTGATCCTGATGGTTACGGCTGGACGAGATCCGGTAATTCGCTCCAAATCAAATGGATGCTTCTTCCACCAGCGCCCCCACAAGTACTGCAACAAATTTCTTGTGCTTGTAAAAAGGGTTGCAAAACAAGCACGGTACCTGAAATTCTTTTCGTGCAAAAATGGTAATACAGAGCCGCAGAAGCTTTCTCCGCCAACGAGAGATGCACTCCTTCAAAAGGAGTGCATCTGAATTTGAATTGAAATGAATACTGATCGTATTTTTTTAGTATTTCCTTAGGTTTTTGGTGCTCGTGTTCGTGCAGGCCAACGGAATCAGTTGCACTGAATTTTGCAAATGTCAAAGCTGCACCAATCAGACAGCTGATGATGATGACATAGACGGTCATGAACATGATGCAGATGATGATGTTTACGATGAAGACCAAATGGCTGATGCTTGTGAGGAAGAAGTCGAAGACATTGATGATGAAATTGATTTTCTAATTGAAGATGAAAAATTCGAAGACATTTTGAAGGATTTGAATTGAAATGAATACTGATCGTATTTTTTTAGTATTTCCTTAGGTTTTTGGATGTCCACTATACTGATTCTTTCAAAAAAATTTCATTTTTCGAATAAAATTTTAGGCCAAAAGTCAAAAGTACGTATTTTTCTCATGAGCTATGACGTCATTCTCTTAACTTTAAAGTCTCATAACTTTTGATAAAACGATTTTAAGATATTTGTTGTAATGTTTTTATTGATCTCCTTGAAAAAATGCGTCGATTGATGTATAATTTATCAAAATTTGACGTCATAAAATTTTCACTTTACCTTGTGACGTCATCAATCATTAAAGCATGCCCAGTGCGCCCGGTAAACATTTTTTTGGGTGCAGAGTAAGTCAGTTGAAATCAGTAGGGTCTAGTTGCTATAAAAAAACTGCTATGTATTTGTCCCAACGTTTTCCAAGTTTTTGATGTTATCAGCTGCTTGTCTATTTAACTGCAGTGGATCTTCTCCGAAGCACATAACCAACATCAGAAGCGACACTAAATTTTACTTAATTTAAATTTCACCGTGATAATTCGAATCAAAAAAGTAACTGAAACCCTTCTTTTTGTTTTTCCTTCAGGGAAAGATCCATTTTTTTGTTAGTAGTGGCAAATCCACTTTAAAGCTCACGAAGTATACGAAAACATATCATGGCCATGTGAACAAGGAAAAAAAGAAATAGAAATAAAAGAACTGTAATTTAGTAAGTTCAGCCATCGAAAACATTCGCTCACCATGGCCATAACAGCAAGGAAACAAAGAAATAGAAATAAAAGAAGTTTAAGTTAGTAAGTGCGGTCCTAAAAAACTTTCGCCGTACATAGATTAGATAGATAGATAGAACGCCGCCGAAACCAATATCTTTCGCTTAGCGAAATCTAAAAATATTTATTCTTCGCAACGTTGGACACTGTTTCATTGTTTGTGAAAATTCCATTACTGGTAAGTCGTTTTGTATTTTAGTTAAATGTCCGGAATCATCACGTGACGACCTTATAAACCAATACAAATTGAATGTTGAAGATGAAGTTTTGATTAATGGTGAGTAAGTTAGTTTTCACAGAATGCATTTCAAATTCAAAATTAATTGCGTCATCAGACTGCTGACATATCAGTATGCGAACTCGTTGTGATCTAACTCACAATCGAAGCGTTAATTGATCGTAGAACATGACAGTAACAAAATGTCGGATAAAATCCCTTATAACTTCTGAAATGTTTAAAATTCCAATGCCGTTTTAATGTCAGTGGATAGCCCTTCTCTTTCTCTTTCTTTTGGTATAAAACTTTTCTTATTTTAACAATTATGTCAGACGCTACAGTAAATAATTTTTTTGGTTGCCTTTATTTTTGAAATACACTGTATAAGCATAATACGGTTAAAAAAAAGTGTGAAAAAATTATGCATAATGTTTAGCATTAAATTAGTTTTTTTAATGCGAACTTTTGAAATTAAAAGAGTTAGTGTTAGTGGCTCGTTCTTTCAGACTATTTTAAGAAGCTTTAACCGAGAAGTTTGATGCTTTCGATTTGTTAGATTAGCATAATATTTACCCCTAGTTTCCATATTCCATCTTCATAAGCAGATTTTTTCGGTAAAAACTGAAAAAATCGCTAAGCATATCTACCGTTAGGTCGTTTCAAAGCTATGCTTATAAAAACAAAATTAGTGTATTTAAAGTTTCGGCTACAAACGAACAACGGTTTCAGTTGGCATCTCAAAAAACCCGTAGTTCTATTTATAGCACTTCGGTATCTATAACCAACTACAAATCTGTTTCTTTTTATATCAGTTCTTTTTATCTGATTTTAAATCTTGATCGTAGCGCCGCATGTGGTCAAGCCTACCCGAGCAAGTATAGAGAGTTTCATAGCTGAACGTGGCTTTCGTAGTTTGACCACCATAAATAAAATGTTAAATTGGAAGTTTAAACAGCTTGACCGCGATAAAAATGGTGAATTAGATGGTGATGAGATGGTGATTGTGAAGAAGGAATTGAATGATATCTCTTCTACATGTACAAGTCTGCTTGTTCATTCGTGTAATACGAATAAAGATAAATATTTTAGTCGCAGAGAGTGGCGTCATTGTTTTGGTTTCAAGAAAGGCGGGGCGTATAAAGAACCACGCAAGCCGAGCTCAAATAAAGGTAATGTTTTTTAACGTCAACGAAATATGACGTATGTATGCTGACGTCGATATTAAGTTAGTGAAAAGTATAAACAGACGTAAATTCGATTTCGAAAGTATTTTGACGTGACTCGGTTAGGGTGGAACCAGTAAGCGGTAATCTTCACTCATCTTCACTTATGATTGTTTGTATGTGGGGTAAAGAAAAAAAGATTTTCTGCTAAGTTAACCGATGTACTACTTTACGCACACAGTATACTTTTTTAGTTGCAACAACACCCTCAACTGCGAATGGCGGATGTCCTCCATTGGCGTTTTGTACGCTATCGTGCCCTGCGGGTTTTGAACGAGATTTACTGGGTTGCATTAAATGCGAATGTCGCGGTAAGTTAACACATTTGCAATGATTATCGTCCCTTCTCTTCCATTTCCATCTTTAGCGCTTTATCGTCCCTTCTCTTCCATTTCAATCTTTAGCGCTTTATTTTTCTATACTAAAAAACTTAACTCGCTTCCCAACCTCGTCCCCAGGCCTTCTTGACTTTTCGATATATACGCCGATATGTCTTCACCGCCATCCGTATATATCGGAAAGGCAAGAAGCCCTGGGGACAAGGTTGCGTCCTTCCATGAATTGTAACGAACCTGCAGATCCACCTGAAAGATTTTTAAAAGTCTTCATGGCCGCAGTATCAAGGAAGATTTTTGGATTTCGAAAACAACTTAGAAACTTTCTTTAGCTTTCCAACATTGACTTAAAGGAAACGGCGAGTAACAGCAAGCTTAGCAAAAACACTTGTTGCTGTTATATATAACGAATATATATTATCCAATTTTCAGTTTAAACTCTGTACTTTGTCTGCCTCGTTTCTAATATTCAAATTGCTATCAAGTATTCTGTGGGAAGTAGAATAATCGAGACCATTAGCAGTTAATTAAGTCACAATAGAACAAAGGATTTCTTCATAACGAGGCTGAAAATTCTGGCTAGGTCTTAATACAACGTTCATATAAAACCCGAGATAAGTTTATTAAATTCATTGTTTATCCTAGATTTCGGGAAATTTTTATCTTCTTGGAAAGAAACAAAAAGAGCATGGGTAATAAGGTGACGAGAAGAATGCCGACCTTCTTGATGGTTTATAACTTTCGAAGAACGAAAAGAGTTCTTAGAAGTAACTGCTCCCATCATTCAGGGCTTTCTGAACTGCAACAACCACAATGCAATTCGTAAGCTTTCAGGTTTGCTTGTGCTTATGGTGCACATACGTTTGTATTTGTGTTTTTCAAGAAAGAAAATTATCGCCGTTTTCAATGCATTTTGGTAATTGCATTACAGAAGAGAACTGAGTTGTGGGTGTTATTGGCCTGACAGAATGAGAAAAGGTGAAAGAAGAAATGATTCGCGTGTACCCGCGTGAAATCTTCCCATTGTTTCCTATGGTAAACAAAAGAGTGAAGCAGCTACTGAGAAGTATCAAAGTACCGAAATCGACAAAGAATTATAAGTGCAAATTAGACGGTTGAGAATGTAATTGTGTCTCAAGACGTATACAACATTTTGTACGCCATAAATTTTATTACAAGTTGATAATGACGACATACAATATATTTTTTCATGATTTTTGTGCATCTGCAGTGTAAAAAGGTGTCATATCAAATGGGAAACTTTTGTTGGTTGGTGCTTTACGAGCCGACTCGCAACTAGGTCGTTGACTTCCAAATGCTGTAACTTGTGCAAAGGCCAGTATGCATTGACGGCGTGGAGTATGAAATTGAGACAGGACTTGGAACATTGAGCACTGGTTGTTGTTTCGGACACTGCTAACCGCACCATCACCACTCTACACACTTTTCGTATTTTCATATTGAAAAACACTAAAAGCTCGTGGGTACGAAGTTGTATCTTCTCTATTATATTTTACCGCTTACAAAGTTCTCTCAATTTGGAAAACATGATATTCAGTGATTGCACTTTGTTAAACATTATTATCAACTGGTAAACATTTATAAAAGTGCACTTCCAGAGTGCAAGGTGTTAGAGGCTTACGCAAAAGCAAATATTAATACGATAAGGTCTTGTCAGTGGTGGAAATAAAACACTAAAAATCAAAATCAATATTGCTCAAGTACAGAAGGAGCTCTTAAAAAAGCAGCGTTGGCGTTTCTTCACCGAATTGTCAACTGCGTGCAAACCTATCACATGGAATAAAGTACAGTACAAGCCCGTTCAGTTCCACTCTCAAGGGTCCGAAAAAGTCGATCTGACTTGATGGGAGTCTGACTTATCGGAACTTCATCTTAAGTCAGACTGCTTATTTAGTCGGACTTATCGGGAACATTCAAAAAAAGCGACAAAGTAAATAGAATTGTTTGGATTTCAAAATATTCCTTTTAGGCGTTCGAAACTCAAAAACCCCGACTTAAGCGTTGTTTTGTAGCTGAAGGAACCGAAGAAAACAGTCCGACCGAAACGGTGTCCGACTGAACGAGCTTGTATTTTATTTAAAATACCCATGGTTTCTCCTCCTCCTGATTTTGAGTGCTGATTTCAAATTTGACAGACACTTTGTTAGATTTCACCAAAATTGGGCAATTCGGCAATTTTTGAGACTACATATACGTCGTTGTGACACGTCCTGATGTCTTTAAGCCAAGCGGCTTCTTGTTTGTTATGAATATTGAAATACGTCCAACTTTCTTCAAACACAATGGAAAAGAAAGAGACAAGAAATGTTCCGATATCTGAAGTTGATCATAATAAAAGATTGACTATCACGCTTGACATTAAATTGCCATACAAATTCCAAAAGAACTAACTAAAGTAGAACTTGAGGACGATTTTTGATGCTCTAAATAGGTTTGCAAATTTGACCTTTTTCATTTTCACCTGGCCCAAAACTATGACGTCACGCCACGTGGTAGAAATTGAAAATCGAAAGCCGACCATCCAAGGATCAAAATATCAATAATGAAATACCTTATCGGTTAAAACTTTGTCGGCCGAAAACGACGAAATTTTGGCGAGTTGACGAAAATTGAAAGGTTTTTCTATCCAGTCTCCCCCCTTAACAGGGTTGGTGGTAGAAGCCGAATAAGCTTTTTCTGAACTTTTACGCGCATTGTTGGTTTGGGTGGATTGATTTGGATTGGGCATAGAGACAAATTCTTGCAAATAACGAAATGGAAGCTTTTTTTCAAAGATTTTCATGTCAAAAATCGAGTAAATAAACAAAAAAAAAAACAAGCAATAGCGAAATTTCGAAAGGTCCAAGGAAATTTGTGACGACGAAAAATTACGTCCGACGAAAATTTGTGCCGACAAACTTTTTACCGATAAGGTAATTGATCACACAGTCGCCAGTTTGTTATCAAAATTAAAGGGGAACTAAACTAAAAAAATCACAAGTTCATTTTTTTTGAATTTTCAAAAAATCATTTTTTTTCCAAAACATGATCTCCATGGCAACGTGACATCACAACGTTCAAGAAGATATTGTTGATATACAAATATGTGAATAGCTCAGAATGCTTTATTGATAGCTGTATTGTTAAAACATTGCATGTAGAGTGGTAAATAACTGCAGTTGTAAAAAAGCAAAGAACTTTATTGCCATTGCTACTCCGGTCGTTTCCAGGTCTCTATTACTTTTTGCTGACAAAGCTATATATCAGCATCCAACACAGTTACTATGACGAATTTCGCTTTAACTTACGTCCAGTTGAAAACTGTTCCACTTTCTAAAATTTCGTATCCCTTACCTGAGCAGATCCCCATTTATAGGTTTGTCAGCAAAAAACAGAAGAGACCTGGAAACAAGCCAGAGTAACTATGGCAACAATTATTTTTAGCGATTTGATATCTATAAGGGAGATTCGTAAACTCGATGAGACTGTTACACGAGAAAAATCAATTACTTTTGAGAATATTTTTAAAACGATACTTCAGAGATTTAAAGCCTTTTGTTGTATCAAAAGAAGATCTTTACTTTGCACGCTTATTTCAAGTGTTGATGTGAAGTTTCTAATGACTTTGTAAGGAAAAATTCACGAACAACTCTACTAAGTTTTATACAATTCCCTAGAAATCTATAGAAAAATAGTTTCGTGTAAACGAAACATGATTTTTCCGAATCCCGCTAATGTTTTCCACCACACATACAAAATTCTAGCAGTATATCACTAATATTTCTTCAGTTATTTACATATTTGTATGTCAGCAATTTCTTTTTGAACATTATGATGTCACGTTGCCATGGAGTTCAAGTTTTGAGCAAAAACTTTAAATGGCAATATCTCGGGAACGCAAAATGACTTTTTGAAAATTCAAAAACCGACTTTCATCATTTTTAAAATTCTTCCAAATGGTATAAAAAATCAAATTTGATTTTTTGAGTTTAATTCCCCTTTAAAATATGTTATATCCTTAACCAGATCACTTAAACTTTGGCCTATTGTTTAGGCGATAATAGGTCACGTGACCACGACCGTGAGTCTCAGTTATTTCTAAGTTTGACGAATAAAATTTGTGTGGTTGTTGGTTCAAACATAAGAAAATATTTTCAATGATACAGGAGGCTTCAAAGTTGGAATGGAACATCTGGTATCTAAAAAACATCAGGTAATCAAAAAACTTATATCAATGAAAAAAATGCCTAAGTGTCAGTCAAACGAACTGGAAAAAAAAAATCAAGATTACGACGAAACGAGAATTCAACCAGCAGTCAATATAAGAATCAGAGAAAAGTGTGCAAACGATCGCTTGCGTGCTAAGTTACTGAAAGAAATGTCAAAAGAATTGGATTGCTCCAGTTTGCAAGTAATGCTTCCTTCGAAAGATGCGTTGGTTGTCATTCGCAGCTAGAAACTTGTAACTTGTAAAGAACTTGATTAACCGAAAATTAACTCAATATGCAAGAGAATTTGTTTTAAAGCTTTATATAGTTTTATCGAAATCGTTTAACCAACAAAATACTGCTGTTTTTCTTTTATTGTTGCTGTAAGTGGAAAATTTCACTAGAAATTTATTTATTTATTTACTTATTTATTTACTCCCTGAACTGAAATGTTTGTAACTTTTGCTTTCTATCAGGGAGTCAAAGCAACCGTATTTTCTAAAAAGCTTTTTGGTCTATGCCACCGTTTCCCAGAGCGCAAAATCGTCAAAAAGTCACTGCGACGGAAAACACTTTTATTGAAATTGTGTGTATATTTCTATAGAAATGCACTCCTTTGCAGAGATATTTTTAGAAATATGCCGGCTGGGTAGTTGTTGAATCCCTGAGTAATACTGTTATTTATTCATTCTAACCAGTGATGTCTGAGGATTTGCTATATCTTTGATGTAATTCTTATTTTACATTATTTTTTTAAATCTTGTTAAAAGTATGAGTGGTATTGTGGTTACCAAGGTTACCAAGAGGGAGAATCCTCAAAATATGTTTTATCAAGAATAATCAAGTTATTTATTGATTTGTGGTAGATAAGATTTTTAAACTTACTTTAAAAATTAACTTTAAAGTCTCCATTTAGTTAATAAAGTTTGAGCTATGTGGTGTTCTGCCTTATCTCACAAATCGTCACTGTGATTTGCACATTTTGTCGACGCCCTCTAAAGTAACATTGTCACTATCAGTATCACCATTTTTGATTCCATAAAAAGCTCATTTTGAAATCTTTCTTAAACATCTCTGATCCTTTGGTCCGATTGTAGATATTATACTTGTGATAAAGTACAGTGGAACCTCCTTAAAGCGAACACTTACATGACCAGAGATTTTGTCCGATTTAGAGAGGTGTCCGCCTTGGAGAGGTTTGCTTAATTTGGCGAGAAACTCGGAAGAAATTCTACTCGTAAGTCGGGAATCTATTAGGCATGCCCATATTACCCTTTGCTACTGCCCAGTTATGCAATAAACATTCATAAAAGCAAATTTGACCTGGAAATAAACAATAAGAATATACTTATGTGTTATTGTTGCTGTATTAAAGTATTGTGGGTGACATTCCTTTGCGATTATCAAGGCATATTGCCATGTTTTTGAAATTACCAGGCTCATACATGGAAGCAGAAGTGACTGGAAAGTACGTTAACCGGGGAGCTGGTTATGGGTGGTTAAGGCTACCATGTATATTCCACGTTAGTGGTCAAGAAAAGGCTAACAAATAAAGTAAACCTTATCATAACAAGAAGGTGTCCACTTTGAGAAGGTGTCCGCTTTGGGGAGGTTTCATTGTATTTTTTCATTGTACCCATAACTCAAGATTTCAGTTACTCGATAGTCCTCGATCCTTTAAAGGTTCGAATTATCGAAAGTTTACTGTATTTCGAATCACACAAAGTTATCGGATCGAGTGGGACTCGAGCCCATGACCTCTCACTCGCCGGACGATTGCTCTTACCACTAAGCTACCGACCCCTTGTGATCACACTAGTTCGTAGCAGACGAGGGGAGCGTTGAACCTGAATGCCTACGAATCAGTGGAATCCCATGGAATAGATGCTCAGAGGTGATTAGAGTTCCAACAACTTGTTAACTTTGACGCAACTAGGAAGGTTTAGTACATTGGGAAGAGGAATTCGCCCAATAGAGCCTCGTTTTGGGATTGTTCACAAATTATGTCAACCATTTTTTCAAGATTTTTGATCCCCCCTCCCTCCCTCCCTCCTCTGTCAACCTGCGTCAACCCCCTCAGTTGACGTCATCGTTTGAGAGGAGACCCCCTCCCTCCGAAAAAAACCCATACAACCTCCACCCCACTGGTCCATTTGTATCTTAGTTTCTTACGAATTTTTAATTAGACGTAATATTTGCAATGATCTTCGTGTAAATTTTCTGTGATCAATCTCTCTCTGTGCTTATTGTTTTACGTTCGTGCATCACGTGAGCGACGGAACGGACGGAACGGAACCAACAAAAGCAATACGGAAGGACTTTCCCACGCCAGGACGGACCATTCAGTGTAAACATTTTCATAAAGAACTTTTACTTCATTAGAAAAATCAAGGTTGTGAAAATTGTGAAGGTTGACGTCAACAGTAGTATCACCTCCCCCCACATCACAGAAATCTCATTATTAGCCCTTATTTTCAAAAAAAACCTCTACAAAATCGGCAAGGATTCATTTTCTTGGTAATCTACAGACTCGAAACATAGAATCGCAATCTGGTCTGTAAAATACACATTTATAATGTGATTTGCTTAAAACTTATAGAAAAGATTGGCCTGATGCTTGGGATAGTTTTGAATTAAGTTGTTGTTGATAGGTACATTTTTGTGGAAGATATCAACTTTTTAGTGAGTTTTAGTGGGTGCTGAAAAATCTGGTCTGTAAATCATTGAAATCGTCATATATTCCTTGAGAAAATTATTTGAAACTTGGAAGAATACTAGCTTTCAATCCAATCTACAAGGCCAAATGAAAAAATTGCTGAAAATTAAATTCTTTGCCGTTTTAAGGACCAAAAAGCGAAAATCACAATCTGGTCTGTAAAATAGACATTAATCACGTGATCAACTTGAAAATTTCAGAAAATATTTTGTCCATGTGTCGAAGCGTTTTCCCAAAGTTTGGTATTTTGTAAAGTAATTTTTTAAGTAGTTATTAACCATTCAGTGATTTTTAGGCTGTGGCTAACTGTTCTGTAAAATACACTCAGGGTAGAAACAAGATGGCAACCCTATCCAGTTTTGTTACTTTGGGCGTATATTTTCATAATATTAAAAAAGTTTGCATTTAGCATCAAGGACACGGAATTACATTTCGCCCCTGACTATTACTTCATCAGTTTTTATTTTATTTACTCATGGCATAACACACCCTCATGCCCAGTACTGCGATTTACGAGGTCGGCGCCAAGTTATCCAACAATAGATTGATTTAAATTTGAGACGCCACAACGTATGACGTCATGATCAAAGCACGTCCGCGTCTTTGTTTCGAATTAGATTTAAAGATTTATTTTTTTCAGCGCGAAAAATCAAAATCGAAAGTATAAACAAAAATGGCTACTGATCGCAGTTTGAAGACTCTGAGAGAAAATTTGCTTATTTCCTTAGCGTTTGATACTATTTCTGCTGAAGAATTTGTGTTGCTTTATGACTTAAATCAATCGAAAGATATTTACCCTTACTGGAAATTTGAAAAATTTGACATGGGAATGATCGATGAGGAACAGTGCTTTGTTGATTTCAGATTCGCTAAAAATGACCTTTATTTACTTCTTGAAGTCTTAAATATCCCAGACAGATTTATAACAGAACATGGGACTGTTTGTGATGGCATAGAGGCATTATGTATATTACTCAAACGCTTATCATTCCCCTGCCGTTACACTGATATGGTACCCACGTTTGGTAGAAATCCTACAGAACTATGCTTAATTTACAACTCAATGATAAACCATGTATACAATCTACATTCACACATAGACTGAGTTCTTGGAACCAGCCTATGCTTTCTCCCCAGCAACTGCAGTTATATGCTGACACTATACATAGGAAAGGTGCACCTTTAGATTCGTGTTTCGGGTTTGTGGATGGGACTGTTCGTCGAATTGCTAGACCGAAAAGAAATCAACGGCAAGTCTACAACGGTCACAAGCGAGTACATGCCTTGAAGTATCAGACAATTGTACTCCCAAACGGAATGATTGGGAATTTGGCTGGCCCTTATGAAGGTAGAAGGCATGACAGTTTCATGTTGGCTGACTCAGGACTTTTACAAGAATTACAACAACATGCTTGGTTCAATGCCCAACCCTTATGCATTTATGGTGATCCCGCCTACCCTATATCGGTTCATCTGCAAGCACCTTTCAGGGGTGCAAATCTAAATGGTGCACAAAAACAATATAACAAAGCAATGAGTTCCGTTAGAGTTTCAGTAGAATGGCTGTTTGGCTTGGTGTCCAATTATTTTAAATTCATTGACTTCAAGAAAATGCAGCGAATTGGAATTAGTGCTGTGGGAAAAGTTTATATTGTTTGTTCAATTTTGCAAAACGCACACACTTGCCTATATGGAAACTTAATTTCAGAAACTTTCAACTTAGAGCCACCACAAATACGAGACTATTTTCACTAACTTTAATGTAAGAAACTTCTTATGTATATATATATATGTAATACTAATAACAACTAAGAAACAAAAGATATGTAGTTACTGTTCTTGAAAATAAACTTCTATTATCACTTCTTTTTGTCCATAAGTTCTTTAAACATAACCATCTGTTGGGCCATCATTTGCTGTTGTTGATTAAACAAATTCATCAAAACAGCATTTTGATTCCGTCTTTCCTCACGATCAGCAGCATTTTTCTCCCTGTCCAGCTCTAATTTTTCTCTAAGAAATTCCATTGTATCAGAATTGGAACGCCTGCTACAGGCTGCTTTAGAAGGTTTGTCTTCTTCAAGTTTACGTTTTTTCGTTTGACCCATCGTTTCCATAGCAGTTTGTCGAATGTCTATGGCTTGGCTTCTTTCCTTAGCTTCTTTTTCAAGTGTCTGACCTTTCTCCTCATCCTTCTTTTGTAAAGTGTCTTCTGATATATTTATAACTTCTTCTAATAACACATCAAACTCTGTAGGCTCGTTACCACCGAGTCCAGTTTCATTCCTTTCTTTGTTGATTTTTACTCTATGTTTTTTGATAAGGTTCATAATTCTATCTCTGATACCTCGACCAGTTACATGAAAATCATCAAGTGAATTTAATGTGTCAGCAACTTTCTGCCAGCCCTGTCCACGCTCTTGGCTTCCTGGTTTATGTGTAAGCACTCCTTCCCCAAGGATTTCACGCATAAGTAATACGTCTTTACTATCATTCCATTGCATAGACCTAAATGAAAAAAAATAGTGGCCATTAAAAAAAATAAGAAGGCTTTCATAACTTCAAATCCCAGGTAGATGAAAAATATACACCATAAAACCAAAACCAGAACCAAACATACATGATTATTACTAAAACCAATTTGTATTAGAGGAATTTAATGCTAGCATTAATAAGAATCTTGAATTTTAAGGAAAACTTACTTTTTCTTCGTGTTTACAGCATCCATGTTTATACGTTCTCTGCAGGACGCCAAAACAGCTGCTTTCGCGTTGTGTACGCGACTTCTATTTTTTTGAGAACGGAGACATTGTCTAGTTCCAGTCTTTTTGGGGTTTTCCCTGATAAAAATCAGGTTCGCGTCGTTCTATTTAAATCAACCTAATGTGTAAAGTGCACGGACTGCACTGGTCATTCCCCGTCAGGAATCCTACGCATAACCCAAACATGGGGATAACCTCTAACGAACAGACTTCTAAGACGTCTTTCGTTCATGGACGTTCTTTAATTCCAAGCAACATACCCTGGGCGTTGTTCCATACCCACGTTTTTACTTGAGGATGGGTGTTTATTTTATCTACTGGCGGTCATAGGGCGGATGAAAAATGAAAGCTGGCACTGCATATCATTTCTTCTGGTAAAACATAACAGACCGGAGAGGTGATAACACAACACGAAAGTAAACTACCGTGAGAGTAATAAATATATAAAATTAATTTATTATTTAAAATATTTTACACATATACAAAAAAACTTGTTTACGAGAATTCATCCTATATAATCTGATTGGTGCAAGACAGTGAAGGTTCGTGTTACAACTTACGAAGTGCCTACGTATGGTGTAGTAAGTTCTTGAAATAATCTTGATGATTAATAAGCTTTAATTGATTGGTGCAAAGAAGGTCTCTAGTAGAAAACTACTTAGAACAGCAGGTCACAACAGCAGGTCACGTGTTCCATCCGATCTGTGAAATATAGGGCAAAATTGTCCAAAAGTCACTGCAATGAAGAGCATTTTTATTGAAATAATGTATATGTCCTATAGAAATGCACTCCTTCGCAGTGATTCTTCAACAAGTTTGCCCACTGGGACCGATTATCGGTAACTGTACGGCGAAAACATCTGTCAGCTTTCTCGATGTTGGTGCTTTTCATCTTGTTTCGATGACGTAACCTTTTTGATAAATGACCCGTATCCAAAACGACTAGGATTGAAATAGGAACAGCTATTAGTTTCCAGCTGGTAGAGTTGATTTGGTGATTTGGAAGCAAATAAAAATAACAAGTATTCTAACGACTCCGAGGATGCTAGGGAGATTTAATATATCCCAGTACACTTTTTCTGATAGGTATAATAAACAAAAAATCACCAACAATTTACAAGAACAAGTAAAAAGAAATTATCACGCGTCATACAAATCCATTTAGGATGCTTGAATACACTCCGTTCTTTGATTTCACGAAGTGTCTTCAATCAAATTTCATTGGGATAAAATTTGTAAGAGAATGTCCATAGTTTGCTTTCTATAAGGACAGCTCACTTTACGTGTTATGATCACCCTAACCTTATGACAAAAGTGTTTAGAGACAAACACAAGCGAAACAGTCACATCAAGTCCAAAGAAGTAACAGTAAATGCCTTGTCTCTTCGGTAGTCTTAAAATACATGAACTTTTGGTTGGCCTCACATACAATAAATAGAAAATTGCATCATACAAAGAAATCTTCATGGAAAGTACGAACAACGTTAATATTTGAAACTACTATACCCTAGCTCAACATAGCTAGTGCAGCAGTGAGAAATTTTTGGAATCTGATTGGCTTATCAAAATATTATTAAACAATGTCACCAGCCTTTATTCCCGCCCATTATAGGTTGGGTATAAGATATTTATTAAACAAGTGTCTTTATAACACTTCTCTGAAAACATAAAATAATATAAATCACAACATACCTATCTTTCAGGTACGCTGCATTTTCTGCACTCATACGATCCATATGTGCCTTGTAACCATGGTGATAAAATCTGAAAAGTCGAAATGTTTATTAACTCATATTATTTGATAGAAAAATTATATTTCTGTTAAAGTACAGGGATGACTAGATTAATGGACAAAGGCTATGTATTCATCAACTTCGGAACATGATTGATATCCACCTGACGTTTTTCCTCTTAGGAGAGACTCTCTATGAAAGCCTCACCGTTGATCTATTTATTCGTCTAGGTTCAATTCTATAAGTCTAAGACCAGATAGATATTATTGCAAACTTTTCTATGAGAGTTTCTGTGGATCCATTTATACGTCTAGTTGAATTCTATAGATCTAAATATATATAATATACATCTATAAAGCTGGTCTAATAAAAACATTTGCTGATGATGACGTCATTTGATTGCGTAATTTTCTCATTCTACTTACATAATCCTCGTGAAATTTAATCCACCCAAACCAGCTGCAATGGCAAAGAGAATCAACAAAAGGACGATGTTTTTCGATCGTCTGTCAGCAAAATCTTTCTGCCTGTGAAGAACCAACAAGAAAATATTTCAAATATAGAAAGAACATTAAAGATCTACCATCTTTAATTTTTATTTGGGAATTTTGTCAACTTGTAAGATATTTTTGGACCGTCTGAATTTCAAGCACTTATGTAGCGAGCAGCCTCGTATTAAGGATCAATTCTCGTTTCCCTCGACATATGAGTGTACGTAAATTAACCCTGCGATGGCTGTTTTACGCAGTTTCGTAATCACAGCCTGTTTAAAACTCTTACACGTGTCTCATTTATAAAGTTATGTTCATTATTTTTTAAAGTCGGAATTCAATGAACATATACTCGATGTTCCAGCGTTCAATCCCGCAATTTTTATCCTGCAAAAAAATAACTAGACATCCTAGTAAGAAAAAACAATGATGCTATAATCATGGATACATGTAAAATGAAGCGACAAAAATAGCTTCTAAAAGGGAAAACTAACAATAAAATAAATCAATTAAATGAAGTGACGTAATTGTACATACGCTTGCTTTGTGTGCTCCGCATAAGTTTTATAAAACTCTTCTTCCATTCGACGCTTCGTTTCAGCGTCCCATTCCCAATCCCTGTAATAGATGACGACATAAAACCGTAAGCACAGTGAGCCAATAATCCTTGGATACAAACAAATATTCATGGACCATAAGATGGGTTTTAAGGGTTTAAAATTCGAAGTTTTGTATGGATCTACACTCCCTGCAGTTCTACTAATATCTCCTCGCTAAAAATTTACCGTGAAATGTTTGAATGGTGTAATATAACGAGACATAATTTAACTGCGTTACTTTCCCAGATCAAGTTGAAAAAGTTTTTATCATAAAAACGAATATGAGGACAGATTGTCACTGGAGCTACGCTGATATAACAAAACATGTTTTGTTGAGTTCAGTATTAACGGTCACAATCTATGCCGTTTCTAACATCATCATCAAGATCGGAGATCTGATCGGAAAAACTTAATTTAAAAAATAAATTAAATAAAATTTAGTCATCCATAGAAACAAGCAGTAAAACCACTCTTGATAAAATTCACTGTCAACGGAAACGTTAAACCACGCAACCATTTAATCCCCAAAATAATTGAAACCACAAGCAATTTAATGATGATCTCTATGTATACAAATGTGAGCCTTCACTGAAAAACAATGACGAGCTACAGGCAGACATCTTTATGCACGAATGCAACGAATGTAACAAAAAAATTTTTGGATGTTTAGGTGATTTCTTTGTCAGTCTCAAACCAGAAAATTGAAATCAAAGGAATTACTGAAAAAACACAAGTATACATAACGTAATTGAAATACTGAGAACGACAATTTCACACCACAGGTGCCTGGTATATAACAGTTCGACACCAGGCCGTTGGAGTTGATACACGAAACACATAATATAAAACCTAACCCTGGTACCCAGGTTTGAAGTGGTTCTTTCTTTTGAATATTCGGATAAAAAACTATGATAAAAGTTCTTAATACGGAAATTTTGGCAGGAATCTATCCTTCATGCGTTTTGCGGTTTCGATTTTAATGTGTTTATAACGCAATCTACAAATAACGCAATCGTTAACGAGTTTTAAAAGCGTCGGTGAGTAGAGATGCCAAACACTTCATATCGATCAAAAAAAAACTCCTGAAAACAAAATAAACACATCCAAACGTATAACGATGATTACTATTTACTATTTCACGATGTTCAAACTTAATCTCGCTCAAGACATTTTGAGGAATTCCATCGAAAACACATCGTTTGGTGCATAGCAGGACCATTGTTGATTTCATGCATTCAACCATTAGTTGTATCGTCATACTTCAATATTACTCCATTTAACTTGCAACACTATATAATTAGATCTTGTCATAATGTACACGCTAAAACGACATTCTTGTATATAGATTTTAGATTTTATCTCGAACCACAGAAAAAAAGGTTGTGGAGCTATAGCATGTACAATGAACGGGCGGGAGGGCGGGTTATTTTAATCGTAAAAAAAAATGGGCGGACTGATCCACGCAAGCATGCGCTTTATGCCGAATAAAAACACTGGTGTGGTTGATCATAGGAAGTGTGGCCAGTGAAAGTGGTCATACGACGGAAAACGAGGAAGTATGGAAGAAATGCACATCCTGGCGAAAACAGAGAATAAATCAATCAATTCATTAAGTCTTTATGATACATTTTCCGACTTTCTCACAGACCTTTTCCGATTTCCGCGGCAACAAATCATTTATTACTGAAAGTTATTATTACACACTTGTAAGGTGATTCAGCAGGATGCAGATAATGATGCGCCATTCAAGAAAGTTGATCGTAATACATTATCATCAGCAAACGCGCGAGTCAAGAATGTCAAACCAATCGCCATCTTGAATCTAACCCAACTCGCTTCAAATAATCACGCCGTAAATTTGGCAATTTAACATCGCCCAATACACGAAATTCTAATGTCACAGTCAGTTAGGAACTAATAAATTTATACATTGTCATCTTACATGATATATAAAAAACAATAGATTAGGTCTATAGCATATGTGCGCAAAAGTTGCGATCAAAGAATTCGTGCGAATTGGTGGTACCATCGTACACATTAGAAAGGAAGATATTCTCAAACTTCGAGTATGAACCCAAAAGCATGCAAAAATTCGATCTTTCTTTCCAGGAAACTCGATTGAAATCGCTCGAAGCATTCGATTATAAACGATCGATTTCTATCTATTAACGATCGATTCTTTAACTAAACCAACTCGGTTGGCGATAGCAATTCCTCAGTAGCTGCTTCTCCTGTTGATTGATGGTAACGCCATTCACGACACCATCGTAAACAAGCTTGGAATAGGATGTAGAACAGTCTAACTCACCATCCAAAATGCTAAACAGCAACACGTAACGCGAAGTTAACGGAGGATTACATGGCGGATGAACTGATCTTGTCACACGTTTACGTATTCTATCGCCTCGTTCAACGTTCATGACTTGATTCGATTCAGGGAAAGATGATGCTTTAGCACGGCGAGGAAAAGAAGCGAACATTTTCCCCACTCAGTAGTTTTAGAAATGAATTTCTATAAAGCACTAGCATTTTATTCTATGTCCGGTTAGATATATTACAAAATTATGACGTCACTGCTTTAAGAAAACGACGGGAAAAATGCGGAATGAAATTGGATACAAAGAGTACACCAAGAAAGGTATTAATCAAACAAGGATATTTCTTCAAGAACATGATGACGACAACAATCAATGTCAATGGATATGAAGAAGATAATAACATTGTGGCAATTTAAGAGTCTTCTAACGAAAATGACGTCAAGAGGCGATAAGAATGAGATGTATCGACACTATCAATCGACAATAAAGTTTGTTGAACTATCAAGATATCATTAGTGGAAACAATAAAGTCATTAGAATACAATTTCGAAGAAAAAACATATCCATACATTACATTCATAAACAACAGGGTTGTAGTTTCACTTTCTTTAAAGCATCCCACCCAAGGAGCACCCGCCCTCCAATAAGCGCCCGGTCATAACAGAGAAAGATAAATTATATTTTATTATCATCTAAATATTTTTTATTAACTGTATAACTTTAAAATTTAATAAAGCACCAAGAACAAAGAACATTTATACGTAGAAAACCTAGCAACAAGTAATTACAGAAAACATGTTGACGCTTTTACTTAATGTAATATTAAAGTCACGTATGACTTAATAGTAAACACGGTCTTGAAGAAAACATAGAAAATGTTTTGAACTACACGCTTTTTTTTTATAAGAACAATTTTATAAGAACACGAGCCTCAGATTTGGCCAAAAAATAAGAACAAAATAAGAACAACTTGAGGCTCAAATTAATGTTTCAAAAATTAAGAACATCTTAAGCCTGAATTTTCTTATAAAATAAGAACAATTCATGATAGGAACAACTCATGATGTGAATTCACTCACTGGCAAATGGTTTAGAAGTTGTTTTTTTACCTTGCATACTCATATCGGGTCATTACCAAACAGCAACCATGCTTTTAAACAGTTGTTTTTAAAAAGATTTAAAAAGATGAGTTCCATAAGTAAGAAAAAAATGAGGCTGAAATCTGAAGCTTTATCATTAAAACTAAGAACACAGTAAGAACAATTCAGGCTGAAAAAGGCTAAAAAAATAAGAACAGCCAGCCTCAGGTCAGGTTTTACTGGTTCTTATAAAAAAAAGCGTGTACTCTCCATCACTGCTTTTCTTGTTGTTTATCATATCGTTTTCTATTCGATAACTTTCCTGGGAAAAGGTTCTTTCAAAAAGAAACATAGTCCCCCAATAAAACAAACTAGAGTATTAGATCACTTCACACATTATGAACAACTAACAAAATCTTCAATAGTTCCTTGATGCCTGAAATGGACTCCAATGAAAGTTTTTATCAGAGATAAAAACTTTCAAACCAAACACCCTCACGACAAATCCAAAAAAACGAGAAAAAAAGTAAAAAAAAAAAAGGCGCGGAAATTGGTCAAGGAGATAGAGAGAGTGAGAGAGAGAGAGAGAGAGAGAGAATAGCATTGAAATATCTCACTTGTTACGTTAAATAGAAACGACGTTTAAAATATTTCATTTGATCAGTTGCTTGTACGAAGGTATATGAGTAGAACTTGAGCAATAGGGTCACAGACAAATAAGTGGTATTTTCTCATGACGTTGAAGAATATTCTAATCACTACACTTATCTCTGAGGTGCAATGATGATGGTTGTTTACAAGAAAAAACATCAGCTTAAGTAATCTTTTCTTAAATTGTGACTTGAGAAATTACTTCAAATGGATGTTGACGTAGACGAGATATTTTTTAAGAAAGTGACAAATTGTGGTATACGAACATGACGCCTATTAGACGAATGACGAATACTGGTAATGAGCAACCTTGAACCCAGGGTCCCTTACTTTTTCAATATCCGTATATCGAAAAGGCAAGAGACCCTGGGTTCGAGGTTGTAATAATGAGTAGGCCGAAGAATGCTCCTTTGTTCATAGTTTCAGTTTTAAAGAAAGATAAAAAAGTCTCCGTTCGTCCGATAAGAAAAACACTAAACTTCGTGGATTTGATTTCGCTTATGGAAGCCATGACGTCAGATCTATACCTGTCGATCATTACCTTACCATGTTGAAGATATTTGAAGCATCACATAGAGGCTGATTAAGGAAGTAGACGTGTCTTTGGTGGAGAACTGTTTGAAAAAGGATGAAATGAAGAGACAACCACTTAACATCGATAACTAAAATAATTTAATCTTTTCTTTCTGTTTACATTCACCCGCTTAATTGCTAGGTATGTCAACGTATGAAAATGTAAAAGTGTAAAAGAGCGTATCTTCCAAATTCTCCTAACGTTCAGATAATGACGGAAACCTTAATTTATTTGTTACCTATGTAAAATGTCGACCTTCTTCAGCTATTTTCTAGTAAGGAGAAACTATCTATAAATCGATAAAACAAAACATATAAAGAATATTAAGGATCAGCTCTTCAAATTTCAATTCCAGATTGTTCAAAACCGTTTTTTCAAAAAGTTATCAGTCATACGAATATCTCTAATGGTTAGGATGCCGATGTTGATAGCATTAACGTTGATATAAACGATAGTTACCATGGTTACCTGTCAAAAATCTGTGTTCACGAAAGAAGGATTGATATGGAGACGTTATGTAAAAATTCTAAACAGGACAACTATATGTTCCCGATACGTTTCAACAATTGTTTTTCATTGGCACTGACAGACCGCGGTCTCTTCGTGTTCCCATCGCAAAATCCGTCCGAAACGGTCACATTCTTTGATGTTACCACACATTTCGACTCGAACAGTTCTGATTCGTTGAGCACTTGACTCAACATACGATGAGCGTGACCATCACGATTTGCACTTAATTTTCGTGGACGAGCGACTTTTTTTTCGACGACAACAGGGTCTTCTTTCGGTTTACCTTCAGAGACATCGGTGTTTCCAGTTGAAAATATTTTCTTGAACATGTCCATGACTCAGAACAAAAATTCTATATGAAATCTTTGAAAATCATGTTTAATCTGACATATATTTTACATGGGATACCAGTATTCGAGAATTAATACGACAGAACAATTGCTTTTAAAAAGGGCCTTTTTACACGAAAGCGCTTTCCATAATGCTGAGTTAAGCATCAAACACAAACAAATTGTAGCTTATAATATAGTTATCGTACCAGAAGAAAACTAAATCTGACAGGAATCGAGAGAATAGAAAAAAGCCATCGAGATGTACTGACAGAAGGAACGACGAAATAAGACAACAGAGTGAACAGGGCTTTAAATGGTCCAATTACGACTTGCGAGTTCCTGTGTTACTTTGGATTTAAATTCATAATAATAAAAACGAACAAACAGCATTGTAATGTTAAAAATGTGTGTAGCAAAGGATACGCAGCTTGGTTTTGAATAAAAGAACTTTCATTAATTAAAATGTTTGAAGGAAAAAAGTCTTACAAAGTTGTCAGCGTGATTGTTTCGACGATGGCGTGAAACGTTCACACGTGTTATATACAGTGAGAATAGACATTTTGAATTCTGTCACATCTTAAATCTAATACAACATTAAAAGGTAATCCTTTCGTGATAAAGCAATGTGGTTTCTAACCAACCTTATTGCTTTTAGTGCACCTCCAGTACAGCAACGAACAACAACAACAAACCGTTCACATCAGAAAAGAAACAGAGAACAAATGACGATGATACATCTAGTAAACCTACAGGAAGACATGATAAAGCTGCCATAATCTCAAACGAAACCGAAACTTTAACTCACACTTTAATCAACCGGTTATCAACAATGTTGATGCACAAATAGCTTTTGTAGGTCTTAAAAACATGTTTATTAATGTATTACATACAAATTACTGCATAATTTATTACAAGCTAATTATTGCATAATTGTTACAGTATTACAAGCTAATTATTGCATAATTGTTACAGTATTACAAGCTAGTCAGTGCACCACTTATAACAGAAGAACAACAAACCAGGTGCGCACCTCAAAAATGTGAAAACAAAAAATTCTTCAGAGTGAATATCAAAAAGAAGCATTTAAACCACCGTTACATTTCCAAATTTTTTAACAACGCTTCACCCTTGCACATTCTATAAAAAAAAAAAACACCAGTGACCTTGGCATGATATTTACACGAATTCAATATGGTCACCATTCAGGCATAGCAAAATCCCATCATTACATTTTCATTCAAAGAGTTGAAGAAAATGATTAATGTTATAAGATTAATACGAGTTGAACAGTCATTCAGTTTAATGATGTATCGGAGTCATTCATTATAAGATAAAGGTACAAAACACACTTCGGTACCAGCGCTTACTACACATCAACACACATCAATCTCGTTTGTTATGTTCAACTCAACTTCGTAATCCAGTTGCCTGGAGTTCTATGCTTAATTCTCAACAATTTTCCGTTACTATTTCGTTTTGTCATATAAATGTTGTCTGACCTATCTTCTTTCGTAAAAGTGCTCAACAAACGTTACCTGATGAATCTTAACAAAAAAAGTCAGAGTTCTAACAAATACTTTGTCTTTCTTTTACTGTTTTGTCATATAAATAGAATCCAATCCACCCCGCTACGTCCGTGATAATCTTATTCTTTGACAAACCTTGTATGTAATGTTTCAATGTTTTTAGGGTAATTTTTAGACTTTCTATACAGAAGGTCCACATCAGTTTCTAACTGCTTTATACTTAAACTTCTTTTACCAAATCATTTATAATAATAACAACAGTAACAACAACAACAAAAATCAGAAACTTTTGACTTGAACTGGATGAAGTAGCAAACTTTTCTTTTATGCTTAAACTTGGCCGAACAAAGAAAATGGTCCAGAATCACTAGCTTTTGTTAATATAGCCTAAATAACTCTCTGCAAGATGCCAGGCTACATTATATTCTGTAACTGCTATTTCTAAACATTCATTTTAGGATAAGTTTTAATTATGCAACACGAATTACGTCTGAATTATGGAACTACAGAAAGCGAGTGACAACAGCCATAAGCGCCGCCCACAACACACTAGCCTTTAAGTGGCCCACCTAACATCGATGACAGAGAATGAATAACTACGCGTTTACTGTCGACACGCTCCACATTCGCTTTATTCCATCCTCGTTTTGTTCAGATCGAAAATTGCCGGCTCGACAAACAATATTGCAATAGCCAAAGCTTCCTTTCAGAATGGCGCCTATCAATTGAAGGAACAAGAGATAATTTCGTTATCAAAGAAAAAAAGTTAACATCGACTTGGCACCAATCCTTTGGAATGAACCTAATGCTGATATTTCTCATACTCAGAGTAACCGCTTTCAACAACATCACTAAAATCTCTTATCAGAATCATTGCATAACAGTTGCCGATACAACACTGACTACGATGAAAAGGGTTGCAGAGGAAACGGCGCAAAGCTAGATGACTTAAAAAACAAGACACAAATTTTCATTTGAACTAAGAAAATAAATTATAAATTCCAAACTGACTTTCGCTGTTAGATTTTTCTGTTGAAACACTGGTTCAAGGAGAAATTTTTACCACAATCTACCACACTTTCAGTCATACCCCGCATTCACTTCTACCACGCTTTCACTTCTACCACACATCTACTTTTACCCCGCATTCACATCTAGCATTTTAAACTTAAGTAAATGTCTTCACTTATAATCATTTTATACTTTGGAAATGTTTAGAAACTTTCGATTCAGATCCGTTGGAAAAAGGAAATACAAATCTGTGAAAAAAATAACAGCATGTTTGATAGCCTTCCAAGTAGAATTTGTCATTTTGAACATATTACTCTAAGTCTAATTTACATAATTACATAATTACAAACTAAAACGTCAAATAAAATTAAAAATAGATCTCTTCAAATATTCCATTCCTTCGGATCTCTCTAATGTCAATTTAAGAAAGTGATAGTGTTTGACTAAAAAGATGAAAGCATCTAGAAAGACTTTTATTTTCGAGGCATTCATTCATTCATTCATTCAACGATATTTCATTCGTTTAAGCCGACAAAAATAACAATTTTTTGACCGAAAACTAGTCCCAGCTCGCATCTTGTTAGTCAAACCTATATTGGTATTATCTCAACACAAGTTGTCACAGTCTAACTGGACCAGCCAGTGGTGACGAGTGAAAGATCAAAAATCGTCAGAAAATTGTCATTACGCAGTTGTACCAGCAACCTCGTTTCCATGTTACATATTACTCTTAGCTCACATCTTGTCAAAGTTATAATCTTCAGTAAAATTCAGTCGGATTAAATTCTTGACGGCTTGACGGACGAACTGACGTTCGGTGTCGTTCTTTTCAGCTATCCCGCCGCGTCTATGAACCTTACGGTTACATTCTTCGCAAGTAACGATGTCCGACTTGACGGCCTCTTGTAATTGGCATTTCAATTCCTGTTTTCCAACAAGTTCGTGAGGGACTTTCTCGTAATCGTTTCTTCCGAAGAATTTCTTCACCAAGACCTTTGCCTTACCACACTCCTTCTTCTTCTCAGTCAATTTCAAATGTTTTTCTTCAATCCGAAGAACAGCATCGTTACAAGCATTCTCGATATTTTTCGAAAGCATTTTTTTGAATGAATTTGGTAAACAAGCTTCTACTCTATGTTTACACGTCGAAATTTCTACTGAACTAAACATCTATTGATTCTTTTATCTAGCAACGATTACAAAACAGAAAATCGTGTTTGTGGGTTTAAGAACTATAATCATTACCGTTGTCATGGAAAAGAGTTTGTCAAAAATTAAATTAACGGAAAAAGTTTGAGTAAGCGATTATTTATATTCATTATAATCGGATTCGTGCATAGCTACCATACAAAGACATTAACGTTAGTATGTTCGAATACCTTTCACCTGTGTAGGCCACCATAAATAATTTTTAGCCCATGGTCCGATTATATTACTCAAACATCTTAACTAATTTCGTCTATGAATTTTAAGATTATTTTAAGATTTTTTCTGGTCACTATCAACCACATGCAAGGAAGGCCGTGCAAGCTATAAGATGAAAGGACAAAAATCCCGCTCACTTGCAAAAAGGCTACTTTTTTTTGATTAAAAAATTCCACTTCTCAAGGAAATTGAACAAATAACATCTCGATAATGAAGTTTTTCATAAATTGCATCTGTAATAACCTCGTCTTTTAATTTTCAAATGACTCATACACACAGGTTGAAAACGAGGCGATGAATGTCGTTTGTGTGTCCTTAACGTTTTAGAAAGGCACTACCATATAAGGGCATACTACTATTAACCCCAAAGCAGGAAAACATATGATAGAGATAACATGTCTTCTTTGTTTGATTTGTATAATCCGATTTCCGTCAAACTAATCATCAACGCGTACAAATTCCCCAAAACTATTGAAGATGGGTATTGGGAAGTTACATCATTGCTAATATTACAAAAATTACTTCATTATCTATTGAAGTAATCATGATTATACGGTATTAAGAAGGAGTGCATATACCATGCATACTGGCTTTAAGACAGATTGAATGCTGTTAGCAGGAAACATGTCAACATTCTTGAGAACGTAAACAATAAACAATAATAACAACGAACGTTTCTAATCCTAAGGCGGGAGCTTCAAAGACATCCTGACAAGAGGTTTCGTTGTATTTCGAACAAGGAGAACTGCATCAGTCAGCATACAGAACATACGATGTTTGAAAAATATATATCACACTTCCTTGGTTGAGTTTTTGGAAGTTATGTTTTGGCAAGATGAAGAACGCTGATCAGGCGATTATTTTGGGACCGTTGAAAATAAACACGGTAGTCAAATGATAGTCACGTGGACAACTATATAAACAAAAGGTTGAGATTTGTAAACTATGAAAAATGAACTTTTTTGTATCGAGCCAAACTTATTTCCGAATACCTTAGCGGGATAATTTTCGTCACTTTTCCCCGACGAAAAATTTGAAAAAGTGAAATTTATAATAAAGTATTTGTAAAATTTTGCAAAATGACGAAATGTTTCACCGACGAAGATTTTCCCCGATGAAAATTTTCCCCGACGAAATTATCCACGACAAGGTCTGCTTTCGAGACCAAGTTAACATTGTGTGTAAAACTATCTTCGTGAATCAATTTACCAACCAACATTCATCCTCACTATACAAATTAGTTCATTTCACACCTTCTCAGCCCGACTTGTGTTACTTCGTACCCAGGCAGTATCAATAGCGTTCTTACTCGCTGGCATGTACAAAAGCTTAAGCCACTGACGATTATAAACTCAAGGCAAATAGAAGCTATTAACAAAGAGTTATAAGTTATATTGATGCAAATTGTCATTAATGATATAAGTTTTTAGTGATTGTTTTACTAATTTCCTTTCAATACCGTTTTTTTCGGAAACACCTTCGCGTCTCGAATGCTGTCTGTCATGGCACGCTGACCGTAGCAAAGTGGACTCTTTCCCTTCTTCTAAGCACTGCTGCAATTCTTCTTTGGAGATATTATCTTCGGGTAGAGCATCATACTTCGGTTTGCCCAACTTTCTCCGGATACTTCGAGTAAAACCTTCCTGTCTGGTCGATTTCTTCTCTTCTTTCTTCTTAATGGTTTGGACAGCACCATTGATAACAACTTCATCACTAAGCATTTTCATAGCCTTAATTACGACCCATAAGAAACTATGTAATCGATTTTTCTCAAAACTTTCCACTGCTGATAAATTATCGAACAAATTAGATCATTTATCGAACAAATTTTTCTCATAAACTTCCAGTGATGATAACAATCTATTTATGTTTCAAGAATATTATGTTGGACGAACATTAAATACCATAAGACTTTTACGCATTACAGAGAAGATCAATGGCTTTAAAATCTTCTCATTTAAGTGGTTCACCAGAGTCACTTTAGAATAGGAACATAATGTGTTATACGTCAGCATCATAAAAGATCACATCTGATAATACAATAGCTTGGCAATTAATTTAATGCCAAATTCTGTTTTGTAAACATCGAAGTAAGCAACAAGCTCATCAAGCAAATATTCTGGCAACTATGAGACTGCATAATGTTTTGATGAAGACTTGAAGACGTTGTTTCCCGACAAACCATCTTCCACGAAGCTTAGAACGTTTTGCAATAGGATTCTTAAAATCTTGTCAGATCACTATCAGTTTTAAATACAGCGGTTTCAAAGGATGTGATCTTTCCATGTTTGCTTTGTAGTTAGTATTTTGTAAGAAATTTCGAATTCGGAAGACCCTTTTACAACCATCCGCAATCATGGGCTTTGTTGAAGGACTCACTAATATGTTTTTACGCTGACAACGACTTTCATTGTTTAACCGTGACGTTACTTTACCTACTTGTCTTTTGAATGGATAGAGTTTTACTCCCTTCAGTTTTCTCTTGAACAATCATACAACTACCACAACGCAACGACAAATCATCTTTATAACGATTTCCGATCGGGTATTTCGATTTCCGATCGGGTATTTCGACAACCACATAACTGCTACTCAAGAACAGGTGGCAGAGGGCGCATTAGAATCTGCTTATCAATTTTAGTTTACACGCCCATATCAAACTAACCATCCGCGTTTTCATGCATTGTATTGTTGATTGAATTTCTCGGTGATGATGATGATGGTGACAAGGCAATATTGGATTACTTAATGAGGAAAATTTCGTTACTACAAAGAAAAAATGTTACGAGTAGAAATAATTCCAGCGATGCCACTAACCATCACTTGCAGCAACGGATGTGACGCAAAATTCTGTGTTGGAGTGATGGCACATGGCAATACAGTGCATTTTCCACTCCATAGTAACAATAACCATGGTAACAATATTTAATTTGTTACTGCATTAACAACGAAAACGTTCGGCAGAAAAATATTTTGGACAGATTTTTGTCCGAAGGTTTTACAGTCCGAAAATTTTGCAATTAAAAAACTTCGTAAAAAATATTTTTGATTCCAAGGCGTTCCATAAGAAGCGTTTCGCATTGTGAGCTACGAGACGTCTTCGAGTCACAACTTACGATGTGTATCATTCAGAATACAGCAGTCGATCGAGGGTTTTCTGTAAGAAACCTGTTCAACGTTTGTTTGGGAAAATAGGAGACGAAACTTAAGGAGAAGAAGACGTTAAATGCTAAAACAAGCTTCAAGTGAACTCCTTCGTTGAGTATTTCTTATCATCTTTTTATTTTTAGTATTTCCGACAGGGCGGAAGTTTATGAAAATAAAAGGTCGCATGACTGACTTGCAGTGAATTCTTAAAAATGCCATTGGTTCACACTTTCATAAGACTTCTTGGAAACAAAGGTCATCGTGCCAGCTAGATATTTTAGAGAAAAGTTCTAGCTACATGATCTTATTCCTACGAAGAAAAGTTCTAGCTACATGATCTTATTCCTACGAAGAAAAGTTCTAGCTACATGATCTTATTCCTACGAAGAAAGCAATAATTTCTATTTTGTTTGCTATTTGTATGATACTTTGTAAGTCCGCATAACACGCAAAACTGAAATGATATTATAAAGGTTTAAATCATCAATATTAATATTATTGATACCTACCAGAATGACTATAATTTCAAAATTACCAAAAATCATTTCAAAACTTGAATCAACTTCGAAATTTGATCTCCGTTCGGCCAAAAATGTCATTTTTCGATCAAATTTAGAAAATACAGAAGATAGTTACATGTTCAAATCTTCGAAATTGAAAAGATTCTCAAATTTTAGTACAAATTTGGTCCACAACACGCTCATTGACTAAAAATGACACGTCAAAATTTCCTTCAGGTCATTCATAATATCTAACCTCTTTGTTTAGCCTCTAATCACCATGCACTACAAAGCTTCAGTCTAAAACGCGCCGCACCCTCTCCAAACGGTATTTTTTATAAGCCTCCTGGGTTTTATTGTGAAGAAAGGGAAATAATAATATTTCGATTAAAATTGAAATTGAGAAATCGTTATTTAAAGCTTAAGCTGAACTTTTAACCTTTCTCAGATTCCTGACATAGAAGAAAGTCAAACGAAGGTTCGACTAATTGATTAGATAAGGTCATTTGTAACATCAGGAACTTTCTTGTTATTAGAGAATAAACATGTTTTCAAGGAACAGGAAAATAGTCAAGATATATTATTTCCGAAGTATGATTTAGCAGAAAAATGCTATTGATATAAGATGAAATAAGACGGAATTGACCTAGACTTCAAAAGATGACGTTGAATTGTAAAGATGCTCAGTTATTCCATTATCTTTTCAGTTTATAGTTGTGGCAATGCTCAAAATCGTTTCCTATATTGCCTAACTCAACTTGTAAATTTCCAACAAATATTTGGGAACGCATCTTCACTTGACGGTCTTCAAGTGTCAAGCTAAGATGTTTGGAATTCTGTAGAGGAAAACGTTATCACTTAAAGTTGGGTTGTAATTAATCAACAGGATGCTGTGGTAAAAACCAAATGAAATTTGTGGGAAGTATTGCTTCAGGATGCAGTGTGCACGTAGACATTATGAAGCCAAGTTCAGTTATAAAACTACACATCCTGTCCGTCGCGAGAACATGCAAGAACTTTTGAACTGATTTCAAAATATTACTACAATAGATACAAAGCATTTGAAAATCGCTATTAAGGGAAACTTTTTTCAGTGCTTATGGAAATAGGGGAGGCTGGAAACCTTTCTACTAACCATTAACTGTGGACAGAAACGGCTAGAGACTTAGTATAACAGCTATATTTCATCTTATTATATATTAAGTTATCTCTGGTAATGATATATTCATTATATACAATTTTTCTCTATCTTTTATATACATATAACAAGGTAAATTAAGTTAATTACTGTGCCGTTGATTAGTCACATAATCCCAATACGATTCGGATACAGGATGGGTGGGCTTTTCAGTAGAAAAACCATTCGTTCATTTGTTGAGAGACCATATGGTTTTTTAAGGTGTTTTTCACCAGTTGCCTCTCCGTCTCGTTTCTTTCAGATACAGCTGATCGTCTTGCATTCCGTCGATCATTGATTGATGACGTTATTAATAGCGACTTCATTCCCTCCTCTAAGCGACTGTTCAATTCCTCTGACGATATTATTTCTTGCGGCAACTTGGTATACTGTTTATTATTCCATGTTTTCTGTTGCGAAGAGTTGTTTCGTTTACTTTTCTGTTTTTCCTTCTTTCGAATGTCGTTCATTGCTTCTTTTAAAGCCACTTGTATATCAGAGGTAAACATTATCGATTTATTCCCTTCTGTACCTTCTCACTCCTCGTCTTACTAACAAATAATTGCTTTTCAAAGACAAGGCGAGCCTTTTAAACCGGTTGTTGTGGTCCATAGACAACAACTATTCAAAATATGATAACGACTTTCCGAACAATTTACGTCAAATCTATTGAACTGACCAGGACAGGAAATTATTCATGACAGAAGAGCACTTAATGCCATGCGATGGGAAAAAATGCAGCTACAAAGAGCTATTATTATTTTTTCATCAGTTACATCTTTTCTGGATCAGCAAGTGGACTTAACTAAAAAAATCGCTTCGTAAAAAGTGATATCTAGCTATGTAAGACCTTAAGAGATATTAAAAAGTTTGATGTCAATGTAGGTGCAACTGGTCACGAAGTCAAACTGCCTCCATTTCCGCGCCGCACCATCATCAAAACATTTTCGTCACTGTATCACGTTGCCTGGCAAAGGTTTCTGATTGAGATAATTCTTATAATTGTGGTTTCATAATTGAGAGTCATAAAAATTGTATTTCCTTTCTATTCAATAAAGCAGACGTTCTTACTGAAATAATCGTTAGTCAGGCGTACCAGACTCAAATCGATAGAAAATATGAAAAATATGAAGAAAGTGCGATAACAGAGCGATATGCATCTATAAACTACTTTCAAAACAAGATAATGAAATGATATTATCCCACATAACGCAATTCCATTGTCTTGTAAATCATCAATTATTTTAAAAAAGTGATTTTAACCTTTTAGGTATACGTATACGAGTTGGTTAGGATTTAAGGGCAGTGTTGACAGGGGAATTCTTAAGATTTTAACGCAAAATTCCCAAAAAAGGAGAATTTGCACAAAGAGGCACTTGAACTCGAGTTTTATAAATTACATCCTGGGTTTCCCCAATATCTAACTACGACACTAAATGTAGAAGACAAAACAGAGAGAAATATTAAAACCTTCAAGAAGCATTCACCCTCCCTTTCAAAGACACTGATACATCGTTCAGATCACAATTATATCAATAATCTAAAACGTATAGGTCCTAGTACCATTGCTTACCAATTCCTAACAAATGGAAAGATTTTGTTTTGTTTCTTTTTTAATCTTAACTTTAATTATTGTTTATTTTCAAAAACATTAAAAATTGATTTTAATTTTTTAACAGCTATTTTTTAAGTATTACCAATTACAAATAAATTACTACTAAAAATTTAATTTTCATTTAACGACATGAACAACAATGTATGGAATTCAAGTTTTATCATGATTAGTATAATCATCATAATTATCATAATAAGTAATTGAATATTGAAAGAAGCTCATGAAAATCTTTGTTATATGGAATTCGTACCTCAGTGGCTCATTGTAAGAACCAAACGGATTATTAGGATCTGCAGTGGAATATCTTTGTCTTCTTTGCTGATAAACAACATTGGTGTGCTTCCATCCATCATAAACCCCCTTTAATTCATCATCTGCAAGTATCTCATAGGCTTGCGTAATCTTTTGCATGGCAAATCAATAAAATCAATCAATGAAAACAATAAAAACAACAACAACTACAACAAAATTAATTCTCAAAAGAAATAATCACCTTAACAAATTTTTCATGTAACGATTTATCATTGGGATTTCTATCGGGATGATACTAAAACAACATACAGATGAGATATTGTAACTGTTATGTGGATTGATGCAAGTCTAAACCCCACTTTGATCACCTGTTTTGTCTGTTTAAGATATGCTTCTCGAATATCTTTCTTTGACGCTGACTTGGAAACACCAAGAACTTCATAATGACACCCATTTTGATGTTGTTTTCTAGATGAACAAGATGACATGATACTGATCTAGTAAATCAGAAAGTTTGTTTTTTTGCAAGTTGAATATAGAGCTGAAGACTAAAGTCATGTAGATATAATATCAGGTGCTCTTAGATGATTGCTAGAAATGTATATTTCAGGATGTATAGAAACAACATGGATTTCGAGAATAATAATTTCGAAACTTAACACATTGATGGAAACATGAATAATAGTAAACAAAAAAATTATCAAGGCAGGAAACTGTTATTAACAATGTCCTGTATAGACAATTTTGATATGTGATATAATTGCACCGGAACAAGTCTCATGTCTGATATAAACAAAATAAACTTTGAACCATTGGGCAGCAATCTATTATTCATTTTGTTAAAGAAAAGAATGAAAATTGGAAACCAAAACTGGATGATTAGAGTTGCATTTGGAAAAGCAAGATGTCAAAAACACGAAGATAGAATTCATTACCTTACATTTGTAATAAATTTGCTGACAAGACGAGCGCTGGATACCACACGATTATCAGAGCATTTTGAAATAATAAATGCCATTAAATCTAAACAAAATAACTGTTGGTCATTCTGCAATCATGTTCATCATTAAACAATTTGATAGACAGCTATGAGTAGGTGCTGAGAACCTAAAGTTAACATGTGCAAAGCAAAAGTGGTTATCAATAAATACTACACACAATCAGTTGAATAACACTTTTCAAGTAAAAATGTAGCAATAAAAAACAGAAGACCTCAACTTATAAAACGGAATTTTAATGGTCGTACACGAATTAGTGACACACACGCATACACACAAACATTCCATCACTAGGACCATTAGATCTTAGTTCATTATACTGTGTTCCGTCTCCTTTTTTTTCATCTTTCAATCGTTAGCCAAATAGTTTCTTTCAAATTTTAATTTCATAATCAAATTCTGTTGGATATGGAAACAAATTTAATTGAAACAATATTAGGCAAGGTAGTTCATGTAAGTATTGTTCCTCAAACCAATTTGAGGAATAGTTGGCATGCAGACCTCTTGATAACTAACATCTGAAGAACCAGGAAAAGATTATATAATTTATTAGATTTTGCATCTTTTGTGTTACCCTATTACCAGCTAGTTTTAATTGGCAATAAAAGATTTTCTATTGTTTATTTTTCAGAGTTTCCCTTACTTCTTTCTATTCTATCTTACAATATATAATAGGTTCTTTGTGTTTAATATTCTCTTTTCAATACTCTGATACATATCTTCACGCTTTACCAAAGTTGAAATGCTCAAAGTTGATTACTAGCAGAACTTAAAAATGATGGTACTGTCTCTATGGGCTCTGGAATCTGCAACCTAGGAATTTGAATACAGACTTACATTCCATAACTGTTAGTCTGACACAGGTGAACACATGGTAATTTATGAACTTGAAAGTCCTAGGGTATGGAGCTTGAACACATTAAAGATGCTATTAGTTTATTGAAGGTTACATAGAACTTTGAAAAAGTCTCAAAATTAACCTTTTATGAGCCTAAACCAAGAAATCCAAAAGATGTATATTTTATGATTATAACCTGGTTCCATCATAGAAAGCAATACAAAATGCAAAGTAAAGTGGTGGTCCTTTGTAGCTATATATTTTGGACTTAATAGCCTTTGACAAAGATTTTATTCCACAAAAAGTATTTATATAATTGTTCTTAGACTTTGAACTTAATCCAGATCACAGCCACCCACAACCTTCATACAGCTGAATAATATTTCTTATGACATTTTGCCTATATATCTGTTACACTGATCAACATAATAATAAGTATCGATATATATGGTATAAACTGTTCTTGCTTATGTTAGTCGAAAGAAAATATCAGGCTAATGAATGAAGTAAAAGTATTTTCATTAAAATGTGGCTATGAAGCAACAACAAAACTGGAACCTTGAGTAATTCTGTCCATATGTTTCAGCATCACTAAAATCCTCTAGTACGAACTTTTCAGAATTCCAGTAAGGATAGTCCTTGATGTCACATAAAAGATGGAATTCCGCATGGTCAAGAAGATTGTCATCGTAAGATGATCTCTAGCATCTCTTAACCCAACCATTTTCAGGTAGGACCACTGGACCAAAACTTGCGATAAAAAGCGTTTCATACTACTTTATGACAGCCACACGACGAAGTGCATTCACAACGTTTTCTACTGATTTGAGAATACAAGATTGAGAAATGTATTGTAAAATCATGAAAGAAGTAATTATCAATCTGATTTAATTTGTAACTTAGGACTCTTTACTTTGTACATTCACGTTGATGTAAATAAATTGTCCAGAACAAATTATTTGTGTTTTTTCTATAAAGCCCGAGA